>CM070680.1:23717871-24067871 GCA_036346265.1 Melocanna baccifera
TAATAAAGATTATCTCACTTCCCTATTCATTTTTTTGTAAGGCTTGAATTTTTCTACTATTTATATGAGTCAATTCGATCGTCCACAAATCTCTCTAGATCGATTGTAATTGGAGTGTATACTAACACTCTATTGTGGATTCGGCAAAAATAAATTGTAAAAAGGCACTAGATGTGTATGTTGTACATGCATATAAAACGGTAGAGACAGTTGTTGGTCGTGTAATTTTTCGTTCTCTTTCATCTACGTTCTACGGGCTCAATTAAGCTATCTCTTGCAGGGGTGGATCCGCAGTGCAGTGGCGGAGGTCAAGTGACCCTAACAAACCTTATGTATAATCCATGGTAGCACCCTATTATACAAGAGGTTACTTCATAAGCTCAGGTGAGATTAGTGTGTGGTAACCCCAATGGCCCTTAGTGACTTATTTATCTGGATCTGCCCGTAATCTTTTGTATGAGACGGCTCAATTTTTATGCTCACTCTCCTCCTCACCGAATGTCTTAAGAGGCGTTACTAAAATTTTACTATAATTAACTTATTTTTTTACTATAGCTGAATTAGCTTATTAGACATAATTAAAATTTAAAAATGTAAAAATAAAAACGGCACGTTAACTTATTATAAACAATACAAAGGAATACAGGAAAAAAATAAAACACAAAAATAACAAAAAATAAAAGAAAAACAAACAAAAAAGCCTGTGATGACTTGAACGAAACACTTACCACGGTTGTTTGCCATTGCACGCGATGGCGAGGACCTTAGGTGGCAAGGTTAGAGATAGCTGACATTACACTATTACATATGTCATATAGTACGGCGTAGAGTGCTCAAGAGCATCAGCAGTTTAGGTTGCGATCGAGAAAACGGAGCGGACATGCATGGTACTAAACACGGCAAGAAGGTAATTGGACCGCCGAGATTGCGTTATATTCTACACGTACTGGTCGGTTAGCTACGGCGGCCGGGCGTCCGCGTGATAAGTTTGACGCGGTTAACTAATTAAAGTACTACTTTCTCAATTGCATTATATATATATATATATATATATATATATATATATATATATATATATATATATATATATATATATATATATATATATGGTTTGTTGATTATTGATTAATGAGAGAACAAATAATGAGGTACCAATTCCGCAAGAAAGTACTACTTCCGGTTCTTTTGCTGATCAATGATGATGAAAAGGAGCAATCGGCGAGCTTGGCAAGAGCCTCTCGGATTTGATTCCATGACTCAATAAAACACTGTACCAAGAATTAATCAATAATAACTCCATCAGCGCAATAATTAATTTAGAGCTAGCTACAGTTAAGATAGTTAACCTAGAGCTAGCTAGCGTTAAGATGTGCAAATCAAGCATGTCGTCGAAGTTGATAGACATTCTCGAGATGGGACAGGAGTACGATTATTAATTAAGACCGACCGACGTCGGCCGGCCGGTGCGTGCGTGCGTGCAGATGCAGCTCAGGGGGCGATCAGTTTGGCTTCGGTCGTGGGCGGTGGGCGTTTATTTTAATGTAGTAGGTACTGTAGCTACAGTATCTGTTACAGTAAAAAATTTTCGTTTTTTCTTTTTTAAAAAAAATTACTTATACTTTTTTTCGTTTTTTGTTTTCGGTTTTTTTACATTTTTTATATTTAATTATACTTAATAAACCAACTCAGCTACAGTGTTTTTTCGACGTTGATTCGGCTTTTTAATTACTGATGTCTTTTTTGTTTGTTTTTTATTTTTTAGTATTTTTATGTTTTGTTTTTTATCTCGTATTTTTTGTATTGTTCGTGATAGATTAACATATCGTTTTTATTTTTATATTTTTTTAATTTTAATTATGTCTAATAAGCTAACTCAGCTACAGTAAAAAAATCAATCTGCTACAGTAAATTTCAGTCAAAAACTAAAAGCTATTGTTATTTCGAACGCCCCTTAAGACTCTGTTGAACTTGCTTTTTTTTGGAGTGACTTACGGTTTTGTACCGTGAATGTAATTAAATTTAAAAAAGTTAAAATTAAAAAATAGATTATCCTATTACAGATAAATAAAGAAACACAAAAAAATTAAAAACTAAAAAAGCTAAAAACTAAAAAAATAAAATTAAAAAATAATAAACTAGAACCCGACCGACACCCAAAACGACGGAAAAGATACATATGTACAGCCGGGGAAGGTAGCTAGCTGGCATAAACTGCTAGCTATATGACGTTGCACGTGCAGATATACAATTAAGCACGTGAGAAGAGTGCGGATGTATTACAGATGGATATGACGACGTACGATATGCGCGCAGCGGCCTTTTGTTCTCCTGTCTGTCGCCTTCCGGCCTAGTCGCAATATTAAACGGGTTTTAGCTTCTCTATTAATAAAGTCAAAAGTTATTTTAAATATTTTTAACTAAAAATTACCAGTCCCAGTAAAGTCAAAAGATGAAAGCCGTTTTGAAAATATGTGAAAGTAAGCAAGCACGGCTAGGATAAAGGCGCGTTACTGTTTTTCCAGGTTTCTCAAAGCGATTTTTGACTTTTCTTCTGATGTCTAACTTTTAAATGGAGTATTTTTTAAGATGTAGTCTAGAGTTAATTATAGTATATGTTAAAAGTCGAATATCATACTGCAATTCTAAAATCATGCAAATGAGTATCTCTACTCCAGTGTCTACATATATGAAACAGCTAAAATTCAAAAATTTTAGTTAAAAATCATAAACTATAGAAAAAAAAGAGACATGCCAGAAGTCATCGAGGGGATTCGGTTTTCTCGCGCAGACGGGGCCGTAGCATACATGCATTCAAACGTCGGCGCGAGTCAGCAACGACGGGCGCCGTTTCGGCCTTCCCCGGCCGGCCGTGCGTGCGTGCGTGCGATACATGGACATCGACAGGTCTGAATATGTAGCTACCGGCCCCGATCGCCTCCTTTCCTTTCCTCCCTTGTCTTTTTTTCTGTGTCTCGTGCATGCATGCATGCCAACACAGCCGGCCTAACGTAGGTGAAGGCTCACCAGGAATGGACCGAGCTTGACGAATGAGCTTTGGGCCGAGTAGTAGGCAAACAAACCTGTTCGTCCTCGGGCTTCAACTCGACTGTATGGGCCCTGCTATAGTCAACAGTTGTTGGAGCTAGTGGAGAATAGATCGAAAGGAGTACAAACTTAAAATTTCATCCACTATTTATTTAAAGATCAGCTCTCTGTTTTTATTTTTGTTCTTATTTAAAGATCAGCTCTTATCACAAGCTGAAACGCAGTTTATGACGAGAAGAGTCTATTTCCTGTGTAGGAAGATTGGAACGGCAATTATTTTTTTTCTTTTTCTTGAGATGACCGTAACATTATTTTTTTTCCCCTTCGGAGAGAGAAGGAAGGAATTAAAAAGGAAGAAACTAGCATCCCATGCGCGGGCCTTACGCACAGCGTGAGATTCGCCGGGTGGGGAGCAGCCCACACACAGTGGTTAGCGTTGGCCCATAACGATGTCGGTTGGGTTGGGAGCCGGAGGATCGAGGAAACGCGCGACCGAGGTGGTGGGATTAATTGATTCGGGTGGTCCCAGCCGGCGTTCCGCGCGGTGCGGGCCGCATATGCATGCAATTAATGTGCACCGTTGCTCGGCAAATTGACGACACAAGTGGCACAATTATTTTTCGAATAAATAAATATATTGACTTTTCAGCATCATTTTAAAATAGTTTATCGAAATAGTCTTTTTGAAATGGCTTATTGACATTCGATTAGTTCACACAAAGCTCATACTAGGGCTAAAAATCACCCACTACAGCCATAAGTTTTTAGTCGCAGTCAAACATAAAGCACCCGAACCTCTTGTTGGTTTCAGGGGGCAGTCGTTTTAGCGATAGCTTTTGGCTTTTTTACTGTAGCAGCTGAAAGTAGAGTTTAATTGATAGTAAAGTGCAATTACACATACAATGTATGTTACATTGTGAATAAAATGGCTATCTCTAGGCCACTAACGACGTTGCGATCCAATCACGTATCATGTCCATCAGTGTAGCGTTCGAGCTATGCGTATGCATAGACGACATAGATGGTGGAGGTGCGGAATGGCCCCCATGTTGTGATGTGTGGATAGGGGGAACCGTCTTACCTAACTCAAAGTCAATTATGAAATTATGCAGCGCCATGCACGCTGTAATAATCGCACTCTTCTTGTTCCCCTTGTAGGCAGGGACCCCGTGCAGTATACGCCATTTGCTTTTGCACATACCGAAGGCATGCTCTACGCAGTTTCGTATTGCGAGTAAAGGAAGTTGAAGAGCTCCTCCATCCCTACGAGCGCAGTACCATTGTGAAACTCCGAAAGATGGTACCGCGTGTTGCGATATGGCGTCAAGTACCCTAACCTATTAGGATACCCTAAGTCGACAAGGTAATACTTGCCTACAATGCAAAGAAGCGATTAGCGCATGCCGTATGTAAAATGTTGTATTGAAAAATGTTCGTAACGTATTACCTTCCGGCGGATGTGGGAAGCAGTTACGGTATTTTCGAATAGTGTCATTTAGAATCCGCGTGTCATGCACTGATCCCGCCCACCTTGCGATCGCGGGAGAAGTCCGAGCAGGTGGTTCGACCACGCATAGGGCCGCGCCGGCCGGCGACTCGCCGGACGGATCGGCGCGCGCGAAGGACGACGCGATGGGCGGCGGGGCGCCGAATCCGCGCTTTGGGCCCAACCCGAGATGCCGGATCTGCGAAGGCGTCGCTTCGGACCGGATCTGGTGCTGCTGACCCACGATCGCCCGCGGATAGGCACGGAGAGGACGGGTGCCGGTGGGGAGGCCCGAGCGCCCTTGGCGGAGTCGTCGCCATGGCGCCGCAATGCTCGGCGAGGGGATGCTTGGACGGCGCGGATGACAACGGGGTGTCTTTGGAGGAGGGTGCGCAGCAGGGGCGCGACGAGGGGACGGGACGACGGGCGCGCGGACGAGGTGGTGCGCCGCAGGAGGGCGCGGAGGGGCGGAGGGGGCGTGGGCGAGTTAGGGTGTGCCGAGAGAAGGCGCGACGAGAGGAGAAGCGCGAGTAGGGCGGACGAGGAAAGCGCGGACGAGCGGCCGGAGGAAGATCTGCGATCGCCGGAGCGGGGAGGATTGGGGCGATCACGATCAATGTTGGGTTGTGATGGGAAAACGTCGGTCGCGGTGGGTGAGGTTAATGCGTTGAAGCCGCTCCGCAGCCGACCACCACCCGCTCGGCCGGCTCCGTCCGCTCGGCTCCGTGTCCGCGAAGCGTCGGCGCCGCTCGCGGCCCGCTGGCGAGGCCTCAAACTCTTTTACAGTATAATTAGTCCCGATCGGATGGCTGACAAGTCCCTACAAGTGCACGTGCTAAAATTAATGGTTGCTTAAAGTAGTAGTTTTCAATCTAAAGGACCATATGAGTAGGTCCAGAATAACGTTGCGATGAACCATTGTAAGTTTTGTGGGGGTGGATATTTGATTTTGTAAAGATTACGTTTTATCTACATTGGTTTGAGAATTTTTAGGTAAATTTGTAGTACATGGCGGTCACACCAAAAGCAATAGTACCACGGTTTACTTATCGATGGCTTATTTCAAAGAGGTTCGGTTGAGGGTGCGGTAGTACTAGCTTGTGGTGGGCGGTAGTACTAGCCTAGATGGAAATTCTTGCATTTGAGAAATTAAGTTATGGATTTATTTGGGTTGACTTATGTCAATGCATTAATGTTGAATAAAACATGTTTTAACTAACGTGGGTTAATTTATGAAAAACTTGTGCCCGAAAAAATTCTTAGTCTTTAGATATGCAGGCATATTTGGACTCAACTATGAGCAACGACAAGAATCGAGACTACGCTCATGAAGGAGCCAACGCCTAGAATGATCAAGGGTGCTAGGTGAGATGGCCAAGCTTAAGCATGGCACAAAAAAGATGAAAAATATTGAAGAAAAATTCGTGTGAGTTTGCACCACTGTGGCTTGTGGGTCCAAGCGAGGTGTACTCATTGGAACTAGAACGCAGTCGATCGTGGCAAGCTAGTAGTGCATCTACACATGCCAAGCATGACGATTACTTATAAGAGAATGTGAAGACCGGCTCAAGAAAGGGTATTTTACCAAAATACCATAAATTACCTTGGATCAAAATCACGGTACTTGAAAAAGTGGTTTAGATTAAGGAGAAACTAAGAAGATTAAGTTAGATCAAAGGCTAAAACTTAGTAGATTTAGGCTTATATGCTTTGAAAAGCGTGCATAAGTGGTGTGAGTAAAACCTATGTTGTGTAGCGTCAATATGTTTCTTCCATCTGTGCTAAACAGATAGTATCCATTAGGGTTAGATGGGGCTAGTTGCCTTGTATGTTTAACGGGTTAGGATGGAGACTTACTAGTTGACAATCCAATCATCCCAGCCTTCTCATTAAATCCAAGTGTTCTAGGGTTAGGATTTGAGAAGTGTGACTGTTATGGTGTGCTCTCTTGCCTTCCAGGTAGAGTCGCTGTAAAACATTCATCCTCAAGTAGTAATATATAAACTTTGTTCATCTCTCATGGATGATTGCTCTTGATTGGGTTAGTTTTGATTTTCTGTTTTCCCCTCTTGATCTTACTGGATTCTAAGAATATATAAGTAATAGAGATGTCATATAGGAATCAATCCCCACCATCTAGGTATTAGATTTGACAAGTTTTTAAGGTTACCCAATTTTTGCTTTATTTGACCTCTCCGAGTGATTTCTTGATTCAGCTAACTTGGCTCAATTTATTAGATGTTCTAGCTTGTTATGATTTGTGAGAATACATTTAGAGTCATCTTGGCCACCATTAACCCTTGAGCAAGTTGTATTCATTGTTTTTGATTTTTTTCCTAGTTTTGATGCACCATTCCTTTAAATATAAAAAGATCAGAATTTTAGCAACGATTCTCTTAATCGTTGATTGGAATAAGTTCTTAATATTCTAGAGAAGGTGCATGCCAAGTTCAAGTTATTTGGATCTACGGATCAAAAGTTATATGGATTCTTGTTTTTAAAATAGTGTTGATTTTACTATTTATGAGGATGAATTCACTGACTACTGTTTATTCCTCAGATTTTTAGCTTCCTATTTTGCTAATTTTTATGTTAGTTTTCTATCCTAAATCTTTATAGCTTTGTAATTATGGAAACAAGAGATTGTCAAATAATTGTGAAAAATTTGAAGTCACAGTTCACCTCTTTGTTGCATATTACACAATCATAAGTGGTTGTTAGTTAAAAAATCATAAATGTTTGTCAGCACAAAAAATCATAAAGCGCCAGAAATTAAGGGCAGATTAAGGAGAAGCAACTTGTGGTGCAGCTAGTCACAATCTCCAGTTAATGCTTTGTCGACCAAAGCTGTCGGCGGGATTAGGCTGATGACATCGCACGAATTGAACCTCGTCGTGGGGTGGAGGGGAGGTTGTGGAATGGATTAACGGGCGGTTTATATTTGTTTTTCTGATGATTTTTAGTCTTAATTTATAAATAATAACAATTTGTAGAGATATTCGTGTGTGATTTTGATCAATATAAATAAAGTCACTATAATACGTACTACAATTGACAAGCAGATTTTATTTTAAAAAGATATTTCGTTTAAAAGTTAGTCATTATAAAGTTAATTAGGCTGTAGCATAAAATCTAAGACCCAAAGTCCATTAAGATTTCTTTACACTATAGCATCTTTTATCTCTACTCTGAATGTTTATGGCTTGGACTATTCGGACTAGCCCATGGCTTGGCCTGATGGCCCGCTGATTTCGCCCCTGGGTGCAAGTACAACGCCGTCGTCGTCCATTCGCTCCACACGAAGCAGCTAGAGATCAACGTGGACGTGCATGAGACTAGTTCCTTGTCACTGTGTGCGTGCGTCGGCTTTCGCGCTTAACTTATCCAAACAGTGTATGAAACCCCATCTGTTTCAGGCCAGTTCGGAAACGGATTTTCGCTTTTGACGGCGTTTGTTTCTTCGAACGTCCTTTTTTCCCCCCTCTTTTCTCCGTGTCGTTGGTAATGAAAACCCTGAAAGCGCTTGTGCTCGTCATGTGTGGGTGGGTTCACGGTGCACGTGGTGCTTGGAAAGATCTTTTTTCTGAGTATAATTATACATCGAGATGTGTATTCTCACGGCTCGTGCGGTTCCAATACCGATTTGTGACACTGATTTAATCCGATTTTTGACAGGTTTTGACCGATTCGGTTTTTGTGCAAAGCGATGGTCCGGTTTCCTGTCCAGGGACCATCCCTATTCTGCTGGTTCATCTCACCCCGTGCTGTCCTGTCTCCAAAAATTCGGTTTTCGTGCGCTAATCACCCTTCTTCCTCCCTCAGCCTCCCATGAATCCCCCGAAATCGAGCTTCGTAAGTGCAAAGCCCCAGGTTCTCACACAGCAAGCCCCATGGCCGGCAAGGGTGGTTTCCGGCGAGCTATGCCTCCCTCCATCCGTCGACGACAACAGCTTGCCTCATCCTTTTGGTGGGCTAGGCAACACCGCTCTAATGGTGGCTGCCCGGCGGCTCGACGGTCGAGCAATGGCACCCGCTGCTGCCGCCCACACGACGCCTCCCACCGTGATTTCATCGGAGGATCCCGCCACCCTCGTCAATCAACGTCGGCGGTCAACAGCACTTCGTCCTCAGCGCCGGCGGAGACCTTCCCGGCGATCTTCACACTCGAGCCTCCGGAATAGACAGCACGTGGCACCGTCGCAACTACATTTCTCCGCATGTGTGCCCAGTGGTAATGCTGTAATTTCTCTCTCTCGTTGATCAAGGGCGAAAAAGAAATTGTAACACTGCGGTTGCTGACGACCTTATTTCCTTCGGAAAATAAAGATAGGTCCACCTCAAGTATTTTTTTTTTTACGTCTAGAGCACGCGAATTTGTGACCTTTTTTTTTGGGTTCATGCTGGGGGCTAGCTTGATGTTTGTAGTTGGACGAGCAAGCGAGATCTTCGGGAGAGGTGTGACCGCTATTCTACAAACTTCGTTGTCACAAAAGCGTGTTGATTTGGTTGTAGTTTGTGATGTTTTGTTTAAGCTCTTTTGTTTTGTTTTTTTTTTGGGTGTATCTTGTGTTTGTGACGGTAGTCAATTCATACACGCTGCAATCAAGTAGGATTTGATAGGTTTAAATATTCCCCAACAATTCTCCCCCGAAATTACATACAACTAGTCACATAGGCACGGCGTCACGCGCGCCAATTGACCGTGTGGGCCAAAATAAAAGAGAGACAAAAATTCGCGACAAAAGAAAAGCGGAGGGCTTTTAGTAAAAAAACGAGGGCCTTTCGCAATAAAAAGAGAGAGAGGCTTTTTCAAAAAAAAAAACCGAGGGCCTTTTCGAAGAAGCAAGGGCACATGCGTATCTGACGGGAACATGGGCGCTATCTAGCAAAAGCAAGTGTAGGGTTTTTTGGAAAAAATTAGGGACACATTTGCGAGAATCAAGGACCTATACGTAATTGTCAAAACTTTGCGGGTAGATTCGCGAGGGCCTGACACATGGACGGTTTGGGGGGAGGAATCCCCCCAGCTTTGTTATGCGGTAGATGTTAGCTCTCACATTTTACTTGAGCAGATAAAAAATTACAGCGAGCTAAAACTAAAATTACATATTTAATTTAATTGATATTTTTATTAGAAGTAATCTTGTTTTCGTTGTAGTCATATCACAGTATGTTTCCTAGTATGAGTCAGTAGGAAGAAGCCAGTCGGTTTCCTAGTTCGTGTCTTGTTCGATCAAGTATGAGTATATAAGTAAGGGTAATGTATGAGTTAGTAGGCCAACCATGAGGAACGTGGGTGATCGGTGTGATCAAGAGGAAGAGGAAGAAATAAAAAGAAGAAAGGCGGAGCGGTTAGTGCTTCGGGAAAATAATTGTGTTGCGTTACGGCAAGTCAGAGTTCTGCGGCAAACGTGATATGAGAGTAAGGATTGGAAGAAATTGCAACAAATAGTATCAGAGTTTGTTGATCTTGGTGATGCCTGAAGAATATGAGCGAGAAGGCGAAGACCTATGGTAGGCTAATCTCCCTCCAGTACTCTCTCCTGATGACCGACAATTATCTTGTGTGGGCAATGAAGATGAAGGCGAACATGTGCACTCAGGGAGACTGAGGTGCAGTCGATCTGAAGGGGAAGGACAAGGAGGTGGACGACAGGTCGATCGGGCGGCTTTGGCTATCATTTACCAAGCGGTGCGGACTTGATGATGCTTCACTCGCCGGAAGGAGCGACACGAGCGTGGGAGACACGCCGGAGAAGATGCGAGGAGTTGATCGTGTGAAGGAGGTGTGACTCCAGAATTTGCATAGCGAGTTTGAGAATCTCCGATGAGAAAGCCTGGTCGGTGGACGAGTTTGCCGACAAGTTGACTTCACTATACAATTAGATAATCTCTCTTGGTGACAAGATAGAGAAATCTATGGTAGTGAAGAAGTACTTCGTGTGCTACCAAAAAAGTGCGTGCCTATCTTCATCATACTCATGTACTCTCGACTTAGAAAAAGAAGATCGAGGAGATCACCGGCTTCTCAAGGCGCATGAGGAGCTCTTGAAGAGGTTTCGATTTCGTCTGGAGTAGGAATTTGAGTCTCATAACTAGTAGCGTTCTCGATAAAGGAGATATAAGGAGGCGATGGCTCATCAAGCGATCGCGACGATAGTGCGGGCAAGGCGGGTAGAGTGATCAAGGCGGCAGAGGTGGTCGTGGAGATAAGGTTGGCGGCGGTGACGGATCCGTGATAAGTCACATATCAAGTGTGTCGTAGCTACATAAAATGTTTCAATTGTGATGAATATAGGCACCATGCTTCGGATTGCCGAAGTAAGAAGAAGAACAGAGAGGCAAACCTTACCCAAGATGAAGAAGAAGATGACGAATCAGTACTACTTTTCTCATCATATGTTGAAAATACATCGGTCATGGTAATACTGAACGAAGAGAACATAGTTCCAAAACTACGCATAAAAGAAGACAACCACGATCACTCGGATCAGTGGTACTTGGACAATGGAGTAAGCAATCACATGACGGGAGATCGCTCTATGTTTTATGAGCTTGATGAGAAGATTTGGAGCAAGATTAAGTTTGGCAACGGCGCCACGATAGAGGTAAGAGGCAAAGGGACGATGCTCTTGCAATACAAGAATAGAGATAGGAAGTTGTTGACAGGGGTTTACTATCTACCAAGTCTGTGCAATAACATACTTAGTCTCGGACAGATAACAGAAAGAGGGTGCAGGGGTGGTGCTGCAAGATGAGTTCTTGCGTGTCTATACCAAGAATGAAAAGTTGTTGATGAAGGTAAAGAGATCCCCGAACCGGTTATACAAAATTTCTTCGAAAACTTGTAAACCAGAAAGAAGATATTGAAGTGCAGAAAATATGAACAGAGAAATCTAAGCGGCTAGCGCAGGAGGCGCACATAGCAGATGGGAGTAGCGGGGATGCTCAAGGCTGCAGCGACGGCCGCAGTGGAAGGGCCGGTGGGTCTCATGGCGATGGCGCGCGACGGCGCATAGATGTGGCTTGGTTGTTCAAAGCCACAGACCCCACATGCTTGCAGTTGGTGCAGAAGACTTGTCCTAGTCGCATGCAGTCGACATAGGTGTACAGATTGGTGTAATTTTTTATGGTTTTGCAGAGAAAACGTGGTCAATGTTGGACACAAGCACGGAAGTTAGAAGTGGTGCGACCACAAGCGAGATATACAGAAAAGTAAGCGATTTAGTCCAAAGAAAGAAACAAAAGGCTCGGATAATAAGCGAAGCCCGGCGAATAAGCAAGAGGGCGAGTTCGGTCAAGTGCGAGGCACGGCAAGCGTCGGATTGTGTGAGGCTCGATTATAAACAAGTGCGGTAGTAGGGCGGTGGCGATCACGGAAGGAGCGGTGCGAGGAGTGCGAGTAAAAGGAAAAAGCGGAAGCAAGAGAGAAGATCGGTGTGATTAAAATGGAGAAACAAGATTAAAGAGGTGATTGTTAGAAGTAATCTTGTTTCCGTTGCTTAGTCATATACGAATACAAGTATGTTTCCTAGTATGAGTCCATAGGAAAAGCCAATACGGTTTCCTAGTCCGTGTCTTGTTTGGTCAAATATGAATATATAAGTAAGGGTAATATATGAATTAGTAGATAAGCTATGAGGAGCGAAGGGCAATCGGTGTGATCGAGAGGAAGAGGAAGAAATAAAAGAAGAAAGTGTGGAGCGGTTGGTGCTCCAAATAAACAATTATGTTGTGTTACGGTAAATCCAAATGCTACGGCGAAACGTGATATGAAAGTAAGGATTCAAAGAAATTGCAACAATTTTGTTTATGCAAGATATAAAAATGTGAATATTACAAATAAGTTATTTCTTTGTAATTACATCCATTTGCCCCTGTACTGTGAGTTCCGGCGTATGGATTGCAAAAAGGCAAGCTGATGGGTGATGCTAGCGCGTGTCCGAGAATTGCATGGCTAGTTTGCATGTTGGCCCATGTAGACGGAAATGGGTACTGTGATGGACAGTTATGGACCTATTTAGTTAGATCAAAATGAGTAGACTTGTTAACAGGGCATATACATATATATAGTCACAACTGTTAACGAGTTGCATGCGGACGTAATTAGTACGGTTGACAACACAGTGCACGACTGGAAGTCTGACGGTTGAAAATTTGAGTGCTCTTAGATAATAAAATGTTTAGGTGCTCCTTAGACATCTTTTTTTCCTTTGTGATTTTTGGTTTCTTAAAAAGTCAAAATACATAGGATTGTTTCTTTAAGTAGCTCTTAAAGTCACTTTTTCAAACAATTTTTGGATTCTAAAACCGTATATATCATTTATATTAACATCTTCAGCATCTATCACAATCTTTACAAATATAGATAGAATCTATTAAACACCTTTAAAAACCATGGTCAAAAAACAGAACTATTAAGTTAGCGTTCAAGATGACGATGGTTTATAACTTTTTTTACTATAGCTGACTGATTTTGTACTATAACTAAGTTAGCTTATTTGGTATAATTAATTTTTTTTAAAAAATAAAAAATAGAAAAAAATATGTTAATAATACAAAGAAATATAAAAAAACCAAAAAAATAAATAGTAAAAAGAAAGCTCAACACTGACGCGGCGTCGCTGAGGGCGGCCGAAAGCACACGCATACAAACAAAACCACCGGACGCAGCCAGGTCGTGCCGTCTTGAGCTAAGCTGTGAGGTGCCGCAAAAATCAGTAGAAAAAGTCTTGAGAAATCACATCAGATTGGATTTTGGATCGGCGAAAATTATAGTAGTACCGCATACGGTCGACTGACACGGCTGCGCTAGCCCGTGGACATTTCCTTGTCTCGTCAACAGCACACTTCCTCCTCTTCCCCGCGTTGAACCATTCGCTTCCCCTGCAACTACAAAGCCTACTATACTCGTCGTCTTCCTCTTCTCCTCTCCTCCCTTGAAGTCTTCCTCCTCCTCCTCCTCCGATCGATGGACGCGTCGGACCGCCCGTCGCCGCGCAGCCGGCAGCTGCAGGGCCCGCGCCCGCCGCGGCTCTCTGTCACCAAGGACTCCCACAAGATCAAGAAGCCGCCCGTCGCGCCGCAGCCGCACGGGGCCGCCCAGGCCCGACGCCACCTGCAGCCGCAGCCGCAGCAGCAGCCGCGGGCGCCGGTCATCATCTACGACGCCTCGCCCAAGGTCATCCACACCAAGCCCAGTGATTTCATGGCGCTCGTCCAGCGCCTCACCGGCCCGGCCGGCGGCGGCTCCGCTCGGCTCACCTAATCGAGGCGGAGCCGCCCGCCGTGCCGGCGCAGCTCCAGCCGCAGGAGTTCCTGCTCTCCCCAACCGCCGCGCTCTCGCCGGCCGCGAGTACGCCGCCATCGAGAGGTCCGTCCGGCCGCTGCCGCCGGCGCCGGCGTTCTACGCCGGCTCCGGGGTGGACGTGGACGGCCTCGCGGCGGTCCTCGGCCCCGGCCGGCCGGGGATCCTCTCGCCGGTGCCGTCCGCGCTGCCGCCAGCGGCGTCGTCCGCGCTGTTCTCGCCGCTGCCGTTCGACCCCAGCTGCCTTTCCTGGCTCAACGACCTGAGCCCCTTCCTCCCCTCCGCGGGCGCCCGCGAGGCGCCGTTCGCGCCGAGCCCGCGCAGCCTGCTGCTGGCCACGCCCACCATGCCTTCGCCGGCGACCGTCTCCGTCATGGAGTTCTTCAGCAACTTCCCGGACCTGTAAATTAACCCTACTCTCCTAATTTCAATGATTACTCTGGCGTCCGGTGCAAAGAAAGCGTCCGTGTCCTAACAGACCCGGTTAACTAATCAACGCACTCGGCGCTGTAAAAAAAATGCCGCGGCGTCGCGGTAATTTCGGGTGATGATCGTGGCGGCTAAGCTTCTGACCGGCCGGACACATGTTGCTTGTTAGATTTTTTTAGAACAAATTAATACTCTATGATTAGATATATTTTCTTGTGTAGGTGCAGTTGGTGAGAGCAAGTTGGCCTGACCTTTGGTAGAATTTTTTTAAATATTTAATTCTGAATTACAGTTTTATGTCTGTTTTGTTTATAGTTTTGATCATATTCGTTGGGTAACTTCGACTAGCTGTCTAATCATTAGGCGACACGTAGCTAAGTTGCTTAACTATTGAGCAACTTAGATATTTACCGTCTAATCGTTAGATGACTAGTTTAAATGGTTTCACGATTGCGTGTGATTGTGTTACTTGTAAACGAAGCAGATGATTGGTTGTTTCAAGTACGAATACTAGTTTCATTTGTTGATTCTATACCTATCCTGGATCCTTTAACCTGGTCGTGTCTCTCTCACTGCCTCGCTCCTCTCAATCATTCGATTCCATATTGGATGGCTGAGATGATCGCACGAAGACCTGTGAGAAATTGCGATGTGAAATTTTCGTGTTTCTTGTCCGGTTTTATAACTACCGTTTTACCAACAGACAGCTCATCTCTAACAATTCATTAATGACTATTTATGGTTAAGTTATGAAAGGCAGAGGACACTCCAAATGCAAACACTGTGTATCAGTATCTATAGCCTATCACTTCATATAGATACAAGACTAAAATAATTTTTTTCAGTGTAGACGCTGTATACAGAGCACTGCTTTTACGACTACAAAAGTCGCTTTTGTCTTTACTCTGATAACTAACTTTTAAGCGAAATATTTTTTTAAGATGAGGTCTACAAGTTAATTATAGTACACGTTAAAAAAACTAATATCCGTACCATCAAAAATCGCAAATGAATATCTCTCTTTCGCAATCTCTATTGTAATGACCAAAAAGCCATCAACCGTAGTAAAAACCATCACCACAGCCTGAAAACAGGCCCACAATGTCTATAGCCTAGCATCTCATATAGACACAATAATAGAAACAATCTTTTCAATGTATGATATATATTAGTAACCACCTCACACAATTAATTTATTACCTCATACCTCACCTCTTCTCTCTCCTTTTGATGGATTTATTCATCATATACCCTCCCTTTAGATTGAAATTTAGGATTTACCCTCCGGCCCGCGTATCAGTGACTCATCCCGACCCCACATGTTATTAAGTGGGGAGGGTAAATCCTGAAACTCTCAAATATGGGGAGGGTATATGATGAAGTTCCCCCTTTTGATGGATCATCTTCTAGCTCCATCAGTCCTCACAAGTACGCAATGGTGAGAGCCCTTGGCGTTGACTGCAGTCTCTCCTCTCGGTGAAACATGGAGACCGCTCGCCTAGGGCACGCACGATGCGCAGAAAGACAGGTCTTGTCATGTGAAATCTTCTTCGGTCTCCTTGGACCACTTCGATGAGCTTGTTTGTGGGTACATGGCATTGGTGCCATCGGCATCATCACAGGAAGTAGATGAGCTTGTTTGGTGCGACATTTTTTTGAGCAAGACGAAGGCTTTGGTTTGTAAGATGTACAGAAGTGTAGCTTCATATGTCTCAATATATGCAAGTGCATGGTTATGTTGGGAATGGGAAGATTCAATTTTCTACGGTCAACATTGATGCATGGGTTAGGAAAGGCTGCTCAACAAGTTTGAATGCATTGCGAAAGCTTGCTCACCATGCATGCATGTTTTGGAAATGTGCAGAAGACTGCGTAGTAAAACTGAGCATGACAAACACGAGTACTGCACTGATTTCTGTAACACCCTGATCCTCCACAGGATTTAAGATGTTACCATCACACTATTACTATCTCACATAGGCGCGCCATAAACAGAGTTAACGCCTGAGAACTGTACTAACAGGAGAACCCGTTCTCCTGAAATATACTGTAACTAGAAAATTTTCACAAACTTCTTAACCAAAAGATTAATCATAACACTCAGTATGGGACTAAATAGTTATCTCACATGTGCAGTGCAAAAGGAACTACTCCCATTCCATGCATGCCGTCATTCCGAATCACCCTAAAACAAACAACAAAGCAAGAGTGAGTCCGAAGACTCAGCAAACACACGATAAAGCAGCACATCAATCTATATCTGTAATTTGTAAACCGATTCTACGACTATAAACTATAAATCACATCTACTGTGAACTGCAAAACCAATCTATTGTAAACTGTAAATCACATCAACTGTGAACTATAAAGCCAATTCATCATAATCGTAAATCACGTCTCATCGTGAGCTGTAAAGCTAATCATCATGGCGTAAATCACGTCATCGTGGAATAGAAACCAATCTCATGTGAAGTAAATCAATATTCCTATAATCAGTATCATCATGCATGCATTCGTTTCACTTTCATGCAATGCGATGATCGATCTTAGCTATCTAATACCGGTATAGTGGAGTGTCCACCCGTCGATAGACCACTTAATCCCCATCCTCTTTTATACGGGAATCCAACCTCCACTCCCATGAAGTTCCTACCGAAGTAGGCCATATTCCTCTGTGAATGAGTGCAATGCATGATGTAACATGTTTTCACTGTTGGCATTAAATTATAAGCGGCACTCATCATGGTATGATTAGCACATAATCATACACATCACATGAACACTGTAAATCATGGCATGAAAACACGGATAGTAATCATTAACCACACTGTACTGTTCTACCATGCACTTGCCTGTCAACCTGGCGGATGATGCGCGAATGGCACCGAGCTCGAACCACCACCTGAAAAAACAGTAGTCATTTCAATTCATTGCTAACACAGTACATACACATACGAGTAAATAACGTCGCTCTTACGCATAAATCCAGTATAGCCGATCTCCCTCTCACCGAACACCTCCCCGATGTCCCAGTGTTTAATTGGTGAATTATTTATGCGAGATTCGATAATTAAATGGAAAAAGGGGTTTCGAACTGTTACCCTAACCCCTCGACAATCGGATCAGGGCACGGTCTGTCACTTTCCAGCCGGATCTGGCAGATCTGGCGTCGGATCAAGCACTCCCCCTTTTCTTTTTTTCCTTCTTTCCTCTTTCTCTCCTTTTCCTTCCCTTTCTTTTCTTTCCTCCTCTTCTTTCTTTTTTTCCTTCCCTCTCTCCTCTTTTTCTTCACCCAGACGCACCTTCCCTTCTCTCTTTCTTCTCCTCTTCCTTTTTTTCCTTCTCGTCCTCCCTTCTCTTTCTTTCTTTATTCCTCACACCCAGACAGCCGCCTCCTCCCCTTCTCCTTTCTTTTCTCCTCTCCCTCCTCTCCCACGCCGCCGACTCCTCTTCTCCCCCTTCCTCTCTCATGCCACGGGCTCCCCTGCTCTCCTTCCCCCACGCCGGCTCCTCCTTTCCCTCTCCCTTCCTCTTTCCTCGCGGCTAACCCCCCCTCAGCTCTCCCCCTTGTCTCCTTGCGTGACGTGCAGGCGGCGCGGGAATGCAGTGATGCGGTAGGGCGAAGGGAGGCAAGGCACGCACGAGGGCTGGGGTGGCGCTCGGCAAGGGCAGCTAGGCAACGACGACGAGGGCGGCGAGGCGTAACCGGAGCGGCAGCGCCGGCGACCGATCGACGACGACGGCAAGCACAGAGCAATGGCGCACACGGGGAGACGCAGCCGTTGGGAGCGCAAAAGCCATGAGAACTCGGAGGAGGGGAAGAGCAAATCGAGTTTTGGCTCCTCTCTCCACCCGTCTCTCTTATATAGCCACTACGTGGGTTGGGCCGGTCAGGACCTCAGGTATGACAATTTCTCTATACCGGAAGTTTGGTCAGCATGCATGCACTTGTGAACTCAAGAATATCTCAAAAATAAAACTGGAGCACGAACAACACAACAAATAAACTGAACTAAACAAGTCAGGGGCGGACCCGCCCTTCGGGCATGCTCGGGCGGCCGCCCGAGCTCCGTCGCCGGCAGACCCGTGCCACCTTAGACCCACACCCGAGCCGCACAGTTCCATAATCGCGTAGGGCGGAAGCGGTTGGGGCTCGGCGGATTAGGGCGGAGGGCCGGAGGCACCTGCGACCAAAGGAGAATGAGGGGGCCGCGTCCGTGAGCGGCCCGCGGCGGCGGCACCTCCGAGCAGCAGCGGCGTAGCGGCGTGGCGGCGGTGGTCGTGAGGACGGAGATGCGCCATAATCGGCGGCCTCGCAGGGGAAACAACGGCGCGCGCAATGATGCAGAGGCCGGTGGCGTATGGTGAAGCGACATTGAATCCCCTTTGCCCATTTGCCAATCTGTTACGCCGGATCGCCTAGTCGTGTCCGAGTGCCGCGCAGGGGAGACACCATACGCAAAGGGAGACGACCATGAGCCGTCTCGATAGCCTTACTATCGAAACCAAAATGCAGGAGCTTTTGGTATTCATGTAGCTTTAGAATCCCTGTTCTTAGATGCTCAATATCTAGAAGGTGTTGTCCTCTATTAGGTTGGTATTACAAATTTCATATTGGAGTTCCTAAGATTTATCACTTGGTAGAATGAAATGTCACATTGCAATATTCTAGGTGTCAAGGATCTTGACAGTTAATAATTGATGTCTAAATTTCTCAACCGATAAATGATTTTGACATATTCCTTTTGTTTCACCTTGGAATTTCTGTGATTTTGAATTATTTTTTTTTGTTGTAGTATTAGTATGTTCACACGGCCTTTTATTTCTGCTATTGCCCTTTCTTTTAGGAGATTATGCTATTGTGCTTATGCTCGCATGGTTGCGCATGATGAGTACTCATGTTCACATGCCTTGTTAAATTCTTGCTCTAAGCCCTTCTCGCTCCACAAAGTATGGTTGCTCGATTCTAGGTGGTGCATTTGTAGCACTTAACATAATTTTTATGAATGTGAAAACCAATATGTGGCTTAGGCCAGCGGGAGTAGGGGAGATTCGCTTATTGGTTTATTTTGCTATCGATCTTGAAGGCTAAAACCTAGTTTAGGATAAATATCTGAAAGATGTAGATAGAAACAAAGGTTCACTACCAATTGCTCATGTTTTTTGTTATAGAGAAAAATAGAAGTTTTCAGACTATAGTTGTAGCCATATGTCAATAGGTACTCAAAATCTTTAGTTGTTGAGATCTTACATATACTATAGTTTTAATATACTCCAAATTCTCAGCATGTTGTTGTAATGGATATCCGCTAATCTTGATTAAGAAAACACAGGGCAGGATAAAGGAAAGCTTGACAAATTTAACAAGGAGAAGTTGCTAGATTTTTATGAAATACTTGATATTCATGTTTCCAAGGCAACTACAAACAAGGTAACTTGCCCGAGCCACATGTATTTTATTGATGTGAGCGATAAAACACAGTAGTAACACTTATATTTTGCTGTACTTGGAGGAAGTTCCAACCAAATTGTTGGAGTTTTGGACACTCCTTGCATTACCGAAGATATTGTCTTTATTGATGAGAAGGTATAAACTCTACTTAAAGATGTGTTTGCTTCTGGAGATATTTTAGCTCAAATAGAAGGGAAAGTGGGTTTTCTTACGGAATTAGCTCAGTTTTGTCACTCTAGCAAACCGAAGGAAAATGGGTAATACTATTTGCTTAACGCTTATAAGTCTGCCCTGGCTATATTTTATTTCTGGGTCCGCCACTGATCCGACATGTACTCCATCTTAGGCTTCAAGAAGAGTGCCAAGGAGGCATGGGAGGCAGTGAAGACGATGCGCCTTGGAGTAGAGCGTGTCAAGGAGGTCAATGCACAGAAGCTGCTCAAGGATTTTGAGAACATTGCGTTCAAGGATGGTGAGGCTGTCGACGATTTCGTAATGCGAATTTCCAGCCTCGCCAGTAATCTTCGAGCGCTCGGTAAGTCCATCGACGACACACGTGTCATCAAGAAAATCCTTCGCGTGGTCCCTTCGCAGTACAACCAGGTTGCGGTCTCGATTGAGATGTTCTGCGGCATCAAGACACTCTCGATCGAAGAACTCGCTAGGAGGCTGCGTGCGGCGGAAGACCGTTTCGAGACCAACGTCGAGCGGATCGTGGACAGAACCGAGCGGCTCATGCTCACCGAGGAGGACTGGTAGCGAAACACAGGCACCGACTGACGTCAGAATCCTCGTCGAGCAAGGAAGGAGGCAATGCGAATTCCCACTGGAGGAGCAAGGGTGGAGCACGGCCGGAGGGCCGTGACACCAGAATTAGATTGACTTCGGAAGGCACCCCTCGCTGGAAGAGTAAATGCCACAACTGTGGCATCTATGAACACTGGGCCATGGAGTGCAAGAGGCCCAAGAAGGGGCGCCGTGAGGAGGCACACTTGGTCAAGGCCGACGTCGAGCAACCGGCGCTACTGATGGCTTCGGTGAGTGTCACGGCTCGAGCGGCATCGCAAGTCGTTTACCTAAACGAGCGGCAAGTGATCCCGACTGATTGCGATGACAACATGTGGTACCTGGACTCCGGAGCCAGCAACCACATGACAGGCAGGCGATCGGTGTTGACACATCTCGACTAGTCCGTGCGCGGCACCGTTCGCTTTGGTGACAGATCGCATGTTGACATTTGCGGCCTTGGGTCGATGATCATGGAAGGGCGCCACCGTGAACACAAGGTATTGACCGAAGTGTATTTTATACCAAAATTGAGAAGCAATATTGTAAGCATAGGGCAACTGGAGGAGGCGGGATGCAAGATCGTGTTAGAGAATGGCAGGCTCTGTGTGTTCGACCGTGAACACACTTTGCTTGTCAGTGCTCCGCGCACGGGCAACAGGCTATACACAGTTAAGCTGGTGGTGGCTCCACCAGTGTGCCTGATGTCAAAGGCTAATGACAAGGCATGGTTGTGGCACTCCCGCTATGGGCATCTCAACTTTAGGGCGCTCCGCGACCTCGGGACAAAAAGCATGGTGGACGGCATCCCGGTGATAAACCGGGTCGAACAGGTCTACGACTGCTGCACCCTCGGTAAGCAACATCGCATTCCGTTCCCGCGGGCGACGTCGTTCCGTGCGCAACGTGGACTAGAGTTGCTCAATGCGGATCTCTGCGGCCAGATTACACCACCGACGCCTAGAGGCAAGCTCTTCTTCCTACTCGTCATCGATGACTTTAGCCGTTTCATGTGGGTGGAGCTGTTAAGTACCAAAGATCAAGCACTCCACTACATCAAGAAGATCAAGGCTGGCGCAGAGATTGAACATGGCGAGCGACTGAAGGGACTAAGGACGGATCGTGGAGGCGAGTTCAACTCCAACGCCTTCGTCGTGTTCTGCAATGAGTCCGGCGTCAAGCACTACACCACCATGCCATATACTCCACAGCAAAACGGTGTGGTGGAGCGTCGAAACCAGACGGTGGTGGAGATGGCTCGGTGCATGCTCAAGAGTAAGGGCGTTCCGGCGCGGTTCTAGGGCGAGGTAGTGGTGACTACCGTCTACGTACTAAACCGTGCGCCAACGAAGAGCCTCGACGGCATCACTCCATATGAAGCGTGGTTTGGCAAGAAGCCCCGTGTTCATCACCAGCGCACCTTTGGGTGTGGTCCATGTGAAGAACATAGGTCCTGGCGTGAGCAAGCTAACGGACAAGTCCAAGAAGATGGTATTTCTCGGTTATGAGCCGGGGACAAAAGGATATTGAGTCTTTGATCCAGTGGCGAAGAAACTGCACATTAGCCATGACGTGATGTTCGAGGAGGATCGGTCGTGGGATTGGAGCAGCACCGATGATGAGCAAGATGTGGTGGAGACGTTCTGTGTCGAGATCCCGGCCACTGTTGGTGGTCCGACAACAGGTGACACTGAAGATCTTCAGGAGATGGAGGCAGGAGAAGTTCAGACCCCAGGCACATCACATTCGACTCGGTTGCCGAATCCGGGATCGCCAGCTACACCTGCACCAAGTCCCACAACGACAATACCACCAACGTCATCAGGCATTGAGTAGGTGACCCCGCCGACTGATGGAGCAGCAGATTCAGAGAACATGCCTCTCAGGTACCGAATGCTGTCGAATATTTACAGCACTACTGACGAAATCCACGATTTCGAGTACATCAGGTTGTGTTTGCTGGCCGTGGACGAACCAGGAGCTTCCGAGTGGTCATCGTGCCATTGGGCTAAAGTGGGTGTTCAAAGTGAAGAGAGATCCAGCCGGCAACATTGTGAAGTACAAAGCTCGACTGGTCGCTAAAGGGTATGCTTAGCGCCAGGGGGTGGACTTCGACGAGGTGTTCGCGCCGGTGGCACGGATGGAGACCGTGCGGTTGCTACTGGTGCTCGCCGCGCACGGTGGCTGGGAGGTACACCATATGGACGTTAAAATCATTTTCTTGAATGGGGATCGAGGTGAAGCAGAAGAAAGGGGAGATCACGCTGTGCCAAGGTGCATACATGGCAAAGATCCTCGAGCAGGCGGGACTGGCAGGATGCAACACCTGCGACACGCCCATGGAGAACTGACTACAGCTAAGCAAGCGGGACGGTGCCACCGCTGTAGACGCAACCAAATTCAGGAGCATCATCAGGAGTCTCCGTTACCTCGTCAGCACTAGACTAGACATTGCCTATGCAGTAGGTATGGTGAGTCGGTTCATGGAAGCACCGTCGGAGTAGCACTGGGTGGCGGTGAAACGCATTCTCCGTTACCTGGCCGGTGAAAGATCTAGACCATCATTATGAGTTAATGACATATTTTGGTAATTAATGATAATCGAATTATGGGACTAATAGTTTCATTGAGATGAATGAACAGGATATGTCTCACGATGATGGATGACTTGGAATGGTTTATACGACTGAGCATTTCTCAAGTAAAGCAAAGTCTTCATGTGTTGATGAATAAAGTCAAAAGATCCAAGCTTGAAGTTGAGATATATGTTATCAAGCTTCAAGTGATTATGCAAGGCAAAGGTATGGCTAACTAGAGCTAAGGATATATTTCTAGTATTTTACCGGTATTGGTGTTTGGTTGGAAGACCGGATTTCTAGCGTAGGATGCCGTACTATTAAGAGGGGTTGTGATTAGTAGCTTGAGAGTATCATGTGTTGGTGGCTCACTCTAAATTGCTCTAGCTCTCTCTGTGGCATGACGCTAACATTTTCGAATGTGTTTTGAAAATGATTGTAGCTCATGTATAAGTCCTTGGCAACATATGACTAGATGTTTGCGAATGTGTTTTGCAACATGATTGAAGTCCATGTTTTTCTTTCTCTCCTTGATGCATGATGCTAATATTTGGGTTGTGTCTCTCAAATGATTGTAGCTCATGCTAAAACCATTGCAACATATGATTTAAAATTTGAAAAGGAAATATCTTAGTTGAGTTCATGTCATCAACCCTTGAGATGTGATTCTAAAATTCTATGGATATGTTCCACAACCTGTTAAAGAATTACATGATGATTTTGAATGCTTAAAATTATACTGTGCAAACCAGTTTTACAGGTGGCGGTCTGACCGGCTCTGTATGGGCGGTCAGACCGGCCTAAATGTTTTTCCTCGGGTCAAGTGGTCTGACCGGTGGAGAGGTCAGATCGGCCTGTTTGTGGCGGTCTGACCGGCCAGATCGGTCTGACCGGAGTGTACCAGGCGGTCTGACCAGCCTAAATGTTTTTCCCCGGGTCAAGTGGTCTGACCGGTGGAGAGGTCAGACCGGCCTGTTTGTGGCGGTCTGACCGGCCGACCGGCTCGGCCGGAGTGTACCAGCGGCTCGACCGGCCTATCAGTGGCGGTCGGACCGCTCGGCGGTCGATCGGCGTGAGGCCGGCCATCCGACGCTCGCTGATAGTTCCGTTTCTCCCGTATGATTTTTCGAGCAATTTTTGATGGCGGTCGTCCGACCGGCACCTCTGCTGATCGACCGGACTGGCGGTCGACCGGTCCTTGTGTGGGCGGTCGACCGGAGCTGGCTCTAACGGCTAGTTTTTCACCGTTAGAGGATCGCTGATAATACTGCGGTTGCATCGCGGTAGTACCGCCTCCGCAAATTGTTGATCTCCACTTGTTCCAACGGCTAGTTTTGGGTGAATTGTATAAATACCTCCCAAGGGTTGTTGGGACAAGGTTGTTGCACTATTCTTTCTCCTTTGAGCTAGAGCAAGTCTCCTCCTCTATATGTGCATGTGTTGCACTTAGGTGTGTTGGAGAGACAACCTTGTGCATGTGTTGCGCTTGGTGGTGGACTTTGTGTCCATTGGTGAGATACTTGATTCGTTCAAGTGAGGGTCTTCGACTTGTTACTCTTGGAGTTTGTGACTCCTAGACGGTCTCGAGTTGTGGTGATCGGTGATCTTCTCAAGAAGTTTGTGAGAAGGCCCGTGGATTGTGAGTGGTGTGGTGCTCGCCATCTCCAGAGTGGAGGAAGAGCAACCATAGTGATTTGAGGTGGAAGGCTTAATTCGTGGAGCCAGTCCAAGTTGCTTGGGGTTACCTCAACGTGGATTAGGGGAGATCGGCAAGTCTCCGAACACCACGGTAAAAAGCAACCGTGTCAATTGTGGTTTGTTTATTTGTGTTTAATTTACATTCAAGCAATTTACTTTCATAGATTTCTATTTACTTGCTTGTCTTTCTAGAATAGCAATTCTTAACATAGCCTTAGAGTATTGGTGCACTTAGAATTACATAATTGCTTGAGGCTTTATTTGTGCTAAACCTAAGTATTCTACTCTTCCGCATTATATACTTGGTTTAGACAAATAGATATTATTTTAATTAGAAGAGAATTTTTAAGACCGCATATTCACCCCCCTCTAGTCGGCCTCCTCGATCCTACAGCCGGTACGATCAGCTACGGTTGCTGGTACACGAAGGGGGGAGGTCTACATCAAGACTTGGTGGGCTACAGCGATAGTGATCATGCCAGAGACATTGACGAGTGTAAGAGTACAACAGACGTGGTTTTCTTCCTTGGTCCGAACCTCATCACCTGGGCTTGCCAGAAGCAGAAGGTGGTGGCTCTCTCGTCTTGTGAAGCGGAATACATCGCAGCTGCTACAGCCGTGTGTCAAGGAGTATGGCTGAGCAGGCTGATCGGGGAGCTTACTGACGCTAGTGTTCAGAAGTTCAAGCTACTGGTTGACAACAAGTCGGCAATTGAGCTCAGCAAGAACCCAGTCCATCATGATCGCAGCAAACACATTGACACTCAGTATCACTTCATTCGCGAGTGCAATGAAGAAGGGAGACTCGACATTGACCACGTCGGCACTAAAGGGCAGCTGGCAGACATTCTGACCAAGGCACTTGGCTGGGTGAAGTTCGTGGAGCTCCGTTAGCGTCTGAGCGTTGTTCAAGTGCAACAAAATTAAAGGGGTGAATGTTTGCTAATCTAGTTGCATGCTATTCATATCAGTATACGTCACGTATACGCATAGGAATCGGTATAAGAGTCGTGTCCTCACATCACTCGGTGTAGTTGTCCGATTCTAGTGTGTGCTATCTCCTATAAAAGCATGTAAGGTGCAGCGCTTTTTGAAATCGAACAAGGTAGCAGCGCCTCTTGAAACACAGGAAAGCACCAAAAGAAATTGTCTCTCGTGTGTTTTGTGTTCATTGTTTCGCTGCGTTCTGCTGGAATTGGCTGCGTTCCGCTGGAGTCTTCGTGTGATCCAAGCCGAGTCCCGAGATCGGCTCTAACACGGTTTTGGATATTGATTTTTCATACTTTACAAGTGCATTATCCGTCAATTGATCATCGGACATGCCACTTGCATACACTGCCTTTAGCGACATCCAGGCATCCAGCAGCCATTAAAGTGGTTTATTCGTGTGCTAATTCGGTGCCAGCGGATCTTCAGTTGGTTAACTTCCCTTCTCCGATTACTTGGAGTGGTGCTATTGTAGACGGCAACAACCTGTGACCAATAATGGTCAGTCTTCTTGCAATTCCTGTTGATGGAATCATTCGAACTGCTGAACCAAGCACCAACCAACCATATGTCCTCTTCACGTGTCCATGCTAAATGCCTATCAGTCCTTGCAGGTTCGGCATCACCCTCATTATCAAGGTCGATGCAATCTTTGGCTGATTGTTGCGGTACTAAATGTGGAGTGCCTGAATTTGTCATTGCCTGCCATCGATGGACTCCCTTGGGCCAGTGGTAGTGACAATGGAGCATAATGCGCGAGAACACCAACAAAATGGAAATTTTCTGGATGTGGTTGTTGTGGGAATGGCGAAAATTGTTGACTTTGAATAAAATTTGTGGAACCACTGGGCGGACGAGGATTCATTTCCCTGGGAAAACAAATGAAAACTTACATCAGTAGCAACAAGACTCCCTGTTTTTGCAAAAAAAAAAAATGAAAATATGAGGAAAGGTGTAAACCTAGGTCTGTAGAACAAGAGAAAGGACACGGTATATTGCAGTTAACTTACATCAGATAGCGTCATAGTAAGAAAGAGATTAATTAGTGCCAACCTTGGGACAGATGATATATTTATGCATCAGTTGTTTTGCCAATCAAACTAAATCACGATAGTTATCAAATTGCATCCACTAAATCAACATAAATAATTTCGAAATTACATGCAGCTGCTTGTATCATACCTCACTCCATTGCATCCACTAACCAAAGAACTAACTGGATCACAGTCAACAGGGGATGAAGAATCAACTGCACTGAACAAATCCAAAATTCCCAAACACTTACTCTTGCTGTGGAGACAAATTGGTGTGAGAGGAAGCCCGCCACGTTCCTCCTCCTGCGCTATCATCTTTCCCCGAGCAGCGTGGCATCCTTCTCCGAGCAGCGATCAGTGGTTGGGAGTGGGAGAGAAACGGCGGCGGGGTGGGGCAGATGACGGGCGACAGGATTTGGAGGAAGAAAGGCGGGAGCTTTGGGAAGAACGGCGGGAATTTGGGGGAAAACGGAGGAAGGCAGCATGGGCTGCGGGGAAGCCGAGAAGATGGTGGGCTGCACAAGTGGTATGGGTGAATTTTGATAGTGGGACCCATAAACGAGTTTTTAGGTAACAAACAAGTCTCCAACAAAAGTATTATGTTGTTTCTTGTATCTTGGTATTAACAACTTGCTTGTTTCTTCGTCTAATAACAAGCCCATCTTCTCTCCTCACCATCTCTTCTCCACATCACCTAATGCTAATGTGTTCATCACTTAGTAATAAGTGACAGGGACTATTGTAGATGCTCAGTCCTCTCAAATAGGTAATATCTTGCATTAAACACTATTATCATCTCTCTTTCTTAATTACCCTTCTACACCAATCTTTTGCTTACTTGACTTGCTATGGACACTAATTATCACTCCATTAGGAGTGCTATGAGTACTATTGCTTAGATCAAAGGAACTTATGATTAGTTTACGGTTGTGGTTTTATGTTTATTTTTAAAGCTGCCTTGAATAAGCAATTATCAAAATCTTGCGCCTATTTGGCAAATTAGATACTCTCTTCGTTCAAGCTTATAGAGCATATTTTTTGAATAGCTTTATCTATAAATATAGGACGTATTTCATATTTCAATGTAAAATTAATGCACAGTTTCCTTCGTATCCCTAACAAATATCCGACTTTACTTTATGTTCTCTACATGCATGCATTGAATATAGTACTTAGAGATAATAATTAGGGGTGATCTAGTTATTTTCAATATCTCTTTGGTTTACATGTAAAAAAACACGTCTTATAAACTTGGACGGATAGAGTAGTTGTTTAGTAAGTTCTGTTACCCAATAATTAATCCTACTAGGTCTCCTCTTGTATGGATTTTTTTTCTTAGCTAACTACTCATATAATACTATCTTCTGGTATTTAGAACACAATGATATTTTCTTTCAGAACGTGGTCTACAAAAGCAAAGCAACATCCTAAACATCAAAGTATGTGAAAGTGGTTCGACCAAATGAGATTATCGTAGTTATCGCTGATCAGGGGTGGAGCCAGAAAAAAAAGTCTAGGCATGTGTTAGTATGGCTAACATAACATTGATAAGTCAATACGAAATTAACAATCACACACATTCACACTAGTTCTAATTAACTACAAGCAATCTCGAAGAGTCAAAGTCTAATACCCATATGATATGATGGTGGTGATGGACCATCTAGTTGATGTGGTAATTGTGCTAAACATGTACATGGGTTGGTTGCACTTGTACCACTTTCAATGCTTCTTTTAGTGAAAGCATCTAGGCCCTGTTAATTAGGGTTTTAGTAATTAATAATGAATTATAAACATAGGACTAATGTATGTGCTAAGATTGTATAGATAAAGTCTCACGTGTGCAAAGGTAAAGAACAAGCTGCGTGGAATATTGATGTCAAGATTTCAAAGATGAGGTACAAAAATTTAGAGTCTCTTTTTGATTTTACCGGTCTTAGAAGTAAAGGTGAAAGACCGGATTATAGACTAGATGCCGTACTATTAAGAGGGATATTTGAAAGTAGCTTGATAGCATGTTTTGGTATACATTGGATCAATCTAGAAACATGCATGCATTTGAAAATAAGTTTAAAAACTCACTGTGCTCTCTTAGGAAAATCGGTAGTACCGCACCCACCTGCGATATTACAGTATGCGATACCTGGCATGTAAACAACGGTATTACCGCAGGCGATAGTTCCGGATTATATGCGGTATATTTTTTTTCCCAAAGAGCACCCTTCCGGGGACTTAAACTCACAAGAAATCGGTAGTACCGGATTTTCAATGGCGGCATTACGCGATTGCGGTAGTACCACAGGGTACTGCGGTAATACCGATTTTCGGTATGTAATTTACATAATGCACTCCAAGAAAAACTTAACTGGTCAGAAATCGGTAGTATCGGAATAGCATGGCGAGCAACCGTAGTAACGATAGTACCGCACCGACTTGCGGATATCGAGCGCGTAATACCGCACTTACAACGGCGAGAGTATCGCACAAAATTCCAACGGCTAGTTCGAATCGTCGACATAGCCGTTCGTGGTGCTGATAAGAAGTGCGGTAATACCGCACTTTGTACAGCGGTAATACCGATTTCCCTGATTTTTCAGGATTAACTTTTAGCAATGGCTAGTTTTGGTTGTGAAGGTATAAATACTCCTCCATCTGCCTTTGGGCAAAGTTCTTTGAGTTCCATTGAACACATTTGAGCCCTAGAGCACTCACTCCACTCTCATTTCTCTCTTGAGCATTCATTTCGAGTTTGTGAAGAGTTTTTCAAGTGCATTCAATTCTAGTTGATCCAATTGCACTTGAGCGTCGTCAAGCGAAATCAAAGTTCTATTCTCGTGGTGCTTGCCGGCACCTAGACGGCGAGTAGTTTGTTTGCTCGGTGACTTCTTCAAGAAGGTTGTAAAGAAGCCCGAACCGATTGTGAGTGGTTTGGAGCTCGCCATCTCCGGAGAGAAGGAAAAGCTACCCTAGTGATCGAGGAGCAAGACTTAATTCGTAGAGCCGGTCCAAGAGCACTTGGACTTTTCTCAACGTGAACTAGTGAAGACCGGCAAATCTTCGATACTATGGGAAAACATCACATGAGCCATTGTGATCTTTTTCTTACTCTCATTTAGTATTTCTATTATTGGTTGAGCAATTTGATACTTGATATATTAACTTGTGTTTGTGTTTGGATTGTAGTTTATTAAATTGTTTGACTAGAATTGTTACAATTGAGTAGGATTAATTCTTCTAGTATTCTTGTCTAGTGTTGAAATTAGAACTACTTGTTTAATTGAGCAAGAATTTTAAAACCTCCTATTCACCCCTCTCTAGCCGGTTATTCTTGATTCTACACTTAGGAACCAAAAAACTTCATATCTAAAATTATCAATTTAAATTTTACTTTAGTACCAAAATAGCCTAATGCCCTAATCTATGTTATATTGTTAAATTTGTTATGTGACTAATTGACTATATCTATCAGCTTATGGCTCTATGAGTATGTGGAAAATGTCATAAACAAATATAGCACAATTTAAATTAAGATTTGAGGTCAGGGGAGGAAGGGGGAATCACCGAATGTGAGGATCACACAATCAAACTTGCTTTGCTTCAGTAGCCCCTGCTCAGCTCGGCACCCTACTATCTCGGCGTCGGCATTGCCGTGTCGGCGCATCGCCCAGACGCCCATGGGTGATGGGCCACGACCTGCTCGGTCTGTCGGTCAGCGCGTCGCCCAGACGCGGAGACGCCCACGGGCACGCCCTGTGCCCTCGGCCCCTGCCCTGTCAACATCGTGGCACCGACGGTGCCCTGCTCCATGATTTTTAATTTTGAAATATTAGCATTGAAATCGTATATTAAGTACTGAAATCAGTTGAATCATTGAAATGATTATTAATATCACTTGAATAACTACTCAAATTAATATCACTTGAATAACTACTCAAATCATTAAATAAATATTAATTGAATCCAAGAAAGAGCATTAACATGCTTTTTTTTAGCTATTTGCACAATAACTTAACAGGGGCAACGTAAATGAAAATGAGATAAGGAGAGCAACGTGAAAAAGTAGATGACTTATGGGGGGTTTTATGGATTTCCCCTTTAAGAAAGATTGTCTTTTTAATGTTTTTGCGTTACAAATGAAAGAAAAAGTAACAATTGAGAAGTTTGTAAATGGAGAGAACATGCAAGGGTTTAAATGACCCAAGGTAATAATGTGGTTCATGTAGGGGTGTAACTGACCTGTCGAAGTGTTTTTACCTCTTTCAGCATTATCCTTTTCACATACATAATTCATAAAAATTCTTCTCTGTATTTTTATTAAAAATTCTTCTCTGTATTTTTATAAAAATTCTTCTCTGTATTTTTATTAAATAACAAATTTGAAATGAATAAGAGGTGGGAAATCTATATTCTAGAAAATGAGGAACAAAAAAAAATCTTATAGGAGTACAGAAAGGAAGGAGATGAGATATTTTGGCTAAAAAAATCCTCACCTCATCAAAAATACAAAATAGACTCATCAGTAGTACTCCGTTATCCCCTTCTCCTTCCCTCCGCTCGCTCGCGGTATCTCCTCTCCCCTCCCCGCCGCCTCCGCCGCCATGGTCGCGCTCGCCTCCCTCTCGTAACTATGCCCTTGCGGCCTCGCTCGCCGCCGTGCCTCCTCCGCCTCCGCCTCCGCCTCCATCTCATGCTGCGCGGTCGCACCTCCTCCCTCCGGGAAAGGTAACTATCTATCTCGAGCTTCTGAATCCCCACTACGGTGCCGTCGAACCTGCCCTTCTCCCCACCCCAAATCCACCTACCAATGCGCTCCAACGAAGAAGTTCACATGCCAAGGGCATTCTCTCGTGTGCGCAGGACGCCCCGTAGGAGGTTGAGGAAAACCGAGGGTGCCACTAAGAGCCTGGAAGATTCATCAGTCAAGCGAAAGATGGAGCAGTTTTACGAAGGGTTGGATGGTCCGCCTCTCCGGGTCCTCCCGATAGGCGGCCTTGGGGAAATCGGCTTGACTTGCATGCTCGTGGGGAACTATGATCGTTACATCTTGATTGATGCAGGGGTTATGTTCCCGGAGTATGCATTCCATTCCTGTAGCTTGCCACTGCTTACATTACGTTACAGCTTGTTTTCAATCATTTTTTTTTGCCTACGCCTCTCTTATGTGTCTGTATGCATTTCCTGAATACCACATTTATAGAAAATCATATGTACAAGTGAGGACTTCGATAAGTAACTATTTCTCTTGTAATCGATCACGTTGCCGCATAACAACCTAGCATTTTCTGCGCATTGTCCATGTAGACTTATATGTATAATTCTTCCTGTTCATGCAATTGCTGAATTTTGACTGAAATAGCTTCTATTCAAACTTATGTCAGCTAAGATGGATTTGGTGTGCAAAATATTATCCCAGACACCACGTTCATCAAGGAATGGAGCCACAAAATTGAAGCATTTATTATAACGCATGGCCATGAAGATCACATGGTGCGTTGCCTTGGGTAAATAATTCCTCTGTTACACTAGTACACCATTCGTCATGCTTGCTTGACTATAATCTGTTGCTCACTTACTTTGTTCATTGCAAACCAACTATCCTGTACCACAATTTGAGTCGCAAATCATGTTGGTGCAGAGGAGAATTTGGGTGCCTTGCTGACAAGTTAGATTTCTGGTGTATAGGCTGGTTATTTTGATGCCTAACATGCCCTTTTGTTTGCTCTTAATTTGATTTAATTCAAAACTTAACTGCTAGTATATTGTTTTATTTGACAATGTTATAGCATATCATCCATGAGATGTAGTGGTCAAGAGCTTTACAGTGGTGATACTAACCCAGGACTAGGATTACTTAGGAAGTAGGAACCATCCTAGCTCTTGCTTTAGTTCAAAGATAGGTAGTCTAGCTGTACAACGCATCAACACCCTCCCCCTTGTCATGCACCAACCATCATGACACTATGCTACTAGTTCCCAGCTGAGCCATTTGCAATAGCTCATGATGTCATACACTGTCACACTCAACATTCCCAGCACCAGTTTTCCTTTTCCCTAATAACTTATGTCTTCAAAATTTAGAAATGGCCCCAATGTAAATTGAACTTGTTAGATCATATGATCAGATCTAGACTATTTTAGATGATGAATAATTGACAATATTAGTTATGATATTATTTATAGTGTGTTGCGCGTGTACAGATTGACATTGGTTAAGTTCGGATGAACTTATGCCGAGAAAAATATTCTTTGATCTTTGCATGTGCAGCTTGAAGCATAGAGGCGATCGTGGTCGATAACGAGGAGGATCAGGACTAGAATGGGGAGATCCGAGATCAGGCGGTTGAGAGAGTCATGAGATGGTTGAGCTCATGCTTGGCATGTGAAGATCAAAGGCGGATGATACGTAGAAAAGATACAGAATGTGCGGTCCTGGAGGCTTCGATACGTGATAAGCTGGAAAAATCAGAAATATAAAAATAATTAAAAAAACCCATGTTATGAAGGATTTTAAGTCCCTTGAAAAGTAGTGGATCAAAAAATCTGGTTGAGATAAAAAGGTCTAGGATGAATTGTATTAGAGTTTTTGGGGTTGGCTACTATAAAAAGATAGGTGTGCGACTGTTTGGTGGGCGTGCCGTAGCCGTGACAATAAAAAAATTCAGAGAGCGGCGCTGCATTGGCAGTCTGTTCATGAGTTGAATTGTTGAATAAACAATTTGGGTGGCAGCTTTTGGATGGCTACAGGGTCTGTTTTTTTCAGTTTCTCAAAACGGTTTTTGGCTTTTACTATAGGACCTAACTTTCAAACGAAGTATTTTTTAAGATAGAGTCTACAAGTTAATTATAGTATATGTTAAAAGCTCAATATCTGTATCATTCAAAATCGCAAACAAGTATTTTTTTTTATAATCTCTGTCGTAATTAGCTAAAATTTAAAATTTTTAACCAAAAACTACAGTAAAAAAAGAACAAATCCTTTATATTCACGATATGGTATTGCTTTTCCCTACCTATGTGCTTACATGTGATAGTCTAGGTGTAGAATTTCATTGGAGAGAGAGAGGAAAAGTGACTGCATGCTGGCATGAGTTTTGACCGTGAACTCTAGTCGTTTGTTGCTCTTGGTTCTTACTGTTGATAGGGATGTTGGTTGTTATGGCAGAGAGAAATAAAAGCCTTCGGTTCATACTTTGCTACAGCATACACACTATAGCTACAGTTCATAAATAGTAGTTACAGTACCGATCACTATATCTACAGTTCTCGAATTGTAGCTACAGTAACAGATCCCTGTTGCTACAGTAATACTACAGTACCAGGAGAGAGATTTTTTGGGTCTCTTTTTGTGTTTGATTTCTTCTTTTTTTTTTTGCTGTGTTATAAGTTGAAAAATCAGGAGACAGTAAAATAGGAGAAAAAGTTTTTACTACGCATCGTAATAATTCATCCCTCTCTGATTACTATCGACATCCTACGGAACCCATGAAATGCACTGCCAACCCAATGCCAACTGGTATAGTGTTCTTATGCAGAAATCATGTGCTGTCAGTATTTGTTAAGCAGGATCTTCTAGTTTGGAGGAAATAGTAGGAAATGTTTCTTCTATTAATAATTATCTGGGCTTTAAAGGCATAGCCGAAATTTGAATTATCTCAGCTTTAAAGGCATAGCTGGTACTTGAAGTCATATTGTTTTATTTAGTGATTTCCTTAGATTTTTTGTTGCGTGATAGATGTACTTTAAGTTACTTTGGGCAAGGCTTGTCCAAATAGAACACACTTAAATCATGCATGACTATGCCTATGCTTGTGATCTGGTTAGCTCTTCATCTGTATAGTCTTGTTTGTACAATGTCTATATTGCTTTTCATTGGCACTGCTTAACATGGTATCTTGATATTATATATCTGAACTTTTCATCTTCCAATTGCAATCTATCTTTGGAACTACCATATGCTCATCTTTCCCTTCGTCTTGACTGTTGATAGGTTATCCCAGCACAGGATTCAACAACACCGATTTTTGCATCATCTTTTACTATGGAGGTAACACTCAATTCTGATTACTAGCATATTTCACACTGTCGAGTGTAGCATAATTATTACTTGCACAACAGTTGTCAAATCATCAAAAGTTTTGAGATGCATTTATTCATATTTCGGCAGCTATTAAAGAAGCGTTTGAAGGAGTTTGGGATTTTCCTCTCATCCAGGCTTAAGCTTTAGTGTCAAAAAGAGATTTCAGGCTGGACCATTTGAAGTGGAACCTATCTTTGTAACTCATTCAATTCCTGACTGCTGCAGTTTAGTGCTTCGCTGTGGTGATGGCACAATTTTCCATACCGGTGACTGGAAAGTAAGCTATATCAACAATGATTGTATGTTTAATTGTAACACCCCGATCTTCCATAGGGCTCAAGATGCTACCACCACTCTGTTACTGTCTCACATAGACGCATCATAAACAGAGTTAACGCACAAGAACTGTATTAACAAAAGAACATGTTCTCCCGAAACATACTGTAACTAGAAAATTTGCATAAACTTCTTAACAAAGGATTAATCATAATACTCAGTACGTGACTAAGCAGTTATCTCACATGTGCGTGCAAAAGGAACTACTCCTATTCCATGCATGCCGTCATTTCAAATCACCTTAAAAAAACAACAAAATAAGGGTGAATCAAAGACTCAGTAAGCACACGATAAAATAGTACATTAATCCATATTTGTAGACTATAATCCAACTCTACGGCTATAAGCTGTAAAACATATCTACTGTGAACTGGGAAGCCAATCGATTGTAAACTGTGGAGCACCTCTACTGTGAACTATAAAATCGATCTACTGTGAACTGTAACTAACATCTACTGTGGACTGTGAATCAATCTACTGTAGTTTGTGAATCTACTATGAACTGTAAATCAATCTACTGTAATATGTAAATCCAATCTATTGTCACCTGTAAATCTCCTATAAACTATAAATCCAATCTACTGTGATCTATAAATCTTATTGTGAACTATAAACAATCCACTGTAGTTTGTAAATCCAATCTATCGTAAACTGTAAATCACCTCTCTCAGAAATCAGAAACTAATCTCATCAGAACTATAAATCACATCCTGTGAATGTAAATCAATTATGTGACTCGATTTGTAAATCATATCTACTATAATCAGAAATCAGAAATCAATTTTGTGGATCAGATTCAGTAAATCACATCTACCGTGGTCTCAGAAACCAATTGATAAGTCAGTAAATCACATCTACCGGACTGTAAAGCCAATCTACTGTAAGCTAGAAATCAATTCTGTGACTGTGAACTACAAATCACATCTATCAGAATCAGAAATCGCACTTTGTGTCGTGGATCAAAATCAAATCTCACCGTAATATGTAAATTGATGACTATGTATTGTTAAGTGATAATTCAATTCTATGTCAGTGTCAGAATCGTATCATTAAATTAATGACTATGTCTTGTTAAGTGATAATTCAATTCTATGTCAGTAATCAGAATCAGATCACCGCTCATCACCTCTGTATCATTTGCATGCAATGCAATACCATGCGATGCATCCGTAACTGTAGCTTATACCGGTATAGCGGAGTCTCCACCCGTCGATGGACCACTCAATTACCCCGCCCTCTTTCAGACGGGGTTCCATCTCCACTCCCGTGGAGTCCCTACCGAAGAAGGCCCTGTTTCACTGTGTATGAGTGCAATGCAGGATGCACATGCTTTCATTGTTGGCACTTAATTATAATTTACACTCATCTGTATTCACCTAACTGGTAATCTTGTATCTTAGCCTATAAATACTATAAATCATGTATCTCAGGCTAGAACCACCGAAAATCATGTCGTAAACGCTGTAAATCATATAACTCAAGCTGTAAACACTGTAAATCAGGTTGTAAACAGGAATAGCAATCATTAACTACACTGTACTATTCTACCATGCACTTGCCTGTTAATCTGGTGGGCGATGCGCTGACGGCACTAGACTCGATCCGCTACCTGAACAGGCATTACACATTTCAATTCATTTTGCTAATGCAATACATACACATACAAGCTAATAACGCGGCTCTACACACAAACCCAGTATAGTCGACCTCTCACTCACCGGACAACGTCTCGCTATCCTAGTGTTAAATCAGCGTACTCAATTATGCGAAAATCTGTAAATAACGGAGGAGGGTTTTCGAACCGTTACCCGAACCCGACGACTGGATCAGGCCACGATTGGTCGTCCCTGACTGGATCGGACAGATCTAGCACCGGATCAGGTTTCCCCCCTTCCTTCTCTTTTTTTCCCTTTTCCTTTTCTTTCTTTCTTTCCTTCTCCTTTTCTTTTCTTCCCACTTTCCTTTTCTTTTCTCACCCGGCCACACCTTCCCTTTTCTTTCTTTCTTCTCTTCCTCACGCGCAGACGCTCCTTCCTTTCTCACCTATCCGCCCCCCTGCTCTCTCCTCTCCTTCTCACAACCGCCGGCTCCCCCTCCTCTCTCACATCGCAGCGCCCCCTCCTCTTCCTCTCCCCTCCCTCCGGTCGGCACCTAGCTTGGCCCTTCCCCCTTCGCACGGCGAGCAATTGGGGGAGCAGGGGGGCGGTTGCAGAGGCAGAGACAGCGGCGAGGCTGGAACGGGGGTGGCGGCGCCGGCAGCTAGGCGACGGCGGCCGCGTCGCAGCAACCGGGGCAACAAGGCGCAGGAAGGGCGGCCGAGCGCAGGTGCGTACGGGGCAGCGTTGGGAGAGTTCGGGAGAAGCAAATGCTGATTTTTGCTTCTTCTGTCTCCCGGCTCCCTCTTTTATATCACCTGGATATGAGCCGGGCCGGGCTTCTACTGGGCCAGGTATGACATTAATTTCTCTAATTTTTACTATTTTATTTAACTTATTTTTCAATGGAAGATTGATGAATCACCAGTGGATGGAAAAATATTTGATCGACAAGCATTGGAGGAGCTCTCAAAAGAACGCGTCACTCTTGTAAGTTGATCCAATATCAACTGTGCCTCTGGACCAGGTTTTTTTTTCCAATGGTTTAGGATGTTGACTTAGGTTGCACCTATACGGCTATAATGTATGGGATACAGAGATACATCGATGCAGCTACACGTATTATTTTTTTTAAAAAATATGTGCACATATTAGAAAGCTGAAGTGTTGACCTAGGTCACACGTATACCAGTATGAGAAGCTCTCCGTTGATATGTTCCTAATGTTATGTTTATTTTTTTCCCCTTTTGATTCTCTTGAATGCAAGATGATGAGCGACTCAACAAATGTTCTATCCCCTGGAAGATCCATCAGTGAATCTGTTGTTGCTGGTGCGCTGTTGCGACATATTTCAGAAGCAAAAGGAAGAGTAATTACAACACAATTTGCTTCAAATATACGTCGCATTGGGAGCATCAAAGCCGCTGCAGACTTAACTGGTTGAAAGCTGGTAATCCTTGAGAGTCTTAATTCAACAGATAATGTCACTCTACCTTGTTTAATTTGGATGATTTTTACTAGTTTGTAGTTTTGATAAAATGGAACAGGTATTTGTTGGAAAGGCACCACTGGATCCATCAACCTTGGTATGCAGCAACATTATTAGCTTACTTACATATCCTTTGTGTTGAATTGCTACAGTGATTGTTGTGAATGATGCAATTTTACTATCTATTTGTCTTGGACAAACCGCACTTAAAAGAGACTACAGGTTCCGACTGAGAAGACTAAAGTTTATGGACACATAAATACACAGTGAAACAGCAATAATGTCACTAGGTGCGCACAATGTTGCTTAGGTGTCTTAATGATTAAGGCACTAGCTTGATGGAAATAGTAAAACCGTATCTAGTGTTTGCTGTTAGGTACACCTAAACGTATTACTTGTTTTCTCTTGCAGCATGGACATCTTCCGACCTCAGAAGGAACTTGCTTCACCACAGTCAGGGTTGAAAGGGAAATTTAAAATAACAACACGATGTCTATGGCTTGATAATGGATGGCTATTGGATGCACTTTACAAAGCTGCGCGTGCTGCATCATCAAGTTGTCCTGTGAACTGCCCAATGGTATCTGAAATTTTGAGGAAAATGGTATGGAAATATAGTGGGAATATGCCTGACGTCATTGCCGTTGCCACGGAGAACACAACAGTAGGTTTCACAGAAAGCTTGGAAGCCAAATCATCTGGAAAGTTTGGGCCTTTCTCAGCTACTAGGCATCTGAGCAGAAGTCCAAGTAGGTGTCTTGAAGACAGTGATAAAACACGCCTGGATAACCCAGAGGGGGAGGCCGAAGGTACTATTAGCAACTAGTATCTTGTGAATTATTTTTGAAAATGTTTATCCTTGGAACTTTAGACACTGATTGTTAGTTCAATGTTCAGTACTTCATGTAGTTTCTGCATAGATTCCATGCATTTTTATGTGCTGGTATAGATGTGTTGACATTGTCATTACTTTGTTACTCAGAGAGCCTCCCTGAGGTCGTGAGAACACCTGATGATGCAACCACTAGCTCCAACGGTGAAGCATTCTTCTCTTCAGATTTGCATCAGCCTAAAACACTAGAACATTTTTGGGAGTCATTCAAATCCCCTACAGCCTATGGATAAAACATTTTTCGACTGCTCATTTCTTTATCAGGATCAGAATCTGAAACTTACATGGTACAAACTAAATATCCCTTTCCTGATTCTTTCCTACCCTCTTCAACACTTTTGACGAACTTACAACTGATGGCTAGGCCGTCTTCAGACTCGCAATTCTCTTTGCGACTATCATATCAGGAACTCCAGAGCTTGGTCTTGCAGATTACAACCTTACTGGCAAGCCATAGTTGTGGAAGGATCGGATTACTCCGTCACGACTCCCGGTCACTATGACCATATTCCAAGCGGACGATACCTTGGAGCGGCAATCATCTAGCCCAGTGCAATTTACATACTTCAAGGATGGAAGCAGCTCCTCCTCTGGCCATGTCGCTGATCCCCTCACACCGTCAGCGAAAAACCATGTGCCGAATGAGCAGCGTTCCCGGCCATGGCACAGCGTGGGTGTATGGACGGTTCTCTCACAGGAGGATGGGCAGAAGTTGCTGCCTCCATCCAGCCCCGCCCACGGCGCCACGGCTGTCACGCCTTCAGACAAGAACAGCTCGCAGGAGCGAACTGATTTTGGTCCTTCGGTACTTTTGCTGCCCGACATATCAAAATTCCAAATATGGACATTGGAATCCATGCCTGCTGATATGATGTACCTGCCATCTGATGTCAGAGACGGCGAAAACAAAACCTTGGAGTTTCGGGGTCCTGAACCAGGGGGTCAAAACACGATCAAAGATGCAGGTGGTGTTGCTTAAAATATAGAACGGTTTACAGATCGGAGACGAGTGGTAAGTCCACCTTGAAACTTTTGGATGGTACCAAAACCTTCAGAAACTCGAATTTTAGAGTCCGTTGATGTTATTATGATCCGAGAAGAATCACCTCTAGATAACTGCAAAGTGGTAATCAATTGGCTGATTCATTCAGCAGTGGTAAGGAAACAAAATGATTTGAGTGGAGAGTACATGAATGAACAAAAGCAACTAACCTGCAGACTGGTGATCTGATTGGCAGCAGACTTCTTTTTCGGCTTTATGTGCATTAGTTTGTTCAGTTTCATGTTTTGACCTAAACAAAAAAGAACGTACAATGCTTAGTTAGGAGCAATAATACCCTCGTAAAATGAACTGAATCCTAAGGAACAGCGATATATGTTATAATACCAGATTGATCATAGAAGCGGCATGTCCCTGACGGCAGAACGTCCGCTAGCACAACTCTAATCTTCTTGTTGTGTGTGAGCAAGCAACACTATACACACAAGAATACAAGAGAACTAAGAATGAGTTTTGGTGCTGCAAAATCTGCTGCGTTCTCTTTGCATTGCATTGCTAAGTATATATAGGAAGGAACATGCAGTAACTCCCACCACTACACAACGTTTCCAGCAAAACGTCTCCACCACAAGTAAATGAAGTAACTGAACAAACTAGTTACGCTATGCACTAAACAAACTAGTAACGCTATGGAAACTTACATGCAGAATTAACTAGATTAGCTAACATTACTCCCCCTAATCTAGTTGATGTCGACGACGCCGAGCTTAGAGCGCAGGTGCAAAAATCTCACCCTGCCAAGTGATTTTGTCAATATATCTGCCAGCTGATCGTCGGTGTGGATCTTCTGGATGGCAACTTGGCCACCTTCGACGCACTCCCGGATGAAGTGAAATCGCGTCTCAATGTGCTTACTCCGGCCATGGAAGACCGGATTCTTGCAGAGTTGTATTGCCGACTGGTTGTCGACATGGATGGTGACGATGCCCGGAGCTCGTCCGTAGAAGCTGCCGAGTAGGCGACCAAGCCAAAGCCCTTGGCATGCCGCCGATGACGCCGCGATGTACTCAGCCTCACAATCGACAAATACGACCACCGATTGCTTCGGATTGCCATGTCACGGGAGCTCGACCGTCTGCGAACAACACGCCGGAAGTGCTCTTGCGATCGCCTAAATCTCCCGCCATGTCTCGCGGCCACTGAACCCCGGAGCTTGATGTTACCGGAGCTACCGGAGTAGATGAGGTGAAGTGAATTTTACCCGCATATAGCGCAAGAGGTGCTTGACGGCGCCAGTGCTCGTTGTCGGTTTCTCCATGAACTGCCGACGTGCCGACGGCGAAGATGTCCGCCGGTGTGGACCAAGTAACGAAGACCCCAACGATATGCGGTAAAGTGTAGAATCAACAGAGGGTTGGAGCTCTTCTTACTCGACTGCCGCGATTCCATGGGAACTTGAACAAAGATTGCACCAACCATGCTCGCTGGTCCGGCCAGACTTCATCGTGGTACGCCGCTCGCACAATGTGATCTTCCCCAGCAGCCGCTGACCTCGATCCCGAGGTAGTAGCTCATGTGCCGAGGTCGCCATTTTGAATGAGCGCTTCATCTCCTTCTTGAATTGATCGATCTCACCGAGGGTCGGCACCGGTGAGAATCAAGTCGCCGACGACACGCCCAATAGTAGACGCCTATTCCTCGTGCGGCGTGTGTACACACCATGCTCCTCTGTGCACCGAGTGAATCCCAGTGCTACCAACGTGCGGTCGAGCTTGATGTTCCATGCTCGCGGAGCCTGACGTAGGCCGTACAATGCCTTGCGTAGCTTGAGAACTCGCCGCTCTTGCCCGGCGATCACAAATCCTGGCGGCTGAGCAACGTAAACCTCCTCCGTGAGGTCCCCGTTGAGGAATGCAGACTTGACATCGAGGTGGTGGACTGCCCACCCTTCATGCGTAGCAATGGCTACGTAACCCGCACAGACCGAGCCGCCACCGCGCGAATACCTCGCTATAGTCCACACCAAAGATGTCGCACGTAGCTCTTCGCGACAAGTCGTGCTTTGTGCCCGACCACCAAGCCCTGTGCGTCCTTCTTGAGTTTGTACACCCATTTGAGACCAATGGGCCGGTGTCCCGCCGGTAGATCGACAGCCTCCCATGTGCCGTTGTCCACGATCGCAGCCATCTCCTCCTCCATCGCCGCGCGCCAAGCTGGATTGGCATTGGCCTCGCGAACGATGTGGGTTCCTCGATGCCGCTAAGAGCGCTCCTCCGGATCCACTCGACGGCTCGAGTTGTTGATGCAGCCTCGACGGTGCGGAACCGCCGGGTGTTTCTTCATCGCCCACTCATTGCCGGACGGGATGTTCGATGGTGGCGTGGCGACGCGTGACTGCGCGCGCCGCCGCCGCTCCTCGGTGTTCGAGGAGTACGTGGCGCCCGCTTCCCTTGCTCTTGTTCGTGAGGCCGGGGGGATACGGAGAAGCCGGCTCATTGCCGCCTCGCGTGAGAGCACCGACCGCGTATTCCACGGTGAAGGTCTCGTGGATCGCGTTCGTCGCCGCCTCCTCCCAATTCCACACGCTACCCTCGCCGAACACAGCGTGAAGCGGTGACGCAGTGCGATCGCTCACGTCGCATACACACGACGCCTTGAGCCCGGCTCGAGCCTAGAAACACCATCTTCACACCGCGATCGCCGAGCTTGGCGAGGTGGGGACGCGTGACCTTCACGCAATGAACCCAACGCGGCGCAAGAAGTTCACCGCCGGCTTTTATGTGCCAAGCTTCATAGGAGTCATGCCGTGATGCTTTTCGTCAAGACTCGTTCAAAATGAACACACCGCATCACCGCCTCCCCGTAACGCATCGGGCACCTTTCTTGCCTTGAGTAGGCATCGCGCCATAGCCATCACGCTTTGGTTCTCGCGCTCCACAACACCGCTCGTTGCGGAGAGTACGGCGCCGTGAGCTGCCGGCACGCCCTTCTCCGCACAAGATTCGCCGAAAGTCACTGACGCGAACTCACCACCACGATCGCTTCAGAGCGCGCGCAACTTCCGTCCGGTCTCGACCTCGACGCCGGTTTGGAATTTCTTGATCGCGCCGCCGCCCGCCCTGCTTGACAACGCACACCACATGTAGCGGCTAGCATCGCCGACGAGGAGAAGGAAGTAGCGCTTCCCACCGCGGCGCCGTTGGCGTGACGGGCCCGCACGCATCTCCGCGTACGAGGTCCGCACGCCCTTGGCGCGTAGTTGGCCTCGATCGGAATGGCGCGCCGCCGCATCGACGAGACACGCGTCGCAGAGCTGGTCGACATGATCCGCTTGAGGAAGTCCACGCGCCATGTTGCCACGCGCCATCTTTCTCGGCCGCGTCAAAGCCGAGGTGGCCAAACGCTCATGCCGGCGCCAGCCTCATCACCCGAACGCGCGAGGAGAGCGACCGGACGGGCGACGGTGAGTGTGATCTTGCATGCACGGTTAGCCGATCTGTTTACCATGGCGAGTAGCTCATGCTGTGGATCGCGTACCCGCAGTACGCCGTGCTTGCTCAGGACCTCGCAGTCGAACTCGTCGAGTTGACCTAGGCTCACAATATTGCTGCGCAGCCTGGGGATGTAGTACACGTCGGAGAGAACGCGTGTTGCCCATCACGCCGCCGCGAACACAATCGAGCCGCGCTCGACGATGTCCACGATCGAGCCATCGCCGAATTTGACTGCTCCGAGACATTTCGTCCAGCTCGAGAAGGCAGAGCGACGCCGCATGTGGTTCGAGCGCGCCTGTCAGGTGCCACACGCCGCGCTTCGCTGCGTCGGGCTGTCGGTGTCGCTTAGCTGCACCATGGCGCGCCTCGCTCGATGAACGCGAAGCGCCTACACATTCCGGTCGACATGAACCGGGAGGACACCGCCCGGGAGCCAATGCCCCACTGGGCCATATGCGGGCCGGTTCGCTCGCCATCACCTTCTTGACTAGATGCGCTCGCGCTCGCTCTCTTTTTTTCTTCTCGCATTCACGGGCCCAATGACCCTTCTTCTGCGTACTTGCGGCGGTCCTTGTTGGAGGCTTGCCCACCTCGCTGCGGCGGCGCGTCCTCGGCGCGGTTGAATCGCAACGTGTCACGGCTTGCGGGCGCTTGAACCACCGCCTGCGTGAAGTTGCCACCGCCTCGTGCAACCTCGCCCCGCCGGCGCGATACGGGCGGATTATCTCTCTTTGGAGGAAAGGAGCAGGCGTGAGCCTGGGCTCGCGCTACGCCGCGCTTCGAGACGCCGCCGACGGCTCGCACCGCCCGGTGACCTCTTCGGCGAGAGCTCGCTAACGTCGAGCAAGGTCTCGATGGATATGGCTACCGCATCGCACGATCGTGACCACTTGTAACATCTTGCGAACTACCTCGGCCGGAGATTTGGTCGCCGAGAATCAGAGGTTGTTGGCGAGTGAGCCGATCCGCATGGCGGCCGCCAACCGCCTCGCCGCCCTTGAACGATGTTGTTGAAGTCTCGCCGCAGCCTTCGCGCTGGCCTCACGCACACGCTTGACGCCCATGCGCATCACCTGACCGCCTCCCACGCCTCTGCGCGTTTCTTGTTTGGCAGTGAGCCCAACATCTCGGCGGGATCTGCGCGAGCGATCGCCGCCATGCAAGCCGATCCGCAGACTCGCCGCCGGGTTCGATGGCTCTCACAAGCCTTGCGCTGCAGTTGATGCGCATGAGCACGCCCACTCCGGTAGTTGGTCTTGGTCAAGATCGGTATTGTACCGACGCCGACGCTTGTTTGACCACGCGCTGATGACGACTCGCGCTCCCGACCATGCCGTTGTTGTCGTGGATGGCGAGGGCCACGTGGTGGCGACCGACGCGCGCATCCAACCGCGGAGGAGTAATCGACCGCCTCCCATCGGAGCTGACATGGCCACCAGGATCCTGAACGGGCTCTGATACCAATTGACGGCAGAACGTCCGCTAGCACAACTCTAATCTTCTTGTTGTGTGTGAGCAAGCAACACTATACACACAAGAATACAAGAGAACTAAGAATGAGTTTTGGTGCTGCAAAATCTGCTACGTTCTCTTTGCATTGCATTGCTAAGTATATATAGGAAGGAACATGCGTAACTCCCACCACTACACAACGCTTCCAAAGAAAACGTCTCCACCACAAGTAAATGAAGTAACTGAACAAACTAGTTACGCTATGCACTAAACAAACTAGTAACGCTATGGAAACTTACATGCAGAATTAACTAGATTAGCTAACAGTCCCTGCAACGGTACCAACAATGAAACCCTGACATGGGTAAAATGCATGAATTAGCATCTAACAAGGGAAAATAATCTTCAATAATAACATGTTGGTGAGGAGCTCTCCGGGCGCTTGGCTAGAGTGAGGACGTCTTAGCCGCCCAGTTGAAGTCTCTCACCAACTAAAAACTAGAAGGAAAGTCGGAGAGTCTCTCCCCGGTCCCTTCTTTTTAATAATAACATGTTGGTGAGACTTGAACCTTTCCATCCGGTTGGTAACTTGGAGCAGCTTATGATATCCCGTGCATCAGCCTACCAACCACTCGCTTCTCAAACATCCCAAACACGGACTTTACCATCTATCGAGCCGATGAAATACCTTTCATCAACCGATTGAATTGAATACATGTTATCATTGATACATTCAACAAGAAGAAAAGAATATCAGTCAAAATCATAAAGTTTTAGATGGGAAACCATCAAAAACATCGGAAAGCCATTTCCTATCACCGGACTAAATCTAGTACAAAAAGATACACATTAACAATTTTTTGGGTAATCGATACAAAAATGATTACAATAAGTACTATAGGATGTCTCAAAGCATGTAACGCTTTCTTTGTTGATGTTTGCACATACCGTAATCTCGTGTTTGAACAACGCTAGACAGCCATCACATCCAATTTCCACATGCGTCATCGCCTTGTCTTTGGATGAAGTCAAGAGAAACTGCAGCAACACTAAATCGCTTTATATAGTAAACTATGTAATGAATAGAGCCGACGGCGCTTGTATTCATCATTGAATATATACGACGCATAACATGAAAGACGCTAACAAGCTAACGAGCGTAAGCGCAATCGACGGAGCGAGTGCGCGGACGCTACGAGGCGCGCGGCGTGGACGCCGTGGCGAGCGCGATCCGCATAGCGACGCCACAAACGGGACTCGCTCGCCCAGATCGCAAATTGAGGGAACACGCCTTCAACACTCGCATCCCTATGTGTGATCGGCATGACACATAGACTGGATCGGAAGGCCTCAAACGATGTCGCCGGAGTCCTTCGTCATGATGTCCGCATACCGCTCTCGTGGGCACGTGCAGGACGCGGAGATCTCCGAAATGAACTCGTTCGCGAACGAAATGGATGTCGAGTTCAATATGCTTGCGCGCTTGTGGTGCAGTGGTTTGCCGACATATAGACAGCGAGAGACGTTGTCGCAATGACGCTACGGTGGCCTTGGAAATGTTACACCGTAGTTCGCCGAGGAGTTGCCGTGAGCTGATACACTCGCGCGGCGCTTGCATCGCCGATACTCGCCCCGCTTGATCGCGAAACCGAGGCTGTCGCTGACGCACCAAGAGACCGCAGAGTCGCCAAGAAGACGCAGAATCTCGGCGTAGACCGCTCGTGTCGAGGCACCACCCAGTCGGCGTCGGAGTAGGCCGTGAATGGAGAGGTCCATCGAGCCGCGCAGTGTAGACCGAGCGCCGAGGTGCCTCGCACATAACGAAGAATACGCTTGAGCAACGCCGTGTGAGGACCGCGTGGATCGTGCATGCGCAAGCAAGCCTGCTGGACGGCGAACGCAAGGTCGGGCGTGTCACAATCAATCACCGAGCGCCTGCAAGGCTTCGATAGTTCTTGGCATCGCGATTGCGGCCCGCTCGGCGGATAGCTTCCCTTTGGCGCCGATGGGTGTGGACACCGCTTGCAGTCATTCGCCATGCCGCCGCGATCGGATATCCTCGCGACGTTGTCGCGAAGGAAGAAGCCGTCCGGTGTCGTTGTACATCGATCTTGCCGAAAAACGGGTCCCCATGTCCTTCACCGCGAACTCGGCACGCAAGCGATCAACGACAAGGTGAAGAAGGGGCGTGGTCGACGCAGTGAGCACCATGTCATCCACGTACAACAGGAGGTACGCGGTGTCTGTGCCGTGACGGAGGACGAAGAGCGACGAGTTCGAGCGAGTGGCCACGAACCCGAGGCCGATGATGAAAGTGGTGAAGCGATCAACCAGGCCCACGGCGCTCGGGCGAGGTCCGAGGATTTGTCGAGGAGGCAAAGCGGCATTCGTGCCGAGCGCCGACGGCCGATGGTCACCGACCACGCACATGCCCTTGAGGTTGCCGCAGAAGGCGTTGAGACGCCGAGTTGCCGTGTAGGCCAGCGCATGGAGGCGATGATGGTCGGCAAGATCGCGGATCGTCGCGGCTTCACCACCGGCGTGAAGGTTTCGCCGGTCGACGCGGCGGCCATGTGAATCCACGAACCACCCACCGCGCCTTATACCTATCCAAACTCCTGCCGGGATGAAGCTTGTGTTTGAAGACCCACTTGTCGGAGATTTACGGGCGCCAAAGGTCGATCGACGAGGCGCTGGTGCGTTCGATCATTCGCAGCGGCAGCAATTCTTGTGCCATGGCGTCGGCGCCAATTGGTCCCGAAGGGCATCCCGAGCCGAGGACGGGGCCGCGAAATGGGAGTCGAGGCAGCGGCGCGTGCGCATTTGGGGTTTGGCTTGAAGATCCCTGCGCGCGGTGGTCATGGGATGGAGCGTGCGCAGCAGTAACGCGCGAAGACGGGACGGCCGACGGGTGGCGGGCAGGTAGCCGATTCAGCGATGGCGGGTGATGGGGACGCCGAGGAGCCGCACCGCGTGCAGCGCTGGAGGCCGCTACCGGAGTGCGTATGATCGAGCGGAGTGTAGGTGCGGCGAGGATGTCGTGCTAGCGGAAGCACCGCCGGTGAAGGAGGTGGCGAGCCGAGGCCCATGATCGGTGAACAGGCCTTTGTTGCCGCACACGCCGTCGCGTGGTGCCCGTGGAGGCAGATCCGCGGAGAAAGTGCGAGTCGCCGCGTGTCCGGCGCGGCGATCGGCGTAGACGTGAGACGAGGCGCAGCTCGTGGGTCGCTGCGAATGGAAACGTGTGTTCGTCCAACACAACGCTTGGGGACGTGATGACGCCGCGTGGCGAGGTCGGCAGCGATATCCGGTGGTCGGCCGGATAGCCGAGGAGGACACATGTGGTGGAGCGAGCCCGAGTTTGTGAGGCGATGTTGCGATCCGTTGGGGAAACACAAGCGCCAAACACTCGTGAGGTGACCGTAGGTGGGAGGAGCTCAGAGCAGAGCTGGAACGGAGTGACCACACCGCTAGCTTGACACGGCGCCGATTGATGAGATGCGTTGCCGTGAGACAAAGCCTCCGCCTGAATGCATAGGGCATGCCAAAGCATGAATGAGAAGGCTACGGATGCGCTGCTCAAAGTTCGATGATGCGCTCGCCTTTCCATTTTGTGCCAAGTATATGGGAAGGAGAGTCCAATGCTATGCCGTGCTTAGCAAAATGGTCTGCGCAGGTGCTATTGTCGAATTCTTGCCATTGTCGGTGCCGAGAGACATGAAGGGAGTTGAAATTGTGTGCGGACATATGCGTGAAAGGATAGCAAGGTGGAAGGACCTCATGCTTGGAGCGCAAGGGAAACGCCCGACATAATGAGTGCGATATCAATTAAAACGAGATAGTATCTAAAGCTTTGAATTATCGATGGTCGAGAAGTCCGCATATCGGCGTACAAGCTGAAAAGGAACATAGCTATCCAAGTTGAAGAAGAAAAAGGTAATCTAACGTGTTTGCCGGTTTGACAAGCATGGCAAACGTGATGATCTGTCTTATTACAACGGAAATCAAACTGACGCAGGGTCTGACGTAAGGAGTCGCGACCCGGGTGGCCTAACCGTTGATGCCAGAGAGTGACGGTGGAGCGGCGGCAACGAGCTTGATGTGATGGCAGCCAGAGAGGATAGAGGTCACCGCTCTTCATTACATCGAAGCATCTCCGTTCGTGAAGGAAGATCCTTAATGGAAAAGCCAAATGGGTCAAACTCAACAGTAACATTGTTATCGCGAGTAAGGGAGCGAACAGAGATCAAATTCTTAATAAGACCAGGAGAAATAAGAACATTTTTGAGATTTAGAGGTGAGGTGGTTGTGGGAATGGCAGCAGCAGCCTGGTGGGTGACATGCAAAGTAGCGCCATTGCCGACCATGATGGGAAGGGAACGAGGAAGAGGACGGGCAGAGGAGAAGGTACGAGGGTTGGAAGCCATGTGAGATGAAGCTCCGGTGTCGAGGAACCCGATCGGCGAGTCGTCGTCGGTGGTGCACGCCGCGATCGCGAGAGTGGCGCAGGGCTGCTTTGGTCCCATGCCCAGCGGCGGGAGGCGCACCGAGGCCCAGCGACATACGCTGGGTGCGGTTGTGTGCCAGGCCGGGGACCCAATACCCCCGTGTAGCAGGAACACGGAAGGGCATCGGCCAGGCCTGGACCATGCCGGTCCACGGGTTGTAACCTAGGGTCCAAGCCGATTGTTGGGGGCGCGGCGTGGATCCCGTGCCGGAGGGAGTGGTGGCGCTGCCAGAGTGGCCAGGGCCACGGCCGCGCCGCTTCTTGTTGCCGTAGTTGGAACCGAAGTTGTGGCCGGGGCGTGACCCGGTGGACCTGAGGTTGGGCCGTCGGCGTCGGTGGTGGGGGCGGCAGCGTGGGGTGTGCGCCGGTGGCGACCAACGCTGATGACTCTCCATCTTGGTGTGTTCCTTGTCGAGAGTTCCTCGAGGAGAAGGTAGGAGCGCGGAGAGGAACGTGTCGCGAGAAATTTGTTTAAGCGGTGATGACGGGAATGGTGTGGCGGTATTTGGAATTAAGCCCTCAGAGCAAGTTCGATGCACAGGAGGTTTCGCGACGGCCGGGCCGACGTCGTGAAGAGAGTCGGCGAGCCGCTTGAGGCGCCACAATCTCGTGATCGTCATGTCACCACGAAGACGCTGCGAACTCGGCCTCGGTATACGGCGACGATGGAGCCGATTATGCGTGGAGCAGTCGTCGATGGCGCGCCAGACGGTGTACGCGGTGGCATCGGGGACGCGGACGATGTCGAGAATGTCCGTGGACACCGTGTTGTAGATCCAGCTCAGAATGCACTGGTCCACCATGCACCAACGCGGATCGTGACGTTGTGCAGCGGTTGGCGAGGAGGAGATGTGGGAGCCGAGGCCAAACTTGCCGAGGACGCTGTCGAAGAAGCAACGCCATTGGGCATGGTTGGGCTCGGCAATGTCGAGGATGACGGCAACGTGGGACTTGATGTTCACCGTGGAAAGAGCAGCAGCAGAGGGAGCAGCGACGGGAGCATTGCCGTCGAGATCGGGAGCAGTAGGGGAAGAGGAAGCGGTAGTGGACGACTCGTGGACGGAGCCATCGAACTCGAAGAGAGGGTTGGCATCCATGGCAGCGGAAGAGAGAGCGAGCGCAGAAGAAAGAGGTGGCGAGAAGAAGAAGGCGAGAATCACGCCGCGTGCTAGCCGATACCATGTAATGTAATAGGAGCCGACGGCGCTTGTATTCATCATTGAATATATACAGACGTACAACATGAAAGACGCTAACAAGCTAACGAGCGTAGCGCAACTGACGGAGCGAGTGCGTGGACGCGCGAGGCGCGTGGGCGTGGACGCCATGGCGAGCGCGATCCGGTACGGGCGACGTCACAGCGCGGGACTCGCTCCGGCACTGCAGCCGTTGAGGGAACACGTCTTCAACAAACTAGACATAAACACAGCGATTCTGTTCTATGATTGAATTGATATCAATGTGAAGTTGTGAACATAATTTTACAAACGTGTGTTTTCATGTCAAGACTGTCCAAGCCATACAGGACCAAGAGAAAACTTACATCTGATTTTGACCATGACATATCCAGGATATCACTTGTATGACCATGAAACTCATGCAGCGGTGTCTCTGAAATATTGAAGACTTTCTTCGGTATTATGGCAATGGCACGGCTCCGACCTTTTCCCAGCTTCTTTTTAAGACCCTTGTTCATGTATTTAAGAGGCGTCTCTCTGCCATACAAATTAGGAGAAGACACCACTTCTCTTATCAGCCAAATGCGTACAACACAGTCCTCGCCACCACTAGCTAAATACCACCCAAATGGACTAAACTTCACGACCCTAATTAAACCCTTGTGGGCTTTGATTTCTTGATACATGTAGACAGCAGAGAAGTCCATCCACTTTTTATTCTGCTGATGAACTTGAGTTCTGGTTAATGTACCTGTCATCACGTTTTTCGCATGGACATCATGCCTACAAATTCTAGCTGGACCCTTCTTTCTAGTGAAGCTCCCCCAAAAGCTCTTGAAATCCTTATGCTTAGCACTACAGGCTGCTGCGTTCGTTCCTCTTGCAGGACCGTGACCATAGCCCTTCCGCAAGAATTTCTGAACAAGGTGAGAGAACCCAAGTAAACTTTCAAACTCGTTTGAAGTCATCATTTTGTCTGACCCAACCTCCTCAAGCATGCCGGCTAGTCTGTTATGTTGGCCTTCATGAATTATAAATCTCCTTCCGGTATCCAGATCCCTTATGCAATAAGCACTATCTGGGGACGAAACATTCTCAGAAAAAAGATGAACGAAGGGAAGAACAGATGCTAATGATTCTCTCCTCCAGGTCACGAAATGAGCAATTAGCTGTGGCATATCCCTGCCAGTGAGACAAAGTCATTCCAGTAGGAATAGGCTCAACAAAGCCCATTCCCTTGAGGAATCTCTGTCGCCTTTCGTTGACACTCATTGGTTCATTCGCCCACAGTTCATACTCCGGTCTCCATGATGCAGATACTTCATCACTTGTGCTGCAACCAACTGATGATGAAGCCTCCTTTGAGCTTCTGATATCATCACACGCATCGAAGAAGACATCGTCTTCTCCATCAGAATCGGATCTTGGCATGTCACACAAGTTACTCTCAAGTCTCAACCAAGCAAAACTGCCAACGTGTAGAATGGTCCCTCAGCAGGCGCTAGTATGTTTTCGCATGATCTCCGTTGTCCAAATGTGAGCCTTAACTACTGACAATGCTTCATGTTGTTCTCATAAACTCGTAACAAGATCTGAAGCTCGCAAAACTGTCAACAACATGGAAAAAAAACCCCAAAGCATTACAACAAGATCGATTTAACCATTACTCTAACAAAAGATTGATTACATTCCATGGATAAAAGACATGTGCATGATGATTTATCAAGCTAATTATTCATCCAATGCCGGTGGCAATCATTTTCTCATCATGGCAAGAGATTGTTTGCAGTAGGACACAATGAAGAACTAACTATATATTCAGGAAAGCCGAAAAGAGCACAAAGTCGTTAAGAGTCCAACGAAAAACTAAACCATTCAGGAAAAACAGCATAGCCAATCAACCAGTATCAAATTCAATAGAGCTCATGAAGGTATGTACCAGACACTCAAACCAAATGGCTACATACAAAAAAGTACAGTTCAGATGAGACGTGCAGAGCACAAAGTGATCCCAGTACTGATTCTACTGAAGCCTGCGCTGCTCCTACCAAATCAGAGAGTTCATGTTGCACACTAGAGTTCATCATCACACGGAAGCAGGCAAAAGTTACTGAACACCCTACTGTGCACGACAACCAAACCACAAGTGACAAAATCCCAGAGAACCAACTAAAATTAGACACACAGTACTATCAAAGATTGTAGAAGGAAATAGCACGCTACCATCTCCAGCAAGGAAGCACATCATGCTGCTGATCACAGTGGATAAAAAGGAAACGATATTGCCGAGAATCTCAACAAGACGAGAGCGCTCTCTATTCTCTACAGCTCTGCGAAGACAACTTTTGACCTCAGATGGCATCCGATTCCCCACCACTAAGCCCGCAATTATGCGCTCCTAAGAAAAACTTTTGCAATTTTGATGACAGCCTCAAACCTCGCCTCGGGAATCCCATGACAGCGGCGGCGGGCGGCATCAAGAACCAAGAAAGGAACCCACCCACACGCGCGGCTAGAGAAGACAGCGGCAGAACAGCGAAGGCAAATCCTATGGGGGAGGGCCTCACCGTGAGGCCGCTCCCCATCTGCCGTAACAGCAGTGAGGCCCTCCCATTTTTTTCGCAGAACAGCTACTAGCAGTAAAGGAACCTACTCTGCTCGACTACTACTCTGTTCCAAGAACAGGAAGGCTTAAGAACGGACAGAAGGACTAGAATCCCTGCAGTGCAGAGCAGCAGCGGTAGAGTGCGGCAGTGTACTAGTGGCGCGAGCCCGTTGGCGGGTGACGGGTGTACCGTCGCCGGCTATGGCTGCGTCGTAGGTGCAGGTGGGTATCAATGGCCATTAAAGCCCCGCCTCCTTCGAGATCTCCCAGCAGTTAGCATTGATGCGAGTTACTACTAGTAAAAGAATAATCTTTCTGTTAGTACGTCACCATTAAAGAAAGAAACTAGTTATCTCGTTGTTTCATGCGGCGTCGAAAGCGATAGGACAAACAAAGAAGAGTAAACCGAAAGATTGGATTTTTTAAATGACTGTGTGTCCTGTTCTTCCTCTGAATTCGCACCTTTTCCATGCGTAGTAGTACGTATCTACCACGAGTCTACCTCACTAAGCAAGGCAGAATTTAGCGCTTTGGATTTCCATGCAATTCAAAGAGTGAATTTCTGCTACCCATTCAAGAATGTGTTAGAACTTAATCTTGTTTACGTATTTAAGTTGTATATGTATACGTATGCTTATTGTATACGTAGAAGTTTAGTCCGTATTCGAGTTCGAGTATAGGAGTGTTTGGCGTATTCGTATACGAGTCCCAGTCCGCATCCGTTTCAAATTAATAGATGTAACTAGCATATAAGGCAATGAAAGAAATGAGAAGCAAGCAGTAGGCATGCAGGCAATGTAAGAGTAAAGAGAGCATAGAAATAAAAGAGATTACGTTCTGTGCAGAGAGTTGTCTTGAGGTTTTCGTGTCTCTCCAGAACACGTGCTTGGAGGCAGAGATTCTTTGCGTGTCGAGTACAAGGAGTAGGCGACGCGTTCGGGAGTCACATCGAGAGTTCTTGGACAGAGAGACGTTTAGAGCTCGGAATCAAGAAGAAGTCTTTCAATTGGTATCAGAACGTGTTGATCTTGGTGGTGCCTGAAGAATATAGGTGAGAAGGCGAAGGCTCAGGGTGGGCTACTCTCTCTTCAGTATCCTCTCCTGACGCCTGAAGAATATAGGTGAGAAGGCGAAGGCTCAGGGTGGGCTACTCTCTCTTCAGTATCCTCTCCTGACGACCGATAATTACCCGGTGTGGGCAATGAAGATGAAGGCGAACATGCGCGCCCAAGGAGTCTGGGGTGCAGTCGATCCGAAAGGGAAGAACAAGGAGCTGGAAGACAAGATGGATCAGGCGGCTTTAGCTATCATCTACCAAGCAGTGTCAGACTCGATGATGCTTCAGCTCGTCGGGAAGGAGACGGCACGAGAGGCGTGGGAGATGCTTCAGAAGATGCACGAAGGAGTTGATCGTGTGAAGGAAATGCGGCTCCAGAATTTACGGAGTGAGTTCGAAAATCTCCAGATAGGAGAGACCCAATCGGTGGACGAGTTTGCCGGTAAGTTGACTTCACTATACAATCATATGGTTTCTCTTGGTGATAAGATGAAGGAATCTGTGGCAGTGAAGAAGTACCTGCGCGTGCTACCAAAAAAGTATGTGCCTGTCGTCACCACGCTCATGTACTCCCTTGACTTGGAGAAAAAGAAGATTGAGGAGATTACCGACTCTCTCAAAGCGTACGAGGAACTACTGAAGGGGTTTCAGTCTCGTACAGAACATAAGTTTCAGTATGATAATCAGCAGGTGTTGCTGATAAAGAGAGATACAAGGAGCGGTGGCTCGTCAAACAGGCACGAGCGAGGTGGCCAGAGTGATCGAGGTGGCAGAGGTGGCCGTGGAGATAACGCTTGGCAAGGCGATGGTGATAGATTCCGTGATAAATCACATATCAAGTGTTTTGAATGTGGTGAATACGAGCACTACGCGTCACTGCACAACGTAAAGTGCTTCAACTGCAATGAGTATGGGCATTATGCTTCAAATTGCCAAAGCAAAAGGAAGAACGGGGAGGCAAACCTCGTCCAAGAAGTAGATGACAATCTAGCACTACTTCTCTCATCATATGTTGAAAAGGCACCAGTCATGGTGATGCTAAATGAGGAAAACGTAGTTCCAAAACTACCCACGAAGAAAGCTAACCACGATCACTCAGATCAGTGATACTTAGACAATGAAGCAAGCAATCACATGACGGGAGATTGCTCCATGTTCCATGAGCTTGACGAGAAAATTTGGGGTAAGGTCAAGTTTGGCGACGGCTCTATGGTAGAGATAAGAGGCAAAGCGACGAAAATATTGTAATGTAAGAACGGAGATAAGAAGTTGTTGACAGGAATTTACTATATACCAAATATGTGCAACAACATACTTAGTTTTGGACAGATGACAGAAATAGGGTGCAGGGTGGTGCTGCAGGATGAGTCCTTGCCTGTCTATACCAAGAATAATGATATGTTGATGAAAGTGAAAAGATCTCCAAACCGGTTGTACAAAATTTCTTTAAAAACTTGTAAGCAGGGCTTGGAAGAGTTAGGAGATGATGAGATCCAAGTGTGAGATTCGCTGAGCATAGATGGAGATAGCCAAACAGGGCATACAGAAGACCAAGATGGTAGGACCCAGGTACGGCACGTACACGATCAAGGGGTGCGCATGGAGAGCAGCACGGGCACACAAGGTGGCAGCCCTAGGGCTAGAGCAGGTGCATGCGAAGTTGAAGATAGCGCGCATACAGCTGCGGACGGTGGACTTCGTGCGGGCAGTAGGCTCTTAGGAGGAAAAAGCGCACAAGTTCCAAGATGAAGACTTGGAGTACAAGTTGGTGCAATCTTTTGTGCTTTTGCAGATGGAACGCGGTCAGCATTGGAGACAGGATGCACGAGCGCGGGAGTGAGAGACGGTGTAGCCTCAGCTAAGATATGCATGAAAAGCGGATGGATTTGGTCCAAGAGAGAGGAGCAGGAGGCTCTTATAACGGCGAAGCCAAGGCAGCTGTGGGAGCAGGTGTTCCAGCCCAGACTGGCGTGCAAGGAAGAATGGACTCAGTTCAGGTACGTGAAAGAGAGAAGATCGGTGTGATCAAGATGGATAAACAAGATTAAGGGGGTGATTGTTAGAACTTAATCTTGTTTACGTATTTTGAGTTGTATACGTATACGCATGCTTGTCGTATACGTAGAAGTCTAGTCCGTATTCGAGTTCGAGTATAGGAGTGTTTGGCGTGTTCGTATACGAGTCCCAGTCCGCGTCCGTTTCAAATTGATAGATGTAACTAGTATATAAGTAAGGCAATGAAAGAAACGAGAAGCAAGCAGTAGGCGTGAAGGCAATGTAAGAGTAAAGAGAGCATAGAAATAAAAGAGATTACGTTTTGTGCAGAGAGTTGTCTCGAGGTTTCCGTGTCTCTCCAGAACGCGTGCTTGGAGAGCAGAGATTATTTGCGTGTCGAGTACAAGGAGTAGGCGACGCGTTCGGGAGTCACGTTGAGAGTTCTTGGACAGAGATGTTTAGAGCTCGGAATCAAGAAGAAGTCTTTCAGAATGCAAATGATGAGTAGAGAAAACATGAAGTTTTTGGTGCGAAAGTGTCGTTTCTGAAGAATGAAACCAAGCCCCCTTCTTTTTTTTTGTGATGCGCAGTTGATTGGCTCAGAGGAAATGATAGGCTCGACAAAAATTCCCCACAATTACATGCCTAAGTAGCCATAGGAAGGGTGCAATTCTAGAAAAGACACAAACTTTGCACACAACCTCGTCAAGAAAAGCCCAACATTTGCGAAAGCCCCAAACGTTCTTCTTCTCAGAGAACACCCCCCCATTCAGAAGAAAATTCCGCACAAGTACCCTGAACTACTTCTACTGCTTCCACTATTCCATTGAAATTAGAACACACAAATGAAACACACCCAACATCACGGATCAAAACTAAAACCAAGGGGAGGACAAAGATCGCAACCCAAAACAACCACCCTTACTCGTATCTCTCACGTGCCCCGGATCCGTGGCCTTCCCGCCTCTCGGCACCCACCTCGCCGCGCCGCCACCTCGGTCCCCCCGCCAACCAGTTGGAGACGGAGGTCCTAGAGCCTAGAAGAACCCGCAAGCACCTAAAGAAGGATTCGATTCGCTCCTTTTATACTAGTGGAGTAGTTTGGGTTCTTGGCCACCACAACCTGCAGGCAGCAACCGCGCCCAGCCGCTCAAAACTTTTTTCCTTCTATAACTAGTGTAACCACCGCAAAAGCTCCCCTCTCACTGCTAGTTTTTTTTTACCATTTCTGGGAGGTACCAGTTCCTTCTCACCAAATTACCTTTAAACTTTAGTATCTCTACCCTTAACTCTTTGTACCTCTTGATATGTTTTGATGCTAGCTCAATGAATGACCTGATACCTCCTATAGTATCTCCCCTCCTCGCCTCACCGGGTTTTCCGTGGGCTCATCTGGTTTAAGCAGGGGGTTTACCGTGTTGAATGATGGGGGTTTTGGGTTTATTGTCCACGTGGCCCTCTTTTGTGCATGAATGTCTATGCTCTAACCTCCTCCGGTCAGTGGTAGTTTGGTACACTGTTCTCTCTCTCTTTCTGGAATAAGTCAACTTTACCTCTTTAAAACTCTTGTGAAAGTCTAAGTTTCAATATCGAATCACAAAATCGGATATTATATAACTCTCAAGTATCAATACCGTTTATTTTACCATTTATTTTACTCCCTAAGGCGGATTGAAGCCAGTTTTGCTCCAAGGTGGCATCAACGTGGTAGATGTTTTGACATGTAAGATGGTTTTGGCTTTAGGGCTTTGACATGTAAGCAACCCAGTTAGTAAAGGGAGCAAACAAATGAAAAAAGAGAAGTGATTCCATGCTTTCCACTCCTATAAATATGCACAAATCTTAAAACACAACCAAGAGATAAGTAGTATCAATCCATTCTTAAAGGTGTTTTAATATTTGTGCAATTTGCTATTTGGGAGAGCATGGAATCACCTCCCATGAAAAAAATAGTGGGGCATACCCATTAGCCCCTGATTCCTTTTCTTCCTTTTTCTTCCTCCTCTTCTCTCTCTTCTAGGGATTTACCTCATGGTCTTAAATCCTAAGTCACCCAATTAATTTTAGTGGAGCCGGCCTGACAAGGCCAAGGCTACGTTTTGATGCGGCGATTGGGCTCGAGGGCGACGAAGAGGTGGTGGCCGAGATAGCAGAGGTCACCTTGCACAGCGATGGCGGGCTTAGGCAGCAGAATGCCGACGATAGCATGAGCATGGCACGTTCCCGATTGAGGTGAGGCGTGTGGTGGAGCTCGACGAAGAGCAGGTCAAAGGTAGCCTACCATCAATTGTGATGATCCACGAGCGATGGCACTCATTGATTGTGAGGTATGGTGGTGATGATAGTTGGGCGAGTACATGGTGGGGATCAGGAGGCTGAGGCTGTCATGGTGACATGCTTGGCAATGCCAGAAGTGGCACAAAGCAGCATTAGGAATTGTTCAAATTGGAGAAGAGACAATGCAAAGGTGTGCATAAAATTCGACAAGCAACATTAGGTCATCTTCTTGAGCTCAATCTTGACCTATTCTTAATACCACATCATCTCCAGAAGATAATTTGAATGCAGTTGTGCATTCAAACCAACCAATTAAGCCTTTGCTCTACCACCTCGACCATTAATTGTGCCAACAAATTAACCAATTTGGCCTCAGTTTTTGTAGCAAGCGCAACAGCAGGTGGAGTGCTGCGTCAAGCAGGAGCTTCGTGGGTGTTATGGAGTAGCCAATGATGGGGGACTTGGTGGCCGATGAGCTCGAGCCGGTGATGTGTTGCAGCAGCATTACGGTAGGATTTGGGGGCAACGATGTGGATAGATTTGATGAAGGGCCATAAGAGATGGTTGATTGCTCCATGGCTGCTGATGATGAGGCCTCGTGGCCGCTGAAGCCACGTCTGTCCTGGCTTGGCCTTGAGCATAGTGAAGGATGGAACAGAGAGGATGATGGTTAGGGGAGAGAGAGAGAGGATGAGGAGGAATAAGAAGCGGCGAGTATGACATGTCGGCCATACCAGGGGAGGAAGAATGGCATGGATGTTGATTTGGAAGCCAATCAAATACCTCTATCCACATAGATGTCACGTCATCTAAAACCAACTTCAATGGCCTTTATGGGGTAAACTAAATGATATTGATACTTAAGGGTTGTGAATCATCTAGTTTTAAAGTTCGAGGTTGAAATTTAGGCTATCACAAGAGTTCATGGGGTAAAATAGACTTATTTCTTTTTTTAAGTCTTGAAGTCGGTACGCTATTCTGTTCATTTGGTGTACATGGAACTGTACTTTCATGCAAGCATACATATGTAATGTGTGATGAGAGATTATTGTGGCCACTCACACATGTTCCACGTATATACGGAAGGATGTGTCTGAAGAATCTAAACCCACTATTATGAGTTAATTGTATATTTTGATAACTAATGATAATTATATTGTGAGACTAAAATTTTTATGAGTTGGATAAATAAGTAATATCCCATGATGATAAAGACTTTGAATGTCATCGTGAGTTAATCGTCATTAAGTCAAGGTTTGGGATGAATGAAGGTATCATATGTTGATAGGCATCAAGTCAAGATTCTGAAGAGAAGATGATTATGAGTTGATCATCAAATAAAAAAAAACCCATCACGTGTTGATGGAGGGCAAATCATGGGTTGATACATATCAAGACAAGAATCTAAACTTGAAGTGAGGATGCTTGTTATCAAGCTTCAAGAGGATGTGTAAGGTAAAAGTACAACTAGCATAGGTTAACAATGTGTTCCTAATCTTTTACTGGTCTTAGTATTTAATTGTAAGACCTAATTACCGCTATAGATTGCCGTACTAATAAGAGGAGACTTGTCTCCTCTTAATAATATAGATTGCCATACTGCTCTGCAGTAGTTTCGCCGTTGAAACTCCGTACTACCATTTTCTAGAGAAACTAAATGTTTCAAAGGACACTCTCTAGAAAAAATATACCGCCAACTACACGTCGGTACTTTTGGGTTCTGATAGTACCACACTATCATCCTGGTCATACTGTTCTGCGGTAGTACCGCCAATTACACCAGTACTACCGATTTTTCTAACAATGCACAATTAGCCTTCAATTTTAATTTTAAGTGCATGCATGATCCTAAATTGATCCAAATGGTACAAGAATATGATAGCCCAATCTCACTTGCTCTAGCTCTCCTTGGCATGATGCTTAGATTTGTGAATGTATTTTATAAATAGTTATGGTTCATGCATAATTCTTGTGATATGTGACTTAGATTTACGAACATATTTTGCAAATAGTCAAAGTCCATGTTGCCTACTCATGGCATGATGTTTAGATTTGCGAATATATTTTGGAAATGGTTGAAACTCATGCACAATCCTTGTAGCATGTGATTTAGGTTTTCATAAACAGGTTGAGTCTATGTACCTTTTTCTTGTGGCATGATTCTAAAGTATGCAAATATATTTTGTAACTTGTTGTGAATCATAATGCCTTGATCCTTTTGTGCATGGTACTATAATTTACAAATATATTTTGCTTTGTGCTTGGCGATATAATCGGGGTAGAATATGTGAATATAGGACTAATGTATTATTAAGTATTTGAAAGGTTTAGTCCCAGTGATGAATATGGAATGCATGCTAAAGGTCAACATGAGGATTAATATGATTAAAGACAAATGTATACGTAGTCTAGAATTCCTTTTTAATTTTACCGATCTTAGGAAAAAGGATAAAAAGACTAGATTACAGGTTAAATGCTGTACTATTATGAGATATCATGGCTAGTAACTTGACAACATGTTCTTATACCATTTGGATCAATTTAGGATCATGCATGCACTTAAAATTAAAATTGAAAGCCAATTGTGTATTGTCAGAAAAATCGGCAGTACTGGTGTGTAATTGGTGGTACTACTGCAGAACGGTATAACCGAGATGGTAGTGCGGTACTACCAGAACCCAAAAGTACCGACGTGTAGTTGGTAGTACATTTTTTCTAGAGAGTTCCCTTTGAAACACTTAGTTTCTTTAGAAAATGGTAGTACCAGAGTTTCAACAGCGGAACTACCGCAGAGTAGTATGACCTCACTCTTGAGCGGTACTACCAGAACCTAGCAGTTCTGAAAATCTGGGCGGTACATGTTTCTAGAGAGGACCAGGTTTTGGCCTCTGAGACAAATGAAAGTACTGTTCCAAAAATTGAAACTACCGAAGATCAAAACTATCGCGACTACAACGACAGTAGTACCGCGCTGAATTTCATCGCCTAGTTCAGAGGCTTTGACATAGCCGTTATTGTTGTGTCAGAGTAGGTGCGGTAGTACCACAGTTTGTACGGTGGTACTACCCCTTATCCTGAAAATTTTAGGAATGGGTATGCAACTGTTATATTTGGTTGGTGATGGTATAAATATTCTCCTATTAGTTCAAGGATAAGGCTAGAGACTTTATTTAACATCTTTAATCAATGGAGCACTTCTCCACACCTCAATTTCTCACTTGGCATTTATTTGAGGTAGTTGATCTAAATCAAGTGCATTTTATACTAGATTGATCCTTGGCACTTGACCGCTGTCAAGCGAAACGTGGTTTATTACTCTTGATGCTTGCTGGCACCTAGACGGCTTAGCGGGAGCTTGTGATGTGATCTCTTCAAGAAAATTATGAAGAGGTTCGACGCCGTGTTGTGAAGGTTGGAGCTCACTTACCCGGAGTAGAAAAGAGCTACATTAGTGAATTGAAGAGTAAATGCTTAATTCATGGAGCCGATCCAAGTCACTTAAGCTTTTCTCAACGTAGATTAGTGAAGACCGACAAGTCTTCGACACTACGAGAAAAACTTCCCTTTCTATTTGGTTATTTCTTTGTCTCTACTTTCCGCACTTATATTTTTAGTTTATTGTGATTATTGAGATTGTCATATTTAGTTATGCTAGATCTATATTAGTAGAGATTTATGTTGTGGTGCCTTAGCCATACTAGAAGTGTATAGGTTTGTATTTCCATATAATTCTTGCTTAGCTTTAAATTGTGATAATTTGTTTTAGAAGGTAAGAAATTTTAGAACCTTCTATTCACCTAATCCTGGTGAGGCTCCCAGCCGAAGGAATTGCCTAGGGGTGGCTTCAATCAGCAGCGAGCACCTTGGCTGGAGCTGGAGGGGAAGATGCCGTCGGTGAGCTACGGGGCACGAAAACCAAATTGCACTCGTGGGGAGCAAGAGAGAGGTGTGGGGAGTCTGCTGGGATTTTCGGTGGGTTTTTATAGCCGGTGTAGAGGGCTGTTGGCGTGGGGGCGATCATGATAGCCATGGCGGTGACGGAGAGGGGGGGTGTGGCTACAGTGCGCAGGAGCGGGACCTTCACTGGCGAACGGACGGGGTTGGAGAGCGCATGGAATGGCCATCTCACGGGTGGGGGTGTCACGGCGGTGTGGGCGCTGGTGTGCGGACGTGAGGAAAGGCTCGACGGCATGGGCTCTCTCGATCGGTTGTGCTCAGAGGGAGATGGAGGAGTTGTTGGCATGCTATAGTGAGTACAGAGAGGCGGCATGGGGTGAGGGGCGCGCTGCCGACCTTGGGTCCGAGGGAGGTGTCGGAATGGGGCCATGCAGTGGGATTTCAGCGCGCACGAGAGGCAGAAGGGGTTGGCGGTGGGACTATGGGCGTGGATGGGTAGCATGGGCACGAGGGGAGGACTATCTTCCGCCGGTCCGAAGGAGCAGTTGGTATGGGGAACTCGTGTGGGAATCCGGGGAGGAGGGCGATTGGGCAAGCGCTGCGCGAGGCGAGAAGCGAGGGGGCGGGGCGGGGGCAGCGACAGAGGAGGAGTGAATGGGAGAAGGGGGCTGGCCGAGGCCATTTGGACCGGCTGGCTCCCTCCCTTTTTGTTTTTATTTATTTATTATTTATTATTTTCTTTTTAATTTCTATTTTTGTTTTGATTTTTTTCATGATTAATTTTCAACACTTTGTGTATATATATTTTTGCACAAAACCTCATGACTTCGCTCTAATGTTTTCAAATATTCTTTTTATATTTTCTACATTTTGCAAAAATCTCTTTTTAAATTTAGAGAATTTTTAAAGTTTGGGATTTGAAGGATTTGCATACATATTACTATTTTTTCTTTGGTGAATTTTTAGTCATTTGCTCGGATCATCTTTTCAGATTCATAATTTCATTTGAAATTTGCTATTATCAAACATACTCTTTGTTTTTGGTATTTCCTTTTTATTTCATGTGCTTTAGCATTATAGGCTTACATATATATATATTTTTTCCTTTGATTTTTAATGGAACCACAACCAAAACCAAGGAAATGCAGAAATTTAAATTACCAGAAAATGCCAAAATTTCCAAAGGTCACTATTTACACAATAATCCTAGTTCTCAAAAATTAGAATGTTACAGGAATCCATGAGGGAACGTCCATGTTTAAAAAAAACAAATTGCATAAGTTTCGGATTAAATAAGAGATATTCATAATGTTATCTCATGTGGATATAAATGAAATGTACTCTCGCCTCAATAACATTGTGAATGAGTTAAGGGTCTTGGTACATCACTAACGGATTTTGATGTTGTAAGAAAAATGCTTAGAGTATTGCCAGGGAAATATGAAACGCTAGTGACCCTCTTTCTCAACTCACCCAAGTTTACAAGAATGACGCAAACACAACTTTTGGAGCACCGAGTTGTGTAAGAAGGATAGGGAGGGTTTCTTGGAGCAATCATCTTTGAAGGGTAAGAAGATCATCGCTTTCAAGGCGAAGACGATATCAAGAAATGAGTCCGAGGACGATGAGGAGAACTCCGAAGACGAATTGGCTCTCCTTTGTGAGGAAGATGAAGAAATTCATAAAGTGGCACTCATACCGAAGCACTAGCCATGAGAAGAGCAAGAAGATGTACTTCTACGACAACAAGCGTTATAGCAACATTCGTTGCTATGAGTTTGATGAGAAGGGGCACATCACCTCTCATTGTGCCACAAAGGTGACATGGGCAAGTCATTCAAGAAGAAAGACTTCAATAAGAAGAAAAAATTTTCAAAAAGCTTCACAAGAATGGCAAGAACGAAGACCATATTGAAGAGTGGAACTCTGATGAGGAGTACACCGACTCCGATACCGACGAGGATGAGTCCTACAAGAAGAAGAGACTTGTTGGCATCGCCATCAAAGAAGCTTTATCCATCTTCTTATCTTCTACGTGCCTCATGACAAAAGGAGAAAAAGTAAAATCCTTTGATGATGATGAACCTTTTTATGATGAACTCATGGACATGCTAGTTGAATTAAATGAATATCTTGAAAAAGAGAAGTCAAAATTCTAGATCTTAAAGAGAGAGTATCTCTCTCTTAAAGAATCCTATGAGGAGTTAAAGGAAGCTCATGACTCGCTTCTCCAAGATAACTCAAGCAAATCTTGCACTAGTATTGAGATTACATGTAATATTTTTAATGATGTCTAGTGTTGAAATTGCTAGGACTAGCATTTTAACTTCATGTGATGATTTAATTGATTTTCCATGTTGCTCTAATATTATCACCAATCAAAATGCTAAGCCTTGTGATGCTAAGCTTATTGTTAAAACCAGTAATCTCAAGGAGCAAGTGACCAAGCTCAACAAAAACTTGAAAAGATGCTTCAACGGTAACACCACCCTTAATAAACTTTTGAGTGAGCAAAGGTGTTCATTCAACATGGACTTGGGTATGTACCCAAGGAAGGTAAGAAACCAGCAAACAAACCCACAAGATTTGTTAGGCAAAATAGCAAGTACTACTACAAGTGATGGGAAATAGGACATATATAATAGAATTGTCCTATGGGTAAGACACCTTCCATTGGATTATTTGATTCTTATTATATGCTTGAGAAATCCAAGAATGGTAGTGTTATTGCTAAATTTGTTAGCACCTCAATTCTAGGCTCTAAAAAGAATGTCATTTGGGTGCCTAAAGCTTTGGTTACTAATCTCTAAGGACCCAAACAAATTTGGATACCTAAAAGAATCTAATTTTCTTTTGTAGGTGAACTACAAGACCGATGAAAGGCATTGGGTGCTTGATAGCAGGTGCACTCAACATATGACTGGAGACCGAAAGATGTTTACCGCATTTAAGAATGGGAGCAATGAGAGGATCATATTTGTAGATAATAGTAAAGGAAAGGTACTTGAATTGGGAAAAATTGTTATATCTAATGACCTTTCTATTTATAATGTATTTCTAGTAGAAACATTGAATTTCAATTTGCTATCAGCAATTAAAGCGTCCTTGCATATCCAAAAACAAAAAGATCGTTTTCAGGCATAAATTCTTCACAACATGAGCCATGTTAGCCAAAACATTATAAGATCGAAGAGGCCAACTAGAGTAGGGTGAATAAACAATTTTTTAAAAAACTCTTCTATCAATTATTATTTCTCTATTTAGTTAAAACCAATTATATAATGCAGAATCTTAACTCAATTTGGTTTAGCATAAATAAAGTCTAAACCAATTATGTTAACCTAAGCTCACCAATACCCTAAGGTTATATCAAGGTTTGTAATCCTAGGATGACAAACAATCAATTTAATTCTATGAATATAAATTAAGTACAAGAAAATAAACCATAATAGACATGGTTTCTTTTTACCGTGGTGTTCAAAGACTTGCTGGTCTCTCCTAATCGACGTTGAGGTAAGTCCAAACTAATTAGATCGACTCCACGAATTAAACATTCCACCTCAATTCTACAAGTGGTAGCTCTTTCCTACTCTGGATAGCTAAGCTTCAACCTTCACAACTTAGCCGGGTCTTCTTATAACCTTCTTTGAAAAGATCACAGTGCACGACGCCTCTAACACTGTCTAGGAGTTAGCAAACTCTAAGAGTAATAAGTCAACTCCCTTGCTTGACTATCACCATGTGCAACGAATGCACAATCTCTTGTGGATACGAAATCCACCTCTAGATGCAACACATATAATCTAGAGCCTTTCTCTTTCCTCACAAGGTGCAACACATGCACAATTGAGAGAAAGATCTCATACTAGCTTAAGGGAATGAAATAGAGTGCCAAGAGACTTACTCCAACCGGCTACAAGGGAATATTTATATCCCACACAACAAAACTAGCTGTTGGAGCCAAACTCCTTTTAAATCATGATTTTCGGTATTTCTGCTGTTATAAAACCGAAACTACTGCTCCCCTCGCAACGGTTAGAAAACTAGCCGTTATCAGTAAAATCAGTAGTTCCGCCACACAAAATCCAGTACTACCAAAATCCGATAGTACTACTCAACACCTACAAAACTACCATTTTCCCGAGGAGAAGACATGCACAAAGGTGTCTCTCTGGAAAAAAACATACCGTTACACAAGTCGGTACTTCCGCTTGCCAGTCATACCGCTCACATAGAGCCGGTACTACCGTAAGCTGTTCAGATTGCTCACACAGAGCTGGTAGTTCTGATAATTGGTCATACCGCACAACACATGCCAGTACTACCGACTTTTGGTCGTACCGCACAACACATGCCAGTAGTTCCTATTTTCGGTAGTACCGCGCCACATAGGCCGGTAGTTCTGATTTTTCTGACAAGTGGATATACTTCAACAAATCTTATAAAACACATTTGTAAATTATAGTATCATGCACACAATGATCAACCACGATTCCCAACAAGTTGCAAAACACATTTGCATACTTTTAGAATCATGACACAAGGTATATGTACATGTACTTAACACATTTCAAAATACATTCGCAAACCGAAGTCACGTGTTACAAGGATTTTGTATGAGCTTCAGTTATTTGTAAAACATATTTGCAAATATAAATCTCGTACCACAAGGAATAAGAAACATTGACTTCAAACTCTTGCAAAATACATTCGCAATGTATAGTCACATATTGCAAGAATTTAACACATGAGTTTCGACCATTTGCAAAACACATTTGTAAATATAAGCATCATGCTATGGAGAGTTAGAGCAAGTGAGGTTAAGCTATCAACACATAATGAGACTCAATCTATTAGATATGACCCCTCTTAATAGTACGATAATCTATATTAGCAATCTGATCTTCCAATCAAACACCAAGACCGGTGAAAGACTAGAACCACATTCTTAGCCCTAACTAATCATACCTTTGCCTTAGCATCTTCTTGAAGCTTGATGACGCACATATTTAATTGAAGTTTGGGTCCTTGTTTTGATATGTATCAGCCCATGATGCATCCTTCACTTGACCTCCATCAGCACATGAGGGATCTTTACTTGACTTGATGATCAACTCATGATCATCTTCTCTTGGACATGCATCAACTCGTGTACATTCTCTTCTTAATGACCTTCAACTCATGATGCCATCTTCCAATCCGTATTTTGATTTGATAATTTTCAACACATGAAGTCATCCCAAATTATGCTTATTTGTGGAACCTAACCTATTCATCTAATTCATAGAAAATGTTAGTACACAAATTAATTACCATCAATTACTAAAATTTTACCATTAACTTATAATGGAGAGACTAGATTATGCAATCTTCTTTTTTGGTAATTCATTATACTCTCAACAAATAATAAGAACGATAAATGATTTGTGAGTATACAACATGTACACAATAATTATATATTCTAGAATAAGCTCTCCAAGCAATTAACTTATTTAAATGAAAGTGTTTGTCTTTGAGATTAATTGCTAGTAAAGCTTACAGTGTTTGTCTTTGAGATTAATTGCTAGTAAAGCTTACACATCCAGTTGTCATTAATCATCCAACCATTAATATATAATGGAGAAACTAGATAACAATCCGATTGTGAGTATATATGAACTACATAAGGTATATATATATACTTAAGTGATATGCTTCAAAGTAAATATCTTCAAAGTAAATATCCTTAAAATGTGAGAAAAAATGTAACATGGATCAGTACTTATGAAACCACAAAATATAGAGTGAACTCCCCCTAAATATGTGCGTACAAGAATGTATTGTGAAAGCATATGCACATATTCAAGTTGCACTATTTGGTAAAGTTCAATCTATATTTTGGATCATAGGAATACAATAAGATATAAACATATAAAAGTTGAATGCATAACTCTATGATTTTTACTTTTTTCATCCAAATAAGACTTAAGATATCATAATCGATCAAACAAGTTAGTCTTACAATAGTATTTGTTACTCATTATATCCAAATGAGACTAGATGATATCATAACTAATAAACATATTAGTCTCATAATTGTATTTGTCATTATCACCAAAATCACCTTAATGGAGCCTGAACTTACAAATATGTATTATGCAACCTTAATGCAATGACCCAAGTCACCCAAACTCAACCCATGACTCAAACCCTAAAACCCTCAATTTCTGCCAAAACCAGTACTACCACTCCTCTCAAGCCGGTACTACCACTTCTATTAAAAATTACAGAAAACAACCCAAACAACATGCAATCTTTTATAAAATTGAATAACCACTCCAGAAACATTGCAGTGGTTTATTACAATATTAAACAAGACCTTCTCACACGATTCTTCATATTCTCGAGCTCGACGCGACCTTTTATGCATGGGAGAGCTGGCGCGAAGGGGAGTCCATGGCGGTCACAGCTGCGGCATCATGTTCAGCTTGGGCACAACTGAGGAAGATGAACAATGCATAGTACTGTTCACTTGATAGGTGGGGTCCACTATTAGTGATAGCATGGGGAAAAGGGGCGCAACGAGGCTAGCAGGTAGGGTCAGGTGGTCAGCCGCGCGGGAGAAGATGGGACATCGAGTTGGGCCAGGAAAAGGAGTTGGGTTAGGAAAAGAAATTGGACCAGAGAAAAAGGAGATTCAACCCGAGAGGATTTTAGATTTTTTCTGGGTTTGTTTTATTAAAAAAATGGAGTAAATTCAATTGAGCTCCAATAAATAGCAAACAAACTCTAAAAAAATCCAAGAAAATACAAAAATTTTCTTTGCATCACAAGAAACCCAAATAGAATTGGTTTTAATTTAATTGATGTTTGCTTTATTTATATGAAATCTTTTTAACTTTTAAATTTAAATTAAGCTTTAATTAATTGAAGAAAAATCCAAATGGTTATTTTTATTTTAAAAACTTTAAAAAGGCATCAAAAACCAAGATGTTACAGTACTCAAAAGATGTATGTGGATATTGCATTGTGGTTTATTAATGATAAGAAAGCAGAGAGAGATGGTATTGTGGTAGATATTGAATATCACGTGTGATGATGCTATTGTTATGTTGCATTGCATTGTGGTTTGTTGATGGAAAGAACGGAGAAAGAGATGGTATTGTGGTAAATGTTAAATATCATGTATGATGATGCTATTGTTTTATTATGTACTTACTGAGTTTTGGACTCACACTTACATATTGTTTTAGGTGATAGATGAAGGTGACATGCATGGGAAAAGAGTAGCATATGAATAGTTCATGTGCTAACTTTGACTCACTTCCCACATCTAGATTATAGTCATTCATTAATAGTAATCTCATTTATGCAAACTATAGCATTTGGTTAATAAGTTTTCTTTAGAACATATAGCTATCAGTATAGTATCGACCAAATAAAACAACATTTGTTAAACTTAGTAAATGGATTGCCTCTGTTATTGCTATTGCTTCATTCAATAATAGTCCTTATTATATTTACTATCAATCATGTTTATGTCTGAATATTTAATTATGAGGTGTTAATCAATATTTGAGATTGAAAGTTTGAGAAATATGTTTTAATTTGGGAAGAAGCAAAGAAAGTAGTGACATTCTAGGCTCATGTTGGGCCTAGAATGCTCCAAAATGGGGCCTAAATACCCATTCTATACCTGTCTAGAAAACAAGAAAAGAATCATTTCAATTTGAGAGTGAATTTGGTACTAGTATCCAACTTGAGAGAAAAATTGACGTTATCAAATATAGGAGTGTTAGGGTATGTTCTTTTTTTGGCTTATGACTATAGCTTATGGCTGAAATTTTTTAATTTTGGGTTGTTCACAATAGAGATTATGGAGAGAGATACTCGCTTGTGATTTTGGCTGGTACAGATGTTAGGCTTTTAACTTGTACTACAATTAATTTGTAGACCCCATCTTAAAAAAAATACTCCATTTAAAAGTTAGACACTGTAGCAAAAACCAAAAATTAGTTTTAAAAACTGGAAAGAGCAGGCCCTTACTATACATGTCCCTAAGTTATCTTTGGCATGCCTTCTAGTAATGTATCCTGTGGGAAATATCTGGAACATTTTCTTGAAGGTGTTGTATTTTATGATCTGAATCTGGTCAGGGCTAACCACTTCTAGTTGGGTTCGACCACTATTGGTCTTTTTGACCGCTTGAAGAGTCCAACTAGGTTTTGTTCAACCAATGCGAACTGGATGGATATTATGATTGAGATCATCTTTGTGGCTGTAATGGACTCCGCGCCAACTGGAATCAAATGTGGCTACTTAAGGTGCTTCCGACTACAACTTTTCATCGTTATCTTTTAAGACTCTATGAGTGGGGTGCTGTTTCTATCTCTGAGAATGTTACTGTTCTAGTTTTTGAATAGGCCTCTGTTTCATTGCCGACTAGGAGACTCATACTTTCTCCGTTAGGGACTCTTATTTCCTAGCCTATATATGTACCCCTGTAGTCGCAGGGTTGAGATACGCCAAAGTTTTTCGTGCATATAATCTCCCCTTATATAGTGAATTCTGCCTTCGTGCATCCATAGTTTTTCCTACAAATGTTTTCTACCTTAAATCCGTATCTCCTGTTCATTTGATCATTTATTTTTACTGTGTGTTTTATAGCAGAAGAAATATGGTTAGTACTAGTGAAGTAACGGATACCTAAATTCAGACTCTTAAATTTTTTTAGACAATCGTATTGTCCGCTTTTCAGAATAGTGTTGAGACACTTCCCTTTCTATATACCTTCCTGACTATTTGCCTTACAGAACTTTAGAGATTAGTTTAGTAGAAAATTTCCATCTTCAAATTCAATGTACAGAACCCTTAAAAATTCAATTTACAGAAGAATATGCAAAATGTATTTGTCATTTTAGCCTTCAATATACAAGAGCATACGGAAACAAGTAGGAGTTATTCTTGGGACTTTTGGTTGTGGATGCTGTTAAGGGCAATAACACACTCTGAGATCCCATTTGGAACATATGGACTTCGGACGATTCCCGCATAAATTATGCTATTTCCAGTTAAATTCATGCAAAGTTCTTGTGAAACTTTTGTATTCCAAATGGGCCTCACTAGACCACCAACCATTACAATTAAATTTGATTTCTGCAAACACTCGCCAGACAAAGTTACAGGCTTCGTTTGTGATGCGGGAGCTTCTCCAGGTTGCTGTGGAATTAAACTATTTGTCCTATGGAATTCATATAAAATTATTGTAAAATTACCGCGTTCCAAACCGGGCTTGCTTCTTCTCTCTGATCTTTCTGACAAATTAACGTCCCGACAATCTTTCTGACTTGTTTCCCCAAGTCCAAAGGATCAAAAGCGTTAGAGAACGATGTTTGTGATTTCAGGGGGACACACCTAAACCCTAGGTCGGGAGCCGAAGCTACACAAGGAAGTGGCATGGGTTGAAAGAAACACGGCATCGATCTCCTTTGTCTGTCGCTGCATGCTTTGCTTTTCCTTCTGCATCCGAAAGGAAGCCCTAAATGGACGGCATTTTTAGACAGATAGATGTCACTTTTAAGCAGAAGGCCGAATTGGCCTTTTGGAAGTTTGATAGGATAGGGGAGAAGAACTTGTCGTAGTTCCTAGCTAGATTATTCCTTCTTGCTAGTGGTGCTGAGATTTTGGGGACATGCTTTGCCAGGGAAGGGATATAATATTTTCGGTGCTGTGATGTGAAGACAAAGGTGTGAGGCTAATGGATGGTTTCCTGCCTAAGCCCGTCGCTGTGAGATGATGCAGCGAAACAAGCACACGACGTGCGTTGATTAAGCGAATCTGCTGCGGTTAGCTATCATTAACATCGGAGTACGGGGAAAATTGAGGATTTGCCTTCTATTCGTCGGCATTCCAGGATTTACTACGTCCCCTATTGTCTCACTGAACGGTGCCGATTAACAGCATGCAGACACTCAGCACGGAACTACCATATATCTGTTAAGATTACAAAATGCTATAGATAGAACAGCTGAACGAGCTGTTAGGAAGTCTATCTTGCATTCGGTCATTCGGTGTATACTTCTGCTTTAGAGATAGATTTCCTATCACATCCGATTCATCCGGCAAACAACCCGGCAGTGTATATATATTGCAGACTAAACGCTGGACGTTTTGTATAAGCAAATATCAATCTCCTTGAGTAATTTACATGGTATCAGAGCCTTGAGCGCTCTCAACCATGCCGTCCGGCGTTACCACCATACCTCTGTCCTCTATGCTTGCCTCTTCTTCTTCTGCACTAACTCCGACACCGATCAGCCATGCCATCACTATTAGGCTTGGCAAAGAGAATTGTTTGCTTTGGAAAGCACAATTTCTTGCGTATCTGAGGAGCTTCAATCTCCTTGGGTATGTCGATGGCACCTACCCGACACCACCTCAGATGGTCTCGATGTCGACTGAACAAGGCGCAAGTCAAGTTGCTAATTCAACCTATCTGACTTGGTATAACCACGATTAGATGGTACTCAGTGGGATCTTTTTCTCACTGACAGCAGACATCCTGGCTCATGTCATGTTCATGACAACCTCACACGAAGCCTGGGCTGCCCTGGAACAAATGTTTGCATCACGTTCCCATGCACGTGTGATACAAATCTGCATGGAGCTTGCAAATTTGAAGAAGAAATATCTCTCCACATCTGATTAGTTCAAGATGATGAAGAATCTTGCAGACACACTTGCTGCAGTTGGCATGCCTCTAAGAGGAGATGAAGTTGTCTTCTACATCCTTGCCGACCTTGGTTTGAATTTTGACGTGTTGGTCACCTCTCTTACTACAAGAGCAGAAGGTACAACTCTTGATGATGTTTATGCTCATATAATGAGTTTTGAACATAGGAAGGAACAAAATAACTCCAATCAGCAATTGAACCTTGGAGGATTGAATAAATCATCAACCAATTTTGTTGGACGCGGTTCTGGTCATGGTAATCATTATCAGCATCAAGACATCCGAGGGGGCTGAGGGCCTGGTCGTGGTGGCCAGTTTCAGAACAGTCATGGTGGCTCTGATGGATAAGTCATTGTGTTGTTGTTGTGTTGTCGTTTCTTTTCTCTTTAGGACAGCATCTCCTTTAAGGACAGCATCTTGACTCCTTTAAGGACAGCATCTCCTTTAAGGACAGCATCTTGACTCCTTTAAGGACAGCATCTCCTTTTAGGACAGCATCTCCTTTAAGGACAGCATCTTAGACTAGCTTTAGGACAGCTTTAGACTAGCATCTAGGACTAGCATCTTGGCATATGCTTGGCTGGTTAGCGGCCTATAAATTTGTATCCCCAACCCCTCAGGTTGGTGGCATTTTGTGTGAGAAATAAACAAGAAAATTTGCCCCATTCCCAGAGTGTCATCCTCTCAATGAGAGTAAGGATCTTGCTATCACCAACAAGAAGACTCAGTGAGTAACAAGTGGTATCGAGCCATACTATCCTGTAGCTCGAGCATCTCTGCTCATCTCCTTCTCGGCCTCGCATGGCACACCGACTGTAGCGGCAGCTCGGTGTCCCGCGCACTCCTCTCGGAGGCGAGCGGCTCGTCGAAGCGAGACCTCCCTCCACGCAACAGCCCCTAGTAGCGCGCCATGTCCGCAGGCGATCTCGGCCTTCGGCCGCCTCGAGCACGCGGCGTCGTGACGGCCGAAGCTTCGCGCGCAGCAGCGCGCGGCGAAGCGGCGGCAGCGACAGCGGCGGCGGAAAAAAGCGTCAAGGCGGCAACGCGGAGCGGCGGCAGCAGCAGAGCGGAGGTGGAAGCGGCGGCGGCATGCGGCGCGTGCGGCGGCAGCGGAGGTCAAGGCCTGCAGCGGCAAAGAACGGCAGCTCCATCTGCGCCGATGGCAGCGCGGCGAGATCTTGAGCGGCCCAGAGGAGGCAGCGGCGAGGGCGGCGCGCGAAGGCGTCGCGCCGCGCCACGCAGCGGCGGCGGCCCGCATAGCGCGCGGCGCGCCGCGCTCTCGAGGAGGCGCGCCGCGGCGGTGGCGTGCGGGTTGTGAGAGCGCGCCTTCACGAGCGGCGCTCTCTCCCGGTTCGGTACCGTGGTCACCACGAGTACCAGGCCGTCGTCAGGGACGTCGGCCCCGGCGGCGGGTGGCCTACCCTCACCAAGACCAACTACGTCGAGTGGGCCGCGGTGATGAGGGTAAAGCTCCAGGTGCGGCATATGTGGGATGCAGTCCGATACGGCGACGTCGACTACGACCGAGATCGGCGGCGCTGGATGCTCTCATCGCTGCAGTCCCGCCCGAGATGCAGTTCTCGCTTACCAACAAGCGGACTGCCAAAGAGGCTTGGGACGCCATCGCTGCAGCACGCATCGGCAGCGACCGCGCCCGCAAGTCTACATTGCAGGCACTACGCAAGGAGTGGGAGAACCTGGCCTTCAAGCCAGGTGAGGACGTTGATGATTTTGCTCTCCGTCTCAACACTCATTGCGAAGTTAGTGCAGTTCGGCGCGACACCTACGGCGAGAGAGAGCGTGGAGAAGCTCTTCGCTGCGTCCCGAAAGTACAAGCGGATGGCTCGCTCGATCGAGTCTCTGCTGGACCTCTCGCGATGACGATCGAGGAGGCGCTGGTCGCCTCAAGGTCGTTGACAACGATGAGCCACGGCGTCTCTCGGGACCGTCACCATTGGCGGAAGCTCCTCCTCACTCGAGCGCGATGGGCTGCGGCCAAGGTGGCGAAGAAGAAGAGCCTTCTTCCACGGCAGCGACCACAAGCGTGGCAAGCGCGGCAAGCCACGCAAAGACGCCCGAGCGGGCGCGAGGACGTCTTGAGGTGATGACCGTGGGCGCCAGGCGGCGCGCCGCAAGCAAAAGGCGGCACGAGACGACTCTTGCCACAACTGCGGCAAGCTTGGTCATTGGGCCAGGGATTGTCGACAGCCACGACGTGGCCAGGCCCATGTCGCGCAGGCGGAGGAGCAGCCGGCTCTGTTCATTGCTCATGCGAGCACCGAACTATCTCCAGCGGCACCGGCCGCAGTGGCTCTCCTCCACCTTGACGAGCCAAAAGCACATGCCCTCCTCGGCTACGGTTCCGGCAACGACAAGACTGACGGGTGGTGCCTCGACACTGGCGCCACCCATCACATGACCGGTCGACGGGAGCTCTTCGCCGAGTTTGACTCTAGCGTCCGAGGCTCCGTCAAGTTTGGGGACGCCTCCGGCGTGGAAATCAAGGGCGTCGGCTCCGTCATCTTCACCACCGTGTCTGGTGAGCACAGCTGCTCACGGCGTCCTACTACATCCCCGATCTGCGGAACTCCATCATCGGCTTGGGACACCGGATGAGAATGGCTCGCGTGTCGAGATAGAGCACGGTGTCTTTGGATTTGGGATCTTCGCCGCGCCTTCTTGCCAAGGTAACGAGGCGCAAATCGACTTTACATTCTTCACGTGCGGTGGCACAACCCTCTGTCTCGCTGCTCGACGGCGGCGGCGGCGTGGCGATGGCACGAGCGCTTTGGGCACCTTCACTTGAGGCCCCGGCGGCTGGTGCTACGGAAATGGTGCGAGGCTGCGCCGTGCCTTGACCATGTGGGCGATTCTGCGGCGTCTGCGTGTTGGCGGCGCAGGCGACTCCCTTTCCTCGGCGGGCGGTTTCCGAGCCAAGGAGAGGCTCGAGCTCGTGCGGGGACTTGTGTGGCGGTGACACCGCCACACGGAGGGCGGCGCTACTTCCTGCTGCTCGTCGACGACCTCTCCCGCTACATGTGGGTGATGGTCCTCGGCAGCAAGGGAGAGGCTGCGGACGCCATCAGGCGCACGCAGGCTGCTGTGGAGGCGGAGTGCGGCCGCAAGCTGCGTCGCGCGCGCCGCATGCACAACGGCGGCGAATTCACGGCGGCTGGTTCGCGTCGTCTTCACGCCGATGAGGGCATTCAGCGCCACTACTCCGCGCCCGTCAGCCCGCAGCAGAACGCGGCGTCGTCGAGCAGCGCAACGAGACGGTTGTGGGGATGGCTCGAGCTCTCCTCAGCGAGAGGATGCCGGCTATCTTACGGGAGAGGCGGTGGTGACGGCCGTCTACATCCTCAACCGCTCGCCTACCAAGGCGCTCGACGGCAGGACGCCGTACGAGGCTTGGCACGAGCGCAAGCCGGCGGTCTCCCACTTGCGGGTCTTCGGCTCCCTCGCGTTCGCCAAGGAGCTTGGCCACATCGGTAAGCTTCGGCGGCAGAGCACTCGGGAGTGTTCATCGGCCACGCGGAGGGCTCGAAGGCCTACCGCATCCTCGACCTGTCACCACACAGCCGTCGCATCTCGCGTGGCGTTGTGTTCGGCGGCGGGCGAGGCTGGGCGTGGGACAAGGCGGTGGGCGGCGGTTGACTTCAACTCTTAGGGACTTTGTTGTCGACTCGTCCACCGAGAGAGCCGGGAGCTAGCAGCTCGTCTTCACCAAGCTCGCCCACCTCGACACCTTGCTCGCCACCAGCTCCGGCGAGTGCTCCACCACCTTCGGCACCGGCTACGCCCCACTCTCCTGCACCGGCGGCCACACCACCGGGATCGACCCCAACAGCTTCGGTTCACGACGAGCAGCGCATGGTGGAGTTCGCTACTCCGCTGTCTCACGACGAGGACCGCGTCGACGCCTACCACGACGGCGAGCCTCTGCGCTACCGTACCGTGGACGACCTCCTCGGCGAGCAGCCGGTCCCTGAACTGGCGCAGCGCGACCTCGCGGCGGAGCTGCACCTCGCACAGGACGACGGCGAGCCTCGTTCCGTCGCCGAGGCGGAGAAAGACGCGGCATGGCGTGCCGCGATGCAGGAGGAGATGGACGCCGTCAAGCGGAACGACGTGGGGCCTGGCGGATCTTCCTGCCGGTCACCGCGCGATCACCCTTAAGTGGGTGTTCAAGCTGAAGCGGGATGAAGCCGGCGCCATCGTCAAGCACAAGGCTCGCTTGGTGGCACGAGGCTTCGTGCAGCAGGAGGGGGTCGACTTCGATGATGCCTTCGCACCCGTCGCGCGCATGGAGTCCGTTCGTCTACTCCTCGCACTTGCAGCCCAGGAGGATTGGCGCGTCCATCACATGGACGTTAAGTCCGCCTTCCTCAACGGCGACTTGAAGGAGGAGGCCTACGTCCGTCAGCCGCCGGGATTCGTCATCCCCGGCAAGGAGGGCAAGGTTCTCCGCCTACGCAAGGCCCTCTACGGCTTGCGGCAGGCACCACGAGCCTGGAACGCTAAGCTGGACTCCACTCTCAAGCAAATGGGGTTCCAGCAGAGCGCATGACGGCTGCGGTCTGGCGGGCAAAGCGGCAACGCCTGGCTGGTGGCGTCGTCGGCGACGACGGTGATCACCGGCTCCAAGGAGGCCGAGTCGAGCGTTCAAGGCGGAAATGAAGACCGTCTTCCGGATGAGCGACTTGGGCTCCTCTCCTTCTACACGGGATCGAGGTCCACCAGACAGCTCCGTATCTCCCTTCGTCGGACCGCCACGCCAAGCGCACGTCGGTGGCGGGCTCACCGACGCAACCCACCACACTCCTATGGAGGAGAGGCGAAGCCGAGTCGTGAGAGCACGCGGAGGAGGTGGGCGCGACGCGATCTCGGCGCATTGTGGGCAGCCTTCGCTACCTCGTTCACACGCGTCCAGATTTGGCGTTCGCTGTCGGCTACGTCAGTCGGTTCATGCAGCGACCGACGACGGAGCATCAGCAGGCCGTGAAGAGGATCCTCCGCTACGTTGCGGGCACCTCCGACTACGGCTTGCACTACCCGAGGTGTCCCGGCGCGGCACACTTCATCGGCACAACGCGGCAACGACCACGCAGCGACATCGACACCAGCAAGAGCACAAGCGGGATTCTCTTCTTCCTCGGCAAGTGCCTCGTTAGCTGGCAGTCAGTCAAGCAGCAGGTGGTGGCCCTGTCCAGCTGTGAGGCCGAGTACATAGCGGCGTCCACCGCTTCGACTCAGGCGCTCTGGCTCGCTCGATCGCGGTGATCTCTCGGCAAAGACATCGGCGGTGGCGCTCAGGGTGGACAGCAAGTCCGCTCTGGCTCTGGCAAAGAACCCCGTTTTCCACGAACGGAGCAAGCACATCCGGGTGAAGTACCACTTCATCCGAGGCTGTTTGGATGAAGGCAGCATCAAGGCGAGCTACATCAACACCACGGATCAGCTTGCGGACCTGCTCACCAAGCCTCTTGGGAGGGTCAAATTCCTCGAGCTCGCTCTAGGGTCGGGTGGTTCAACTTTTCCACAAGACAACGCACAAGACTTAGGGGAGAGTGATGGATAAGTCATTGTGTTGTTGTTGTGTTGTCGTTTCTTTTCTCTTTAGGACAGCATCTCCTTTAAGGACAGACATCTTGACTCCTTTAAGGACAGATCTCCTTTAAGGACAGCATCTTGACTCCTTTAAGGACAGCATCTCCTTTAAGGACAGCATCTTGACTCCTTTAAGGACAGCATCTCCTTTTAGGACAGCATCTCCTTTAAGGACAGCATCTTAGACTAGCTTTAGGACAGCTTTAGACTAGCATCTAGGACTAGCATCTTGGCATATGCTTGGCTGGTTAGCGGCCTATAAATTTGTATCCCCAACCCCTCAGGTTGGTGGCATTTTGTGTGAGAAATAAACAAGAAAATTTGCCCCATTCCCAGAGTGTCATCCTCTCAATGAGAGTAAGGATCTTGCTATCACCAACAGCAAGACTCCAGCGAGTAACAGGCTCCTCTAGACAAGGAGGCTGAGGTGGAACATCTCGTATAGTCTGCCAGGTTTGTGGGAACCTAGGCCACACAACAATTAAGTGTTAGCACCGATTTGATCACTCCTATCAATTAGAGGAAGTCCACATCGCAGCTACAGCAGTAGTTACGGCCTCATATCAAGTTGATCCCAACTAGTATATCGATACTAGGGCAACTAATCACATCACAAGTGATCTTGATTGCTTGATGATGAAAGAAAAATATTTCAGATTGGATCACATCCTAGTCGGTAATGGCACATATTTGCATACATCTAACACTGGTCATTGCTCTATTAATACTGCTACTCATCCTTTAGCTCTTAAAAGGTCCTCCATGTTCCACAAATTTCAAAAATCTCATACATGTTCATAAACTCACTCAAGATAACAATGTATTCCTTGAATTCCATCCAACTCATTTTGTTGTCAAGGATCAGGTGTCGAAGAGAAAACTACTTCATGGCAGATGTGAGTCAGGCCACTATCCAATCAAGTCTTCCACAACCAGTTCTCTCAAGTCAACCTTTTTAGGTGCCAAGATCTCTAAAAGGAAGTGGCATGCTCATTTCGGTCATCATTCATCCCAAATAGTTCAATCAATTCTTTACTTAAATAAACTGCCTTCCATGAGTCCCATGCATACCCTATATGTGATGTATGTTAGCAGGCAAAGAGTCATCAACTTTCTTATGCCCCAGTCATTTATGTGTCTATGTGTGTCCTTTAGAACTTCTTTTTTCTTATGTATAGGGCCATACTCCTCAATCTATTGGAGGATAAAAGTACTATATTAATTTTATCGATGATTTTAGTAAATTTACTTGGATCTATCTATTACATGCTATATCTGAAGTTGAGCAAGTATTTTTGCAATTTCAAAAATATGGAGAACATCTGTTTGAGAAAAAAGATCAAGTGTGTTCAATCTGATTAGGAAGGAGAATATCAGAAACTCAATAAATTCTTCACAAATATTGGCATAGAACATACGATGTCATGCCCCCATACTCATCAACAAAACGGGTCGCTAAAAACATCATTATATTGTTGAAACTGGTCTTGTACTTCATGCTCATGCTTCTATGCCAATCAAATTCTAGAATGAAGCCTTCTTGACTAGTACTTATCTCATAAATGGCCTTCTCACTTGTGTCATAGACAATGCTCACCCTCTTGAGAGATTATTCCATGTCAAACCTAATTATTTCCTTCTTCGAAATTTTAGTTGTGCTTGTTGGTCACATCTCAATCCTTATAATTCTTGTAAACATTTCTTTTCATTCTAAGGAATGTGTGTTCCTTGTGTATAGTTCTCATCACAAAGGTTACAAATGCATGGATGATTCCTTGGGTCATGTCTACATCTCACGAGATATAATCTTTGATGAGCACAAGTTTCCCTTTTCTAATCATACTTCGACCGGGCACAAAACATCTAAGCTGCACACATGTATCCCTCTCCCAAATCTTCACAACATCCTATTGTCCATGACATAGATACTTTTCTCAATAGTAGCAGTATTACAAATAGCTCTAATGACCATGTTTTGATTAATATGCAACCTGTCGTTTCTCCTCAATCTGTGATTGTAGAGACTTCCTCCAACCATCCTAATGCCAGTGATTCCATAGATACTCCTGTAGCACCTCCTTCACATTCTTATGGTACACGGCTCAAGAAAAACATCAGGTCTCCAAAGCGACGAATTGATGGAACAGTTACTTATGTGGCTGTTGTCTGATGTACTAACCGAGCCATCTTCTCACTGGAATGCTACACATGTTCCTCAATGGAAAGAAGCAATGGATGCTGAATTCTCTTCATTGCTCAAGAACAATACCTGGCGCTTAGTTCCTCCGAAGCCAAGGTTGAATGTTATCGATTGCAAGTGGGTGTTTAAGTTGAAAAAGAAGGCTGATGGTACAGTGGATTGTCACAAGGCTAGACTGGTGGCAAAAGGATTTAAACAGTGGTATCGTCTTCATTATGAAGATATGTTTAGTCCAATAGTCAAACATTCCACTATATGTATTTTGCTCTCCTTGGTCGTTTCAACATGGTGGTGTATGAAGCAAATTGATGTTCAGAATGCCTTCCTTCATGGATTCTTGCATGAAGTAGCCACCAAGTTATCTTGATTCACGGTTTCCCAATCATATATGCAAGTTAGATAAATCCCTTTATGGCCTGAAGCAAGCGTCGTATGCATGGTTTCAACAGTTGAGTTCTAAGTTACAAGATCTTGGTTTTGTTCCATCTAAAGCTGGTACGTCTCTCTTTATTTTTGGCAAAATAGTATCATCATGTTCATGTTGATGACATCATTATTAGTTCTTCCCCTCAAGCTACTGATCGATTACTCCAGGAATTGAGAGGCTATTTTGCCGTGAAAGATCTTGGTGAAGTCAAGTATTTTCTTGGCATTGAAGTGTAGCATATGAAAGATGAACTTGTATTGTAACAGCATAAATACATCATGGATTTACTTCACAAGGCAAACATGCTGCAGTCCAAGAGAGTTAGCACACCCATGAGCTCTTTTGTGAAGATCTCTCGGTTTGAAGGGGAGACCTTGTCAGATGAAGACGCAACTAGATACCCAAGTATAGTTGGAGCTCTTCAATATTTGACTCTAACAAGACCTGATATTGCATTTAGTGTCAACAAGGTCTGTCAATATCTACATATACCCACCGATGTTCATTGGATGACAATTAATCGTATTCTTCGGAATTTAAAAGAAATAGCTCGACTGGGTTTAGTTCTACGCAGATCATCCTGTCATTTACTTAGTGGTTTTGCTGATGCTGATTGGGCTAGATGCCAAGATGATCGGCGAAGCACTAGTTGATATGTTGTTTTTTTGTCCTAACCTTGTGTCCTGGAGCTCACGTAAATAACAGACCATTTCTCAATCAAGCACAAAGGCTGAATATAAATCAGTAGCTAATGCAACTTCAGAATTGTTATGGACACAAGGTTTGTTGAAAGAACTAGGAATTTTCCAGGATCGAGCTCCTTGCTTATGGTGTGATAATTTGGGGGCAATCTACTTAACAGCTAATCCGGTGTTTCATGCTAGAACGAAACATGTTAAAATTTAGATTATCACTTTGTTCAGGAACGAGTTGCTCAGAAGGCTTTGGATATTAAGTTTCTTTCTTCTAGTGATCATGTCGCTGATATACTAACCAAGGCTTTGCCAATTCAGTCCTTTTGTCACTTCAGAAACAATCGGAACTTAGTGATTTCACCTCGTCCGGATTGAGGGATAATGTTTGTAACACCCTAGGACCCATATTACCTTAGGATGCCACTAAACCACTCCACAACTAGCCAATTTATAAGATAAAATAAACTGGTAACAACTTCTAAAACATGATAAGCTAAGTGAAAGCATAACAACAAGGTAATGGAAAACTATTAATTAAGGAACAACCGCGGTTAGTTTTAACCAATTAAGGTGAACCACAGTTTAGCATTATTAATTAAATAAGTGATTAACAATGGGAGAAAAAGATGAATAACTAGAGACTCCATATATTTATTATAGTATGAATCATGAAATGGTGTGTAATAGTGTTGTACCGCTCTACCCTTCCCATGCATGCTCAAGGGTCACCTGGAAGGGGGGAAAACAAGAGTGAGATAAAAATCTCAGCAAGCAAACTATTTAACAAGCTAATTAAACTACAATAATTTAAGCATCAACAATTATTTCCCACAATGACTATATTTATATTCTCAACCCAAATCACTACCAACAACAGTAAAACATTAGCAAATAAATCTCAGTTGCCTACTTCATAACCTCAACCACTATTACTACCAATATCAGTATAGCATTAATATATTTTACCTTACTAACTTTATTATTTTTCACAACCACATCCGCTAACAACAGTTACCACGAGAGAGAAAAAAATCTCATGCCACAACTACAACCCTTACCATACCACAAGGGGTGAACCCCATTCCACGTCCACAGCCATATTCCTCAAACCACAAGTGACTCTCATGAGTCAATTCCACATAAAAAGCTAAGAAATTGCATTTGTTTGCAAATAATTCAACCACAATACATTGCATAAGTATACAAATGATCTATTCACAATGTAAATGCATATAAATACATATGATCCACTGCACCCTTACCCAACAATGCAAGAGTATGCATCGTACTACGGCAATGTACGATGCTGTACCGGTACGGTCGCGAATATGTGCGACGACATCCACGATGCAAATGACATATCATGATATGCATGATATGATATCAATGATTCATAAGAATTTAACTACAAAGATCGGCAATATATATTCATCAAGAATACTACCTCATAACCCACATATGTTTCATTAAGAACAATACCACATAAACCACAATTAATCCATCAAGAGCATAAATAATTGATTCATAATGAATAATACCACATAGACCATAATATATTCATAGAGAATACTACCACATAGACCACCATATCTTTATAAGGAAGACTACCCCCATAACCCACATATGTTTTATTAAGGACAATGCAACATAACTACAATTAGTCCATCAAGAGCATAATCAATTGATTCTTAAAATGCCACCCTATAGACCACATTAAAGAAAGCATGTAGCAACAGCAAAGCATCACGGATTAAATGAATTATCCAATATGAATTTAGTAAAATTAACAAGTTAAACGGTAGCACAACCGCTACGTTTACTTATCTCTACTGAAGAAGCGAAACACTTCAAACACGATCAGGAGCGAAGCCACCTATCTAAAAACCACCTCTCAGCACAGGACTACAGCAAGGTATCCACATCTTAAGAAAATAAAATGCCCCTATACCCCAAACCCGACAATACCCTCTCCGCTCGACGATCCTACACCTAGCCCACTACAGCAACGCTGCTTGTTTCTTTAAAATTACTAGGCCAAGTACAACAAATGAGATATTTCTAGAAACTAAAGAGAAAAACCTACAATTTTCAAGTAGGCATGCTATTTTTATCTGCTGCTAAAGGGGTGTAAAATATCACGGAATAGAGGACAAACTCTGCTTCGGCGATCTGGCCAGCAAGCTTCTAATGAATCCCACCTTCTGTATAATGCTTTAAAATTCATGATTTTTTTAAAGAAGATAGTTTACATGATTTCCTACAACTTTCGTTATTGCGAGCAAAATCATAAAATTCATCTACCCCTCTGAAACTACACCTGGACAGCAACCAGTTTCAGACTACTCTGTTGCACAGCAAAGTTCCCGACTCTGCTGCACCCAAACCCCACAGCCAAAAAATCTAAAAAAATTACAAAAGCTAGGTTTTGACTTCCTCTACAACTTTCATGTTGGCTAGATCCACAGGAAAAATCGTTGATGCTCTAATATAGATGAACAGTCGCGTTGTACGAATCAACATACGGGCAGACAGCAGAATAACGCTAATCGGCTAATTACCCCGCTAGAACCCTACTAATCCCGTGCCATGAACCCTAATTACATCTAAAACATGGAGAATTGAGATGGAGAAAATTACCAAGGTGATCCCTCAAGATTACCCCTCTTCTCTCTTCGTCTTCCTCTTTTCTCCCCTCCTTCTCCCTTCTCTTGATTGATCTCTCCTTTGCAGCAAGCAGCAAGGTAGCAGGTTGGGGAGGAGGTGGAGGCGCAAGAGGGAGTGGGGGGTGGCGGCCGGGGGGAAAAAGGGGGAGGCGGCCAAGGAAGGGGGTTTATAAAGGGGGCAGCTAGGGTTAGGGGGTGCGGCCTCCTTTGGGCTGGCTGGCCCAAAGTAGCTGGCTCACTCCTTCGAACAGTCTAAAACCCTCAATTTTAATTATTTAATTTATTTTTTTTAATTTTTGGATAATTCCGTAATTTTATTCTCTCCTTCCGCGATTCACCGAAAAGTCAGAAAACTCCGCGATTCCGCTAATCATTCGCAGGGACACCGTAAAGACGTTAAGGGCATTACAATGTTAAGATTACAATATGCTATAGATAGAATAGATGAACCAGCTGTTAAGAAGTCTATTTTGTATTCGGTGCATACTTTCTGCTGTTGAGATAGATTTCCTATCACATCCGATTCAGGAGTTGTAATCTGTTTCGGAACCGAACAGAGTTTCCTCCGTTGTCAACATTGTTGACACTGTTTGTAATCCGGCAAACAACCCGCCAGTGTATATATATTGCAGACTGGACGCCACGCTTCGTATCTTTGTATCGGCAAATATCAATCTCTTTTGAGTTCTTTACAATACCAACTGCTGCCGAACACAAACAGGAAGAGAGTATCAAATGCTAGTAGCCAGCACCCGATCAGAGAGACGAAGCCGCATATACAGAGATCCACAGATGCCTTGTCTAACAGCAACACGCCAAGATTTGCAACTGGCAAGAACCGAACGCATGAAACGACAAGTTATTTGATGAGAAGATACCTTTATATATGAGGCTTGCAGCTAGGGTTATTAGAGCTAGCAGCGTGAACAGTAGACAGGTAGACATTGATGCATCACGCATCCTTTTTGTAGACGCGCGCTAGACCAGGCAGAGGTGAGAGTAGGGGTGCAATTAAGTCAGATTTGGACGGATATTGTTTATATCGTATTCTAATCTTTTTTTTCCTGAATTCGGAGTCGGATACAAATATGAATTTAGAGTTTTGGATACGATACTATCGGGTCAGATACGTAATGATTTCAGATCAGAAATGGATAACATAAGGAGATAGTATGTGCATACATAAAGGAATATACACTAAACAATACCACCATCACTTCAAGCCTTCTGTTAGACCATGTGGCCAGGTCTAGAATATTTTAGGTGATGAATAATTGACAACATTGGTTATGATGTTATTTATGGTGTGTTGTGTGTGTGCGGATTGACTTGAGTCAAGTCGTGGACTTGTGCTCGTACGTGGTTGGTTGTTTATTTATGTGCAGGTGTTGCTTGAGGCATAACATAGTCGATGACGGATCAAACTAGGTTCGGTGGAACTGAGGTTTCGGGACTAAGTTCAGAGAGGAACTGAGGTCCTATCGGTCAAGGATGTCATGCGGGATGTTCAGGCGAGAGAACAATGCGCGTGGAGATGATGCGTGGAGAAGATACAGGAGGTGCGGTCCTGGAGGCTTCGACACGTGGAAGGCTGGAAAAATCGGAAGTAAAAAACCCGTGTTAGGAAGGGTTTCGGGTCCCTTGAAAAGCAGTGGGCCAAAAGGCCTGGTTTAGGCAAAGAGGCCCAAAATGAGTTGTATTAGGGTTAATGACGTATTGGGGTAGGTTGAGGATTTTAGGAGTACAAATAGAGGTGGCTTACGGCTATGCTGGTCGTGGCTTCGGAAAGAAAAAATACTGGCGGCGGCTTTTCGTTTGGCCGTGCCTTTTGGAGATAATACATGCGTCGGTTCTTTTAGTGTTCGGATGTTCTTTGCGCAGCCGTGATTTACAAGAAAGAAAAAGAGGCGCTGTGCAGCGATTATTTGTCGTGATCGACTGTGAGTTTCCGTGCGGAGAAAAAGAAGAAACGCAGGGCAGCGAATCGTCGTACACGTAAAAAAAACAAGAAGAGCAGGCCGGCCGGTGCAGATCGCAAGAAAAGAAAAGGGCGAGTGGGCGCTATGCTGATTCGGAAGAAATAGGCGGCTCGGTGCGATCTTCCGAAGAAAAGGAAGGCGACGCGGCTGTTCCAGACGGCGAGCGCGAGCAGCGGCGCGGCGTCCCTGACGAAGAAAGAGATCGGTCGAGTCTCGTGGATTCTGCTCCACACCATCGCAGCGCCGCCTCGCCTGGTAAGTACCGAAGCCGTGAACGGATTTGTAAAAGGTGCATGCGTGTGTGCGTGATTAGAAGAAGATTACTGCTGCTTGCTGATTTCTTACGTAAAGTTTTGAGCCTGCATGCATGGTAGTTGGAAGACATCTTTTTTATTAATCTTTTGTCTTCATGCATGATTTTTGGCTGCTAGAGATCAATAGAAAAAGTGACTTAAGTTTGCTTCTTTACTACTTGATTTACTGCAGCACGTTTCAATTTGCTTGGCTTGATGCATGACTAGAAAACGTGTTTGCATGCATGATAACTACTAGTTGAAGTTCACGCTTGCATGAAAGCTACTAGTAGGAAAAGTGCATGCATGCTTGTGTTGATTAGTAAAAGTAATTAGGAAAGTGCTAATTGGTTTGATGAGAAGTATTTGTACTTAAAGGCTGCATGAATGTGCTCAATTTGTGATCTGAAAAGTTTGGTTGATTAAGTTCCTTTCGGCTTTTGCTTAATCATTTAATTAGGGCTTAATTAATTTTCGGCACTATCTGCTTCAGCAAGCTTGTTTATTTTATATCTCGAGTTCTAAACCTCCGATTGACATAATTCCAGTTGGGTTAGTTCAATAACTTTCTCTAGTTTATTTCGACAAAGTTTGAGGTCAATCGGAGTTACGGTTTTTTATTGAGATCAGTTTTAGTAAGGGTACAACGTTCTGTCCAGAACTTTAAACGAGGCTTAAATAGGTTTTGTGTTTAAGGGGGAATCTTAAAATTTATTTTTAGCTTCCGCAATCATTCACCCCCCCTCTGATTGCCTATCTTGGTGTTAATCGATCCTACAAGTGGTATCAGAGCGAGGTTGCAATGGCATCAGATCGGGATCGTTTCTCAGGTAAACCACCCTTTTTCGATGGATCTGATTATCTTTATTGGAAAACTCGCATGGAGGTCTTTCTGCAAGCACAAGGTAATGCAATTTGGCAAAAAGTTGAAAATCCATATATTGTGCCTTCTGTTGTTACTACTGAAAATTCTGCTGATGTTGAAGCTAATGCTAAGGCTAGAAATATTTTGTTGCAAGGTTTTAGTAGAAACGAATTTGTTAGAATTGCTCATATTAAATCTGCAAATAAAATTTGGAGTACTCTAGCTGATTATCATGAAGGTTCTAAATCTATTAAAGGTGTTCGCCAGAATCAATTTAAAAAGGAGTATTCCAAATTTGAGATGAAACCAGGGGAATCAGTAGATGCACTTTTTGACCGCTTTAATAAAATTATTAGTGATTTGCAATCTGTTGATGTCACATATTCTGATTCTGATAATGCGCGTCAAATTTTAAATGCTTTGGATATGTCTGTTTGGAATGTGTTAGTCACTACTATTAATCATTCTGTTAATATGGAAACACTCACTTTGAATGATCTTTATTCTAAGATGAAAACTCATGAGATTGATGTTTTGGCCAGAATAAATAAGACTAATTCTTTGGGCTTAGTGACTAACCAAGCTGACAGTTCTTCAAGTTCTTCTATTGTTTCTTTGTCTGCATTGTGCTCTATTTCAGATGAACAATTAGAGGAGATTCCAGAAGAGCAGCTTGTACTTCTCTCTAACAGGGTGACCAAGGCAATTTACAATGTCAGATCAAGACGAAGAGGAGGCCCAATTAGATGTTATGAATGTGGTGAGCAAAACCACATCAAGATGAATTGCCCCAAACTAAGGAGCAAGGAGGTTAAGGATGACAAGATACCAACTCGTCGCTCTCAAATCAAGATTGATCCAAACAAGAAGCGCAATTATCGCAGAGCAGTCAATAAGATAATTTCAGCACTTGATGAGATTGTTTTAAGTGATGATGATTCTCAAAGCGACGATGAGGACAATGACAAGAAGGCAAAGGAGGTAGACTTCACAGGGATGTGTTTATGGCCAACAAGTGAGGAGCTAAATGATGATGATCTTTATAGCGATCCTGATGAGGTAAAACCTTCTTACACTGATTTATCTCGTGCTGTACTTAGATTGACAGAGGAGCTCAAAAGTATAAAAAATTAAAAATCATGAATTTGTTGTTGAGAGCTTAAATTCAAATCAATAGACTTAGAGCTTCTATTCCTGATGATGAATCTTGTGAGTCTTGTCAAGTTTTACATTCTGAGTTAGAAAATGCTAGAACAATTAATACGTCAAACATGGTTCAACTTAGTGATGTAACTACTAAACTTGATGAATTAAAATTGGCACATGACTCTTGTAATGAAATGTTAAAACTTGCAAATGATGAAATTGAAAAACTCAAGTCTAGTTCATCTATATGTTTAGAGACAAGTAATTCAAATGCTCAATCTAAGACTTGCTCTAAGTGTGAATTGTTAGAAACTAGACTTAGTTCTTCTCAGGAAACAATGCAACAGATGCTTTATCATGAGACATCTTCTTGTTCTAACTGTCCTAAGCTTAACATAGAAATAGATTCATTGACTAAACAACTTAATGATTTTGCTGAAAAAGAAAGATTAGCTCAATCTATTGCTTCTAAGAATGTTGTGAATGAATCCTTTAAGTGCTCAACGTGTCCCACTTTAGTTAAAGAAAATGAGTACCTTAAGGACACTTTAGAGAGATTCTCTTTTGGTAAGAAAAATCTGAATATGATTCTAGATAAGTCAAAAATAAGTGTGAAAAATCATGGTCTAGGATTTAATTATATTGAGCATGCCAAGAATAATCCTCCAAAGGTTGTTAAGCTTCTTGAACTGGAAAATTGAAGTAGAATTTGAACCAAACAAACTGCTTTTAAGTCTCATTGGTATTATGTCATCTAATAATCAAGTGAATGCAAATGTTGCTTCTACTTCTCAAGTTAAATATAAAGTTAAGTACACTTGCAGTCATTGTGGTAAAGATAGACATCTTGTGCAATTTTGCTTTAGACTAGCCAAACAACAAATGAAAGAAAAGGCTAAGAATTGGTCTAAATTGAGAAATACACATTCTTTTGTTTCTAGAACTTATGCGAAAGCTAGATTTTTAGAGAACTTTTATGATAACTTTAAATCTGATTCACATGCTGGTTTGGGATTTAATTCAAGTAATTCACGTTCTTTTTGGCGTTTTGATCGACCACATGTACGTGATTTTGGTTCTAGTTTTGTTACTATTCCCCCACATCGTGTATCTCAGTACTGGATTCCTAAATCATATTTCACTAACCCCGGTGCTGTGAGATCAATGTTTCCGGTGATGTAAGAATAGTTGACGAGGATGGAGAACATGAGCTTGATTGAGTTTCGGTCTTTTACATCATTGCTTGATTGGAACACTTGATAGTTCTTCATTCTCTTTGATGGCTTCTAAGAGTTGTCACTTTTTGAGAGACCATGTGGCAAAGGTGATGTTGCTCTATATCCTATGGGATTATTCTGAGGGGGAGCTTATCTTTTAAAATTTCAGAAACTTTGTTTATTATCCTTGTCAAATAATTCATCAAATCCAAGTCATTGAAATCAATTGAGTAGTAGAGCTCTCTTTATCATATTTATTCATATGTTGTGTAGCATTGATCATGACTGGTTATAATTAATTTGCTACATTTGAATTAAAAGTATAACATGGCGGAATACTTTGACTAGATTGATTATATTTATTATTTTGCGATGTCCATTGAAAAGGATTAGCACGATTGTGAGTCTTATTTTAACTCTTGGCTATGAGGCTCGCATGTTTCATGTTACAATTTTTATGGTCACTCAATTTGGCATGTTATTAAAAAAAAGTATACAAGGAAGAGAGAATTGAAAAGATGTATGCTTCAAGCATGCCATGGTGAACAAAAAAAAAGCACAAAAGTGCGCAGAATGAAAAGAAGTATGCTTCAAGCATGCCACCATCAACAAAAAAAAAGAAAAGAAAAGTATGTCATTATGAAAAGAAGTATGCTACAAGCATGTCACATGCCTAAAAATTTGAGTGTGGAGCAATAAGTTGTTACATGAGACTGCTAGCCCGTCTAGAGTTAAAGTTTGCTTCATTTTTAGGCTTTGACTTTTCGTTGTGATATCTCATTGTGCTCTTTATAATTAGTCTGGACATTGTTGCGATGCCTGTCATTAATATAAATCACTTAATCATATTGACGGACTTGTTTTGATATTGCTATATGATATATGGCTTTATATGATCTAGATAGCTCTACTCAAATATATGACTTGGTTGCTTTATTAAATCAATGCAACGTGACTTGGATAATTTACAAAGCTTCTAGATTTTTACTCTCATTGCTCCTTCTTCGAATTATTTTTATTCACTGAAATTTCTTGATGATTACATTGCCAAAGGGGGAGAGAAATTTGAGAGATTGGTTCTCTTGTGTTGAGAGGGAGAATTTGAGAGTTTGGTTTTAGTTCTTCACTTAGATCTGTTGAAAGTCATGTGAGTTTAATGTGTTGTCAATGTATTCATCAAGGGGGAGATTGTTAGACCATGTGGCCAGGTCTAGAATATTTTAGGTGATGAATAATTGACAACATTGGTTATGATGTTATTTATGGTGTGTTGTGTGTGTGCGGATTGACTTGAGTCAAGTCGTGGACTTGTGCTCGTACGTGGTTGGTTGTTTATTTATGTGCAGGTGTTGCTTGAGGCGTAACATAGTCGATGACGGACTGAAACTAGGTTCGTGGAATCGAGGTTTCGGACTAAGTTCGAGAGGAACCGAGGTCCTATCGGTCAAGGATGTCATGCGGGATGTTCAAAGAGAGAACAATGCGCGTGGAGATGATGCGTGGAGAAGATACAGGAGGTGCGGTCCCGGAGGCTTCGACACGTGGAAGGCTGGAAAAATCGGAAGTAAAACCCGTGTTAGGAAGGGTTTGGGTCCCTTGAAAGCAAGGGGCCAAAAGGCCCGGTTTAGGCAAAGAGGCCCAAAATAAGTTGTATTAGGGTTAATGACGATTGGGGTAGGTTGAGGATTTTAGAGTACAAATAGAGGTGGCTTACGCTATGCTGGTCGTGGCTTCTAAAGAAAAATATCGCGCGGCTTTTGCTTGACCGTGCCTTTTGGAGATAATACATGCGCGGTTCTTTTAGTGTTCGGATGTTCTTTGCGCAGCCGTGATTTACAAGAAAGAAAAGAGGCGCTGTGCAGCGATTATTTGTCGTGGATCGATCGTGAGTTTCCGTGCGGAGAAAAAGAAGAAACGCAGGGCAGCGAATCGTCGTACGCGTAAAAAAAACAAGAAGAGCAGGCCGGCCGGTGCAGATCGCAAGAAAAGAAAAGGGCGAGCGGGCGCTATGCTGATTCGGAAGAAATAGGCGGCTCGGTGCGATCTTCCGAAGAAAAGGAAGGCGACGCGGCTGTTCCAGACGGCGAGCGCGAGCAGCGGCGCGGCGTCCCTGACGAAGAAAGAGATCGGTCGAGTCTCGTGGATTCTGCTCCACACCATCGCAGCGCCGCCTCGCCTGGTAAGTACCGAAGCCGTGAACGGATTTGTAAAAGGTGCATGCGTGTGTGCGTGATTAGAAGAAGATTACTACTGCTTGCTGATTTCTTACGTAAAGTTTTGAGCCTGCATGCATGGTAGTTGGAAGACATCTTTTTTATTAATCTTTTGTCTTCATGCATGATTTTTGGCTGCTAGAGATCAATAGAAAAAGTGACTTAAGTTTGCTTCTTTACTACTTGATTTACTGCAGCACGTTTCAATTTGCTTGGCTTGATGCATGACTAGAAAACGTGTTTGCATGCATGATAACTACTAGTTGAAGTTCACGTTTGCATGAAAGCTACTAGTAGGAAAAGTGCATGCATGCTTGTGTTGATTAGTAAAAAGTAATTAGGAAAGTGCTAATTGGTTTGATGAGAAGTATTTGTACTTAAAGGCTGCATGAATGTGCTCAATTTGTGATCTGAAAAGTTTGGTTGATTAAGTTCCTTTCGGCTTTTGCTTAATCATTTAATTAGGGCTTAATTAATTTTCGGCACTATCTGCTTCAGCAAGCTTGTTTATTTTATATCTCGAGTTCTAAACCTCCGATTGACATAATTCCAGTTGGGTTAGTTCAATAACTTTCTCTAGTTTATTTCGACAAAGTTTGAGGTCAATCGGAGTTACGGTTTTTTATTGAGATCAGTTTTAGTAAGGGTACAACGTTCTGTCCAGAACTTTAAACGAGGCTTAAATAGGTTTTGTGTTTAAGGGGGAATCTTAAAATTTATTTTTAGCTTCCGCAATCATTCACCCCCCCTCTGATTGCCTATCTTGGTGTTAATCGATCCTACACCTTCAATTAGTAATAAATTCATCTAGATTACTTAAGTATGATAGGCAACACAACAAAAGTTTAACATAAACGATAAATTCATACATAAGTTCAAAAAACCGATAAATTCATACGTAAGTTCAAAATAAGCAGGAAGGATTGGTGGCGACTAGCTAGTGACCGAACTCGCCACTTTGCACAGGGATTAAGAAGGCGATAAAATTAAGAAAGATATGGGAGAAAATGGCATAAATATCCCTCATAATTGTCTTGAAAAGATGAATGAGAATATTTTGTACGTATGTTAACAAATAAATACATGCTGGTCGAAGGAAAATAAATAGAGGTACAGTAGAAAACACCTCAATAAATCTATATGTAAATCATGTATTTCTCAACGAAACCATTCGAGCTACATGCCTTATATTTCTCTAGGGAGAGGGGATCACAATGAACGCACTGCTCCCTCCCCGCATGCCTGGTACATGCAGACAACGCGGTGCCTAGTGCGGGTGATCGATCCAAGGGCGTGCTTTGCACCGGTTGCAGATCCGACGGTGGTGGCCAGCTAGCTTCGTGTGGGACGGTGCACATGGCGACCATATATATACACGTAGCCGAAACGCACACGAGATGTTGCCCCGACCAATTGCACGCGCGTCTACATCCAGGACATGTAACTTAAAAGGCTCTGTTTGAAACATAGAAATTTTATAAGAATTAACTTATTTTTTTACAGTAATAGAAAAAATTTCGAACGTTCTAAACATGGCCTGGGCTTTTTCACAACAAAACTCTCCTTTGTCGGGTTATAGGTTAAGTCTTTTACTTTTGAAGAAACATCTTCCAAACATTTTTCATGCTCGGCTGCCTGCTGTTTATAGACCCGCACTGCAATGGATGATGTTGGATTCTATATAACCGAACAAGATTGCTTTTAAAAAGATAACATAGCAAGATATACAAGTAGTTAGCAAAGAAAAAACGGAATTTATTAACTTTAGAGTAAATTTCATAAAACTACATGTTTGTTGTACAAATTATCAGAAAACTACATGTTTTAGCAACTATTAATTATCACATTAATTAATTGGATAAAAATAAGAGAAATATCTATGCCGCTTATTTTGATGGATCTAGATTATAATGGTGCAGATTAAATAGATATAGATTAGAAAATTGTATAAAAAATACAAGCTTATTTTAGTGTAAGTATTAGAGTTTATAATAAATACTATATTGTTTTCAAATAAAAGTACATGCAGGGGCGAAGCCAGGGGAGGCTTAGTAAGGCTCGAGCCTCACCTCCCCCTGGTAGAATCCCCCAAGGCCCAAGCTCACCCCGGCGCCCTGGCCCTCCTGAGGAAGAAAGGCTGGAAGATCAACTCACAAACAAAGCCCACTGGAATAACTGGAGTGCTAAGACCACTGGCTTAGGCCCAACAAAGCCCACACAAGAGATCAACTCACAACCCTAGCAAATATAGTAAATAGCAATAGCAATTGGATGAAAATTTTCCATTCACACAACGCACATAGAGGGGGTGAGGCGGCCGAAAGTGTCCGAATAGCGTAAGGGTGATGCGGGCGCGCCGACGAGGGGCCGAGGGGCCAAGCGGCAGGAGGTCCAGCCGGATCGAGCGGCGACACCGCGAGGGGCCGAGCCGGGCGGGGGGAGCTGGACCAGCCGGATCAGTGCTCGACAGACGCCGTCGAGGAGCGGAGGGGGGGGAGGCCGAGGTGGGAGCGGGGCGGAGGCCGAGGCGCCGAGGCGGGAGCGGAGGAGGGAAGCGGCGAGGGGAGGCAGGGAGCGGAGCGGCTGGGTAGAGCGGAGAGATAGGCGGGGAGCGGAGCGGAGAGCGGCTGGGCAGGAGAGATAGGGGAGCAGAGCGATCGGTCATGGCCTGGGCGGAGAGAAATAGGGGAGCGGAGCGAGCAGCCAGGCCCGGGCGCAGAAATAGTGGAGATTTCTCACTGGAGTTTAGACCTTTATAGTTTAGATTTTATATTTTTAGATTCAATATATATAGATATAGAAGATCTTATTTAGAAGTTTAACGGTATTCTCTGTTCAAAATGTCATATTTATATATAGTTGTTACTAGAACATGATACGTATTCTTGATGTGATTTTAATTGCCTTGTTTGCAGGATTAAGAATCATTGTAGTCATTGAGCTGGGTATGCATTTTTGCTTTCTGCTTTGCTCGGCGACGCACTAGAGCACGGAGGAGACAATACATTTTGAAACGTAAGTAAGCTTTGCTCCCTGTACTTTCCATCAATGTGTTACACTTGCTCGAGTTATTTTACCTTCATATAAAGAATCATCTTGGGGTCAAGTGTAGAGAATAATGAAGAAGAAAAGCGAGCTACAAGGTGGTAGCAAATTTGCTGGATTGTCCGCTCAAAGAAGAATAAGGTGAACTATCTAAAAGGTGATAATCCTTCTTGGTGAATAGACAAGAAAAAAAGGCAAGAATGACAGAGCGTAGAAGACCCAATGGCAGCATCGCCCGACAATACCAGAATCAAGTATGCATTGAGAGTGTGTATTAAGAATTACAATGTATACTTGTGGAATACTCTAGAATGTTAGGAAGATTGCATGAATAAACAGATATTTGACACGGAAGTTCCTAAACCAAATCCTTCATGGTAAGTGAGAAACATCTAGACTTAGATATTTTGGACAATAATTCTAGAGAAGATATATTTATAGTAGAAGGCTTTGTATGGTTGTCACTTGTCACTAATATAATGGTCATGTACAAATATAAATAGGGGTGCCTTCTACCCCATACCATGAGCCATTAGGGTGTCATGTCTTAGGTAGTGGCATGAGATGGTAGGGTAGCCACACTAAGAGTTTTGCTCCCTGTACTTTCCATCAATGTATTGCACTTGCTTAAGTTATTTTACCTTCATATAAAGAATCATCTTGGGGTCAAGTGTAGAGAATAATGAAGAAGAAAAGCGAGCTACAAGGTGGTAGCAAATTTGCTGGATTGTCCGCTCAAAGAAGAATAAGGTGAAATATCTAAAAGGCGATAATCCTTCTTGGTGAATAGACAAGAAAAAAAGGCAAGAATGACAGAGCTTGAAGACCCAATGGCAAGATCGCCTCGACAATGCCGAGAATCAAGTATGCATTGAGAGTGTGTATTAAGAATTACAATGTATACTTGTGGAATACTCTAGAATGTTAGGGAGATTGCATGAATAAACAGATATTTGACACGGAAGTTCCTAAACCAAAAACTTCATGGTAAAGTGAGAAACATCTAGATTTAGCTATTTTGGAAAATAATTCTAGAGAAGATATATTTATAGTAGAAGGCTTTGTATGGTTGTCACTTGTCACTAATATAATGGTCATGTAGAAATATAAATAGGGGTGCCTTCTACCCCATACCATGAGCCATTAGGGTGTCATGTCTTAGGTAGTGGCATGAGATGGTAGGGTAGCCACACTAAGAGTTTTGCTCCCTGTACTTTCCATCAATGTATTGCACTTGCTTAAGTTATTTTACCTTCATATAAAGAATCATCTTGGGGTCAAGTGTAGAGAATAATGAAGAAGAAAAGCGAGCTACAAGGTGGTAGCAAATTTGCTGGATTGTCCGCTCAAAGAAGAATAAGGTGAACTATCTAAAAGGCGATAATCCTTCTTGGTGAATAGACAAGAAAAAAAGGCAAGAATGACAGAGCGTAGAAGACCCAATGGCAGCTTCGCCCGACAATGCCAGAATCAAGTATGCATTGAGAGTGTATATTAAGAATTACAATGTATACTTGTGGAATACTCTAGAATGTTAAGAAGATTGGATGAATAAACAGATATTTGACACGAAAGTTCCTAAACCAAATCCTTCATGGTAAAGTGAGAAACATCTAGACTTAGATATTTTGGAAAATAATTCTAGAGAAGATATATTTATAGTAGAAGGCTTTGTATGGTTATCACTTGTCACTAATATAATGATCATGTACAAATATAAATAGAGGTGCCTTCTGCGCCATACCATGAGCCATTAGGGTGTCATGTCTTAGGTAGTGGCATGAGATGGTAGGGTAGCCACACTAAGAAGAATATCAGTCTTTTGTTGTATCAAGTTATATAGTGAAAAATTGTTAAGTTCTCTTTAATATAGTTAAGTTATATAGCATGTGTAGTTCCTCATTAGTGAGGGTATTAGGTGTAACATCCTGTTTTTCTGAGATTTTTAAAGCCTGGATTTCAAAAATGAATTTTCTGGAATTTTCTGAAATTAATTGAAGCTTCAAATGAATTTTTAAAGTTTTAAATGATTTAATATGATTAAAATAAACATTAACATAAGTGGAAAATATTTTATTTGTGTTCCTCAGGTCTCAAGGAATTTTATGGTATTTTTGGTGAATTTTTGGGAGTTATTTGCTATTTTCTAGAGCTTTTAGAAGTTTATTTGAATTTCTGGAAAAAGAAAAGAAAAGGGTTTATCCTCAGCCGCCCGATCTCCCTCTCTCCTCCACGCGTCGTCCATCCCGCGCTCGCCGCCACAGACCTCTTTCCCGCGCACCCGCCGCCGCCGCTCGATCCGCGCTTGCGTCGCGTCACAAGATCTCTACTGACGCAAGCGCACCAGCGCCACGCCCCGCCGCCGCCACGCCTCGCCGCCTGACGCGCGCGCGATCACATCGCCGCCCGCGCCGCGCGAACCCTAACCCTAACCCTAACCAATCCCCGCCGTCCGATCTCGCCGCGTGGCCGCATCCTAGCCGTCTAACCCGTCCGCGTCCGCGCCGTCGCCGTAACCGGATCGAACTCCTCGGTTCGCGTGATAAAACCGGTCGGCCGTCCTCGGTTCGCGTGCACGCATCGACGAAACTCTCGCCGCCGCCTCCGCTCGCCCTCGCGCGCCGCTGCCGCCGAGCCGCCCGCCGCCGCCGTCGCGCCTCGCTGCCGCCGAGGTCGCCGGAGCGATGCCGCCGCCGCGCCGCCGCCGGTGAGCTCCCGCGCCGCTTCGCCACGCGCGCCGCGCCGCCGCCGCCGCCTTCGCCTCGCCGCCGCCTCGCCTCGCGCGGCTGCGCCAAGCGCCCGCGACCCGTCGCCGCGCGCGCGCACCCGCCACGCGTCGCCGATCCGCCCTCGCGCGCGCCCGCGCGTCGCCCGCCGCTGCGATCGCGCTTCGCCGCGCACAAGCGCGCGCGCCGCGCAGCGCAACGCGGCGAGCCGCCACGCGCCGCTAATCGCCTTGCCGCCGCGCCGCGCCAAGGCAATCAATCCGCGCCGCCGCTTCAGATCCGAGCCAAGGGCTCGACCGCCGCGCGCTCGCTGCCCCCGCCGACGCCGCCGCGCGCCGGCGCCAGCCTAGCCACGTGGCAGACCAGCCGCGTGCCACGTCACCTAGGCCACGTGGCATGCCACGCCGGCGCCACGCCGCCCTAGCCGCCTTCCCGAGCCACGTGGCAGCCACGCCACCGCCACGCCGCGAGCGCCACGTGGCAAGATATGCCGCCGCCACGCCGCGCGCGCCGCCGCCACGCCGCTGCCCCGTGCATCATTATGTGGACCGAGTCCACGGTGGACTCGGAATCTCGTGGACCGGGTTCACAAAGACAATGATTTTTCGTTTTTCCTGAATTAATTTTGAATTAATTTTCCGAGCCCGTTCTCCTCCGCCCTAGCTCCGATTGACCCGTTCTTTTTTCTAAATTCATCTAAAATCGAGCTCTAGCTGTTGGTTCTGGTTTTGTGAATTTTTGAGTTCTTTTGCTTGTCATTTTATGTGTTTCTTTGTTTCCGGTCGCTTTCTCTCGTTAGATTCGATTCGGAGGAGCAGGTTTCGCGCTAGAAGACCAGGAGTACCCCGAGCATAACGAAGGCAAGTCGTGTCCCTTGATCATATTGAACCCAATTTTGCAAACTATTATTTAATTATTTTGCTTTAAATTACAATGCATTGCTATTTTTATTCAAACATTTGCACAGGTAGCTATTGTCCCAATTGCAATTATACCTCCTTGACACTTTGAAATACCATGATGCCTTTGTCACCATAGGTTGGGAAGTTTATTAGTGATGCTAGTTTATTTATCACATGGGTTGGTACGATTAGATTGCTTAGCCGACTTATAGTCACGTTTGATCTCATCGCACATATTAAATTATTAATTTGACTTAATGATATATGGAACTGTGGTTGGTGCCACGTGCATTAAAATTTGTGCCACGTCATTGGTGTGATGTTGGTTTGGTTATACAAATTGGTTTTGCACTCGGGCGAGTGATCGTGCAGTAAAGGGGGAAGTACAGTTGTACTTTGGGGATGTGGTAGTCTCGCCCGGGTAATTTTAAGGACTTAACTTTGTGCGCCATTGATCCGAGCTTAATCGCAAACCACATGTCTATTATGGATGGACTCGATGATTAATTTGTAATATTTCAATTCGATTCTGCCATTGTGATGGACATGGTTGCTGATTTCCATGTGGCGCAAGGGGGGGTGTGATGCGAAACCCTAGCGGGCAGGATTGTATTGAGGTAGAGCATTGTAAAGGCCTTGTTGTGATTTCCTTAGGCCTAGGCTAATCACATCGTGTGGGTACAGTTGTGCAACCTTTGCAGAGTGTAAAACTATTCGAATAGCCGCGTCCTTGGTCATGGACAGTGCTCGGGGATTTCACACGAGGGTTAGTGTTTCATTTACAACTTGGTGGTTTAAGTTGGGAGTGGACAGGTAGTTCACTGTTGGTTTAAACTTGTGAATTGGTGTTCACAAGTGGTTCTTGTTTATTCCTTTGATTATCTATTGTTACTATTTTCAGTTAACTTTCGCTTTCAAGTTATTTAATATATTTCATCAATAAATGCCTTTATGCAAATTAACCTTTCAGCCTTCCTTTGGTAAGCCTTGCATATTATATTGCATTTATTGTTACAAACGACTTGTTGAGTACCAATGTACTCACGGCTTTACGCCTATGTTGCTCAGTTGAGGGAGAGGAGTACTATCAGCAGGAGGTGCCAGAAGGAGAGTACTACGACGACTTCACGGATTAGGCTTCGTTCTCCACTCGATAGCCTGTGGCTTGTCGATTGGTCGCTACCCTTTATTTTGGATTTCCGCTGCTATTTTGTTAAGCCCTTCCGGCTAGAGATACTGTAAGCTTGGCCATAAGGTCGTACCTTGATATTTTATCGATATTCTAGTTTTCCCTTATTATTGTCGTGTGTATGACTGTGATGACATCTATGTTTGACTGTGTGCACTAGCGTGATCCTCGACTAGTGCGGTTTACACGAGAGACCGAGTTTGCATATTCGGTCTCGACAGAGATGGTATCGAGCCATATCGATCAGAGGACGAAGCCCTAGTTAAACTGGTTGATAGCCCAAAATCTACTTTCTAAATCAAATCAACTAACCTTGATATTTAGTAATATCTCTATCTTCTTACCTCATCCTTAAGGATTCTTGTCTCTCGCCCCAACCCTTGCAAAATTTGTTTTCCTAAAGTTATAAACCGATCTTTCCTTTATAAATGCATTAGATGTCCCAAACTTCCTACACTCGACAGAGGATGGAGGTCACTTCTCGCGCTTACAGCGAGCCTCGGATTTAAGAGATTGCCCGCCTACCTCACCAAGGATGAGAAGCAAAAGGTCAACGATCGGAGCATCTCCGTGCTATACTTCACCACCCGAGTCGGCAAGTGCTACATCACAGCTTTCAAGAACACCGTGCGGTGGGGAGATGTCGGACAAGGAGTTGCGCACAAAGCCATCCGTCGACTTTGCAAGCTATACAAGATCAACATGGCCGACTCGTCCGGAAGTTCAAGGAGCGAGACGGAGCCACCCCGAGACTACCAGAGCTGCCGGGAGGAGCCCTGGCGCGCCGCCAGATTTCTACCGTCGCCTACACCGCCGAGCCTGAGGAGAGACGTCGATCACCGGAGATCGTCGCGCCTACCTCGCCGGTTCACTCCAGCCCCATCCAGAGCGATGCCGCGATCCGCAACTCGTGGGTTGTCTACAATGATTCGAGGACGATAGCGCAGTACCCTATTTGTCGGACCCGAGTGGGAGCCTTCAGAGTAGATAGTGCGAGTAGACACGTTGGATTCTATTTGCGCTGTGTGTGATGTGCGCTGCAAATATTGCCTTAAAAGCATTATATTGCGATCATGTCAAATCTTTTATTGGAGTTTATTTTGTTCAGTTTCTCAGTTAGCCTTTTGGCTAAGTGTTTGTTTAGGTTAGGTCTCCATTAAGCAAAACCCCCTTAGACGCAATTACCCCCTTATCTATGCTTTTCCCTCTCGTCTTTTACCTTTGGTCAGTCAGCAGTTGTTTTCTTTTCAGAGCAAGATGGTTGATACCAGAACTCCTCCACCGCAATCGGGGAACCAGACCAGAGAACAGTCTTCTGCGCGCGGTGCCACTGCCTTGATCCCGCACTCGATCGGTTCTTGATGGCCCGCATACGGATGATGCAGACTATGATGCGGTATGCAGACTATGATGCAGCGACAGCACCAGGAGCCAGTACCACCGCCAGCACCTCGTCAGCAGACCAGCTATGCAGAGTTTATGAGGACGAGACCGCCTGTTTTCTCCAGTTCATCAGAGCCTTTGGAGGCCGACGATCGTCCGTTGATTGAGAAGAAATCGAACTTGGCTCATGCACCGACAGGAGAAGGTTTTGTATGCAAGACATCGCCTGAGGGACCAGCGGCAGAGTGGTGGGAGAACCACTGTGTGCCGCCCATGAGAACCAAAGACAACATCACCTGGAAGGAATTCGCAAAGGCTTTCCACACCGCTCATGTCATGGAGGAGTGGTTGAGATGAAGAAGGATGAGTTTCGGGAGTTCCAGCAGAGGAACCTGTCAGTGAGTGAATATCTCAATAAATTCACTCAGTTGGCTCGCTACGCGCTAGAGGATGTAGCGACAGATGCAGCTCGCTAGAAGAGGTTCAAGAAAGGCTTGAACCCAGCTTTGAAGGTGCAAGTCGTAGGCAATGACTATGCCGCCAGCAGCTGGTGGATAAGGCCATTCTCATCGAGGAGAGTCGCGCGAGCTCGAGGAGTCTCGAAGAGGAGGTTGATCCAGCGAGGATCACACCACACCAGCCTCGAGGCCTTGTTTTGGTACCTACCACCAGACGAGCGCCACAAGAAGAAAGCAGCAGCAGCAGCAGATCTTGAGATTCGGACCCCACTGCACACCGCGCTTTGGCCACCAGACAGCGTCCTAGTGGTTCCAGTGGACAGCAACAGCAGAAAAGCAATAATTCAGCAGCATCCATCACTTGCTTCAAGTGTCATGAGGTGGGACACTATGCTAGCAAGTGCCCTCAGAGGCGTGCCCCGACGCCGCCGCTTTGACTTGGGAGCCACACCGGTCGCACCCCTACCCCGAGCAGACGGCGGAGCACCCCGGCCGGGACAGGCCAGCAGGCGCGCGGTGGTGAGAGGTCGTGAACCACGCCACCGCAGAGGATGCCCAGCAGCACGGGACGTTGTGATCGAGACGCTTTCGTATATTGGCCCCGCCACCGCTTTATTTGATTCCGAGCTTCGCATTCGCTTGTTTCTGGAGTTTTGCTTTAAAGCAACAATTGAAAACTGTTGCTCTTGGATCTGTTCTTTTAATCCAATCCCGGATCCGAGTTGAGGTCCAACCTAGGTTGTCCAGAGTTAGGATAACCATTCAGGAGTTGAGTTGGGTGACTGATTTTGTTGGATATGCACGGTCCCTAGATGTAATCTTGGGAATGGATTGGCTTGTAGCAGCAGCAAGTGATGTTAGACTGTGGGAGCAGAGCAGAACCTTGACCAATTCAGACGGAGTTAAGGTGCGATCGCAGCAGTGAGTGCCACCAGAGCGGTCATGATTTGCGAGTAAGGTAATCCAGTTGGAGGGTGTACGGTTGTCTGAGAGTACCCCGACGTGTTTCGCATGATCTTCCGTATGCCACCGAGAGGGAGGTTGAGTTTCGATTGAGCTTGTGCTGTACCGCCCGATTTCCAAGAGACCCTATCGGATGCCCGCCAATGATTTAGCAGAGTTGAAGAAGCAAATTCAGGAGCTTTTGGATAAGGGTTACATCGGACGAGTTCGTCCCGTGGGGAGCGCCAAAGTTGTTCGTCAAGAAAAAGGATGGTAGTCGGCGCATGTGTGGACTACTGAGCACTTAATGAGGTCACCGTCAAAAATAAGTACCCTCCGCCCGTGATCGATGACTGCTTTGACCAGCTTAAGGGAGCAGGAGTGTTCTTCAAGATTGATTTGAGATCGGGATATCATCGATGAGGATACGTAAGGAGGACATACCCAAGACAGCCTTCTCGACTCGTTATGGTCTATACGAGTTCACGTGATGTCATTTGGTTTGACTAATGCTCCAAAGATATTTCATGTATTTGATGAATAAAGTGTTTATGGAATATCCGGAAAAGTTTATCGTTGTGTTCATTGACGACATTTTGATATATTCCAAGAATGAGGAGGAACATCAGAGCACTTGAGGTTAGCATTGCGTAAATTGAGAGATAATCATTGTATACAAAGTTCAGCAAATGTGAGTTTTGATGAAGAAAGTCGCTTTCTAGGGCATGTGTTGACAGCAGTATGAGTCGCAGCTTGACCCAGGGAAAGTAAGTGATATTTTGGATTGGCAATCACCGCTTGATTACCTCCAGTCCGAGTTTTCTGGTATGGCAGATACTACCGTCGCTTTATTGAGGATTTTCCAAGGTGGCTGCACTTCACGCAGCTTGCTCAAAAAGGAAAAGAAATTCACTTGGACGCCAGAATGTGAGAAAAGTTTTGAAACTTAAGGAGAGTTTGACCACAGCCCAAAGCTTGTGTTGCCCGATATTAACAAGGATTTTGAGATATTTTGCGATGCCTCGCGCAAAGGTTTGGGTTGTGTCTTGATGCAAGACAAGAGAGTGGTAGCCTATGCCTCACGCCAGTTGAGACCGCATGAGAAGAACTACCCCACACATGATTTAGAATTGGCAGCCGTAGTGCATGCCTTAAAGATTTGGCGTCATTATTTGATGGGTAATGATGTGAGGTTTACACGGATCATAAGAGTCTGAAATATATCTTTACCCGACCCGAGCTTAACCTCAGCGGAGAAGGTGGTTAGAGCTGATAAAGGATTATAATGTGGGCATACATTATCATCCCGGGAAAGCTAATGTGGTTGCAGATGCCTTGAGCAGAAGGTATATCTGCAATTCTGATGGTTCGAGAGAGTCACCACTTTGCATGAGGAATTTGAAGCTTAGCCTTGAGTTGGTTGAGCAGGATTTTTGGCAGCTATGGAGATGCACCTACTTTGATGGTCGATTCGCGAGCTCACCGGATGATGAGGCATTTCAATGGATCGAAAGAATTTAAGTGAAGGTAAAGAGTCGGATTTTCAAGGATGATCGAGTAACCTTGTGGTTCAAGCAAGCGTTTGTGTGTGCCCAACAAACAAGAACTAAAGGATGTGTTATTAAAAGAGGCTCATGAGTCATCAGATTCGATTCATCCAGTAGCACCAAGATGTACCAAGACATTAAGGATAAGTATTGGTGACCAAGCATGAAGCGTGAGATCACCGAGTATGTAGCCCTTTGTGATGTTTGTCGAGAGTAAAGGCAGAGCACGAGAGACTGCAGTTTGCTTCACCATTGAAAGTCCCCGAGTGGAAGTGGGAAGAAATTGGTATGGACTTTATAGTCGGTTGCCTAAAACCAAAGAGGGTCATGATTCGATTTGGGTCATTGTGACCGCTTGACCAAGGTTGCTCATTTCATCCCGCTTAAGACGACTTACGGTGGTGACAAATTGGCGAGCTATATATGTCCGTGATTGTCGGTTTGCATGGTGTGCCCAAGAAGATTGTGTCGATCGTGGATCGCAGCTTCACCTCTCGGTTTTGGGGTAGTTTCCATAAAGCTATGGGGACCCACCTGAATTTCATCATGCATATCACCCCAGCATGGATGGTCGACAGAGCGAGTTAATCGACTCGAGGACATGTTGAGAGCCCGTGCTTGATCATGGGTCTAAGGGGACAGCTTGTTTACCTTTTGCGAGTTCTCATACAACAACGAGCTTATCGTGCCGCTTGCGATGTCACCGCTTGAGGCATTGTATGGCAGAAATGCGAGACCCTCTCAATTGGAAAGAGACGGGGAAGGTCGTTTTTGGCCCAGATCGCTTGAAAGAAGCCGAGGATAAGGTCCGCTTGATACAGAAAGGTTGAAAGTCGCCGTGCCAGCATGAAAAGCTATGCAGATACCAGCACGCCGAGAGGCGAGTTTTGAGCCGATGACTTTGTGTATCCGAGGATCACACCATTCAAGGGTGTGAAGAGATTTCAGCTAAAAGGGAAGCTTGCACCGAGATATGTTGGTCCGCTCAGATTCTCAAACGCAGGGAGAGGTTGCTTATCGCTTGGAGCTACTGCGTCTTTCGGGGGGGTACATGACGCCTTTCATGTGTCCCACCAAGAAGTGCTCGCGCGCACTGAGGAGGTTGTGCGCTTGAGGCCGTTGACTGCAGGAGGATCTGCCACAAAGAGCACCCGACCAAAATCTTGGAAGTGTCGAGCGAGTCACCCTAATAAAGCGGTCCGTTTTGCAAAGTTCGGTGGAGCAACCATTCGAGAAGGAAGCCACTGAAGCGCGAGGAGGATCTCGGAGCGGAGTTCCCAACCTATTCTCTTAGTTGGCCCAGCATCTCGGGTCCGAGATCTCGCTTAAGGGGTAAGGTTTGTAACATCCTGTTTTTCGAGATTTTTAAAGCCTGGATTTCAAAATGAATTTTCTGAATTTTCTGAAATTAATTGAAGCTTCAAATGAATTTTTAAAGTTTTAAATGATTTAATATGATTAAAATAAACATTAACATAAGTGGAAAATATTTTATTTGTGTTCCTCGTGTCTCAAGGAATTTTCTGTATTTTTGGTGAATTTTTGGGAGTTATTTGCTATTTTCTAGAGCTTTTAGAAGTTTATTTGAATTTCTGGAAAAAGAAAAGAAAGGGTTTATCCTCACCGCCCGATCTCCTCTCTCCTCCACGCGTCGTCCATCCGCGCCACGCCACACCGCACTTCTCTTTCCCGCACTCCGCCGCCCCGCCGCCGATCCGCGCATACACGCTGGTTGCGCAAGATCACTGACGCTGCGGCGGCACCAGCCACCCGCTTCGCCCGCGCCTCGCCACGGCTGCCGCCGACGCGCGCGCGCGATCACAGCGTTCGCCCGCGCCACGCGAACCCTAACCCTAACCCTAACTAATCCCGCCGCCCGATCTCGCCAGCGTGGCACGTGATCTAGCCGTCCTAACCCGCCTCGCGTCCGCGCTGCCGCCAGAATCGGATCGAACTCCTCGGTTCGCGTGATAAACCGGTCGGCCATCTCGGTTCACGTGCACGACGACGAAACTCGCCGCCGCCTCCGCTCGCCCTCGCGCCCGCCGCCGTCGCCGCCCGCTGCCGCCGCCGTCAGCGCTCTCCGCTGCCGCCCGAGGTCGCCGGAGCGCAGCCGCCGCCGCCGCCGCCGGTGAGCTCCCGCGCCGCTCGCCGCCGCCGCCGCCTCGCCGTCGCCGCCGCCGCCGCCGCTCGCCGCGGGCGACTGCGCTGCCGCCCGCATCGCCACGCGCCGCCGATCCGCCTCGCGCCGCCCACGCGCCGCCTCGCCGCTGCGATCCGCGGCTTCGCTGCCGCGCAAGGCCAGTCGCGCCGCCGCGCGGCGAGCCGCCACGCTGCCGCCAATCGCCTCGCCGCCGCGCCGCGCCGCGCATCCTCGCCGCCGCTCAGATCGAGCCGAGGCTCGACCGCCGCGTGCCCGCGTCCCCGCCGTCGGATCCCGCCGACGCCGCCCGCGCCCGCGCCGCCAGCTCAGCCTAGCCACGTGGCAGCACCAGCGCGTGCCATGTCAGCCCTAGGCCACGTGGCATGACACGTGGCATGCCACGCCGCCACGCCGCCCTAGCCGCCTCCCCGAGCCACGTGGCGCCACGCCACCGCCACGCCGCCAGGCGCCACGTGGCAAAGATATGCCGCCGCGCCGCGCCGCGCCGCGCGCCGCCCCGCCCCGTGCATCAAGCATGCGGACCGAGTCCACGGTGGACTCGGAATCTCGTGGACCGGGTTCACAGCACAGTGACTTTTTCGTTTTTCCCGAATTAATTTTGAATTAATTTTCCGAGCCCGTTCTCCTCCGTCCCTAGCTCCGATTGACCCGCTTCTTTTTCTAAATTCATCTAAAATCGAGCTCTAGCTGTTGGTTCTGGTTTTGTGAATTTTTGAGTTCTTTTGCTTGTCATTTTATGTGTTTCTTTGTTTTCGGTCGTTTTCTCTCTCGTTAGATTCGGATTCCGGAGGAGCAGGTTTCGCGCCAGAAGACCAGGAGTACCCCGCTGAGCATAACGAAGGCAAGTCGTGTCCCTTGATCATATTGAACCCAATTTTGCAAACTATTATTTAATTATTTTGCTTTAAATTACAATGCATTGCTATTTTTATTCAAACCTTTGCACAGGTAGCTATTGTCCCAATTGCAATTATACCTCCTTGACACTTTGAAATACCATGATGCCTTTGTCACCATAGGTTGGGAAGTTTATTAGTGATGCTAGTTTATTTATCACATGGGTTGGTACGATTAGATTGCTTAGCCGACTTATAGTCACGTTTGATCTCATCGCACATATTAAATTATTAATTTGACTTAATGATATATGGAACTGTGGTTGGTGCCACGTGCATTAAAATTTGTGCCACGTCATTGGTGTGATGTTGGTTTGGTTATACAATTGGTTTTGCACTCAAGCGAGTGATCGTGCAAGAAAGGGGAAGTACATTGTACTTTGGGGATGTGGTAGTCTCGCCGGTAATTTTAAGGACTTAACTTTGTGCGCCATTGATCTGAGCTTAATCGCAAACCACATGTCTATTATGGGATGGACTCGGCTGATTAATTTGTAATATTTCAATTCGATTCGCCATTGTGATGGACATGGTTGCCGATTTCCATGTGGCGCAAGGGGGTGTGATGAAACCCAGCGGGCAGGATTGTATTGAGGTAGAGCATTGTAAAGGCCTTGTTGTGATTTCCTTAGGCCTAGGCTAATCACATCGTGTGGGTACAGCTTGTGCAACCTCTGCAGAGTGTAAACTATTCGAATAGCCGCGCCCTCGGTCATGGATGGTGCTCGGGATTTCACACGAGGTTAGTGTTTCATTTACAACTTGGTGGTTTAAGTTGGGAGTGGACAGTAGTTCATCGTTGGTTTAAACTTGTGAATTGGTGTTCACAAGTGGTTCTTGTTTATTCCTTTGATTATCTATTGTTACTATTTTCGCTTAACTTTCGCTTTCAAGTTATTTAATATATTTCATCAATAAATGCCTTTATGCAATTAACCTTTCAGCCTTCCTTTGGTAAGCCTTGCATATTATATTGCATTTATTGTTACAAACGACTTGTTGAGTACCAATGTACTCACGGCTTTACGCCTATGTTGCTCGATTGAGGAGAGGAGTACTATCGCAGGAGGTGCCGAAGGAGAGTACTACGACGACTTCACTGATTAGGCTTCGTTCTCCACTGATAGCTTTGTGGCTTTGTCGATTGGTCGCTACCCTTTATTTTGGATTTCCGCTATTTTGTTAAGCCCTTCCGCTAGAGATACTGTAAGCTTGGCCATAAGGTCGTACCTTGATATTTTATCGATATTCTAGTTTTCCCTTATTATTGTCGTGTGTATGACTGTGATGACATCTATGTTTGACTGTGTGCACTAGCGTGATCCTGGACTAGTGCAGTTTACACAGAGAGACCGAGTTTGCATATTCGGGTCTCGACATTAGGCCACCTCAAATCCCACATGTACTACTTAAAAAGAGCGTATGTTGCCAGTGGCTCACTCACCTTAATCCCACCTCTTCCTCCTAATCGATGTGCCAACATATGGGTTATGTGTGTCAGTCTGTTCTACCTGAAAAAATAATCTATTACCTTCTGCATCAGTTCAGAAAAGATAAATTTTGTCCCTAGATCAGGGCCTTAAGACAAAGAATATTCAATCTTTCATTTCGCAATTTTGTTTACTTCTATGGCTATAGCTATTTCAAAAGACTCTACTTGGAGAAGAGTGGAGCAAAGTCTATTGGAACAAAAGCCAACTTGTTAGTTGCTGTAACCTTCTTTACTAGCTCTAGAATTCATATGTCTGATTCTCCTTACACTGGTATTATGATTTTGAGTTTTTTAGCATATATGACGACTTAGTTTAGCCCACCCTCGGTTTTATTTCTGGCTTCGCCACTTAGTACATGTATTGTAGTAGCTAGCCGCACAGTTGTCAAAAAAATTCAGGTGGTTCTGAATAAAATAACAAGATTAGAAAACAAAAAGGTAACATAAAGATATAGAAGTACATGTCATACCAAACAGAATCTTATTTGGCAAACATACTGCTGCTACACTATATTTCCGACAGCTGACTGAATCTTATTTGGCAAACATACTGCTGCTACACTATATTTCCGACAGTAGCTCTCATAGCAGCTTTGATCACCGCACACCACACAAGCCATAAATCGGACCTAGGTAATTGCACAATGTTTTCTTTGGAGAACATGTTAATTATGGATCAAATGAGTTGCACTGGTCTTTTTTAACTACAAAGGAGGACACATACTCATGCACACTACACTAATACCACACATCATACACCATACACGCATGTGCGTCTTAATGAAATACACATTAGGTCTAGAGAGGAGGTCATTAGATAAATCATGAATTTATTCAGTACCTCATGGAGCACTTTCACTCGCTTTCCTACCAAATGCACATGTGTGTATGAAGGTGAGTGCGTGCGTCAAACCTAGGGTTCGAACACGGGTGGGCCAAAACTTTAGAGAGCACGAACATATGCTTTTCCACCGAAGATACACACGTGTGTGAAGGTGAGCGTCTGCATCCAGGTTCAAACGCATACGGGCCAGACGCTCGAATAGCCAACTGAGCTAGGCTCAGTTTCTCAAATGCGCTGCATTGGTAGTTAAATTGGAACCGAAGCCCAGGTTTTCTTCCCAACGTTTGGCCCGACCAAATCAAGCCCAACACAATAGTAACCATAGGCTCAAGGCCGAAAGCACAGGGACATAACGATGGGCTGGCATTCCCGAAAAAAGAAACCATGGCCTCGCACGGCAACACAATAAAACGACTGCTGCTAATTCGTCTCGCCGGGACCTCGCCGTCGTCGGGCTCCAGAGATCGCCGTCGTAGCAGGTCACATTCTCATGGATCCCAGGTGGAAATCTTCCCGTCTCATGGAACTTGAGGCCCTTGCTCAGTTCAACAACCGCACGCGCTTTGCCTATCCGACGCAGACATCGAGTCTGGATGAAAGCTAGGACCTCACTTGATGGCCGTAATGTTGCAGCTAGGGTTGCAATGGAGTCGCATTCGGACGGATATTATTTATACTATATCTTAATCTATATTTTTTTCTCGGATTCGGTATCGAATACGGTCAGCTCGGATACAAATACGAATTCGGAATATATGGATTTTCGGAAACGGTAACATCGGGGCGGATACTTGACAGATTCGAATCGGACAACGGATAATATAAACGGATAGCACACTCATTCAAAACGATACATTCAACATAAGTTCTCAGCACAATACAAGTTCAACATAAATGGTAAATGGATATATAATTCATTAACCAACAGTCTAACACAGCACAAATTCAACATAACGATTAATGGACCAAATTATTAGATGATGCATTGTTAAAAAAAATAGAATGATTAAAAGAGTGCATTAGGAATTTTCCCTTGTGACAAATTTCTCACTGTTTTCATATTTCCTCCAATAAGACATTGAAGTTAGTATACAGCTTTCTCACTGTGAACTCGTAGTAAATGCGATAATATTATTAAAAAAAGCATTTACCAATATCAATAAATGGAAAATAAGAAACTACAATGCCATCAGTCTTAAATAAGCACATTGTAGAAAAGAAAACCTCTGCAAAATAATTGTTACACTAAATAATATTTGACATGAGTGCCTCCATGCAAAATAATTATTATCCGAATATCCGACCAAATAATTATCCGATATCCGGATCCGAATATCCGACCGGATAATTATCCGATATCCGGATATCGACACTATTCGGTCAGATAGCAGTTCTCCCAATTTCATATCGACCGACATGAACTATCCGATATCGAATCCGAATCCGACGGATACCAAATTTCCTTCCCAACCGTACCAACCGGATTCGACACCAATCGGTTAGGATTAACCTAACCCATTTGCACCCCTAGTTGCAAATAAGCTCCGAGTGGCTCTAGTGGAGGAAGCAAACTAGGTAGTCTCTGCTCTCTAAACTCGCTTGATGATAGCGCGGTCAAGAGTCCAAAATGTGAAGCAAGCAGGGCCCTAAAAATCGAGATAGGCCGACATGGATCGTGATGAATATACATTAACAATATAAATACATACGCTTATTCTAGTAGTATACTAGAAGCAATAAAAACTATAGTATAGGATATGATTGATCAAAATTTCTTAATATATGTATACCTACATTCTTGTTTACCTTTTCATTATCTCCATATACAAATTCAAGTATGAGATATTGGTGGTCTGATTTGGCTTCGTGCTTTTGGTTTTTATACTTTGCTACAAGAACTCACATTTAAACGATACATTTTTTCAATACGGGGTCTACAAATCGATTATAGTAGACATTGTACCGACTTTAGCTGTATCGATCAAAATCATATGCGACTGTCTATCTCTTCATAATATCTCTCGCGAACAACCAGAATTCAAAAGCCATAAGCCACAGTCCAAAAGAACCTATCCATTCTAAACAAAAGTTAATGGGTTTTAGGGGTATCAACGGATCGAATATGAATCAAATAGTCCAGATATGGATGTCAGGCCAAAAGAACCCACCCATTCTAAACAAAAGTTCATGGGTTTTAGGGGTGTCAATGGATCGAATATGAATCAAATAGTCCAAATACGGATGCCAGACCAAAAGAACCCACCCATTCTAAACAAAAGTTCATGGGTTTTAGGGATGTCAACGGATCAAATAATAATCAAATAGTCCGGATATGAATGTCGGATAAAACAGATAATAAAGATATAATTGGCACTTTTTGAGTCTTAATGTATCGAATACGAAATGAATAGTCCGAATAAAGATATCGAATAAAACAGGTAATCGGGATTAGATTGATACCCCTAATGGGTTTAAGTCAATCTTTAAGACTCCATCTACAACTCCTACTGTACATTTTCATTTTTTAAAAAATTAAAGCAACAAAGACTAACTCTATTCTTCTAGCTTCTATTGCCTAATGGAGTATTAATTAACATTGGATTTTGAGAATAGAAGAATAACAAAGCCCATTGCTTTCTCAAATCCCCTCTATAAGCAAATGAAATTTGGTCTGCCCAACACTTGCGCATCCCAAATCAGAGCATGGAACTCATCTGCATCGAACAAAATCATGGAAGACAATAGATTTAAGGACAGAAAGAACCTGACAACCCAAACATCTCCATAATATCTCAACATTTTCTGGAACAAGGACTTGAGCTTTCCATGATAAGACAAAGACGCACATACATGAGAAGATGAGCAAGCCGATGAAGGGCTCCGCCGTGGGTCAAGCCGTGCTAGACCTATGCACCTCCTGACCTCTAGTTGCCCCACCTGAAGCCCCTTACAGCCTCAGCGTGACCTGGCGGCCTACGGCACTCGCCCCTACACGCTGAGTCATTGGCCACACGAGCATCAAGCACGCCTGCCTTGTCGCCGTATGAGCAAGAGCAAAGTAGGCACAAGATTGGGAATTGGCAGAAGTAGTATACTCTTTAGATGGCAAAAGCAGGCACAAGATTGGGAATCGCCAAAGGGAATCAAACGTAGAGCAGAGTAGTCGTAGCACTAGCAATGGTGATGAGGAGTTTGGTCAGTAGATGGATGAAGGATACATACCTAGGGTTCTCGCGGCGGCTGGCGATGATAGGGAGGGGGTCTAACCCGACAGGCAGAAGATCTTGGGCGGCCGCTGACTCGCTCAAGGGATAGTCCACCCCATCGCAAGAATGGGTCTTGGTGATCTTACCGGTTTGACTGGTGAGATTAATACACCCTCCTTCCACTTCCTTACATCATGTACATGCTGTGTGCAGTGAGATCATTATTTGTTTCTTTCTACAGAATTACTACATATCATTCGAATGATTTGTAGGGTGAAAACCATCCAAATTTCTGGGCCGTTGGATCTCAATCTAATGAATTAGCTTCCTCAACCCCAACCCATATAAAAAAGGAAGCATCCCTCCATTCCCTAACAGTAGCTTGCCTCCTCCTGATGCCAAACCCCACCACCACCCCACCGCGTCGCCAGCGTTGCCTCTAACGCCGACGATCCCCTCCCCCCTTCACCGCCGCCGGCCTCCTCCTCCCCTCTCACTGTGGCTGCCCGCATCATCCTCTTTGTTGCCATTGCCGTTCTTCCCTGTCTCCAATAGCAGTAGCCATGTGGATCTGCCACCGCCATCCGCCGCCTCCTAATATTCTCTTTTTCTTGTTGTCCCCGCTGACTTCCACCACCCACCGCCCTCCTCCGACCCGCGGATGGCGGTGCAACCGTCGCCTCGCAGTCCCGCCGCTGCCGTCGGCCACCGCCAGTCCTCCCGCCACCCCGACCTCCTCTATAGCCGGCCTTGGTGAATCATAAACCCTAGTCCGACAAATCCGAGTCCTAACTCACCGCCGGAGAAGACAAGCCCGTCAAAGCATCATTGGAGACGGAGACAGAGGAGGGAAGGCACACGCATTGTGATGCAGTTTTTGAGCTCAAATATTTGAATGATTTGCAAAAAAAAAAAATCATGCGCATGATATATAGCAATTCCGTTCTTTGTATTGTTTCCAATTTACCGGTGAAAAAAATTACCTGTAACGCTTAGTTACAACTGAACACATGGAAGGGATCAACCTACATATTCGGGGTCTCATCCATTAGGTTCAGAAAAAAATTTCTTTCCATGCGAACCACACGCACAGTTCCTTGCTCAATACCGGCCGATGTTTACAACGTTGATGAATTCACTGCACACGCACGTCTCCTTGATGCAGAAGCCGCAGCCTGCAGGTGGTTTCATGATGCTGCAGGCTGGAAAGGGAAAGGAGCCGGAGAGCTCTCGCAACTGGTACTACCGCAACGCAATCTCAGAAGGGAGAACGCGGCAACAGGGCATGAGCGAGCATGGCTGCGTATGATTCGTTCTCACCGCGTTTCTGCAGCACGAGAATCATGTTGTCCGCCGCTACGGAGCTTGCGCTTTAAGCAAAGATGATGGCGATCCCCTCCCCTCCCCTCCCCCTGCTGCTACCTCCCCTTTTTCGCCATGCATGCTGCACTGCCGATTTGTGCGCAGTTTCCGGCGGAGGAGGACGGGCAGTGATCATAGAAATGAACGGCCGCTCGTAGAAGCAATCAAGCCGTAGCTCGAGAGCAACTGGTGAGGCAGGAGCCAAGAGAGCCGTCGTTGCCGGTGGTAGAAATAGAATTGTCATGACACCAACGTGGAGCAGGTTCCTGGGCAGAGTAATCAGTGGGTGACTACTGTGTGGGATCTCAATATCTCCACGTTGATCTCTGCGTATGTGAATGGTGCTTAATTTGTAGTATCAGTGTTGGGCTCCGGTTGGAGAAACCAGGCAGGAGAAGCGGGTAGCGATAGACTTGTACTGCAATGACTCCTCGAACGCCATACAAACATGTGTGCGTGTAAAACTCTCCGCAAGCGCTATGGTTTCACCTGCTCTTTTTAGGCTATGTTTCATAGTTTTTAGCTGTATTTTTTGAGATATTGACATAAACAACATATACAATTTTAAACTCAAAAAACAAGAATCCATTTTAAGAAATTATTCTGTTTATTTTTAATTTTTAAAGAAACCAAAAACACAGAAGAAAGAACGGTGCCTAACACACTGAGAGGTGATTGTTTCGGGCAGCCTATAAAAATTGATCTTTGGTGGTACTCCAAGTGGCTCACGGTTTAAGCTTCTAACTGTAATTTTATATTTATGACTGAAATTATGCTGTAGCGGTTATTAGTTTTTTCTAATAAAAAATAAATAAAAATTAAAAAAAGATGTTATATCGTCACATGCAATATAAAGTAATAAGAGAAAAAGGAACAGGCAAAAAAGCCAAAAAAAGTAAAAATAAGTTGAAATTAAAAATCGATATATTCCAAATAGCTACTGGTTTAAATAAATAAAAAATCAAAATAAATCAAAAGATAAAACCGTTTAGAGCAGAGTCGTGGTGAGACACGTGGAACCATGCCTAACAAAACTCTGTAGATGTCGGTATGTTCTTTTCAGCTTCTCGAAACGGCTTTTGCCTTTTGCTACAGTACCTAACTTTCAAACGGAGTATTTTTTAAAATGAAGTCTACAAGTTAATTATAGTACACATTAAAAGTATATCTTTCTGTAATCTCTGTCGTAAACAACTAAAATTCAAAAATTTCAATTAAAAATTATAAGTCACAGTAAAAAAGAACAAGCCTGTTGGCACTCGTCACCACTTCTCTGAACGCTTGTGCCATCCAGTGTAAGTGTGTAACCATAGCACGTCGTTCCGTTTGTTGGATGGTGAAATCAACGCTGTAAATTGAACCCACCAGCGAAGATGGGAGGGACAATCCTTATCATTGCATTCTTAATTTTTAAGGCGTCAATCCAGCGTTGCGTGCGGACACCGCGGCCGCTAGCTCCTCACGCGTCGCGTCGTGTCTGCTAGTCGCAGCGTTAAGGCCTGTTGGTTTTTTTCCTGTGATCGATAATTTTTATTTATATTTTTTAATATAACATTAAATGACAGAGACCCTAATATAACATTAAATTTACTCATCTATTTATATTCTTTAAATTGTTTAGAGAAATTATTTTATTTATTTTGATTTATGGCGACCGAAGCCAAAAACTAAAAAAACGGAAAGAGTATACCCTTACGTTGGGCCGCGAGCTTACTCCACGTACGCGGAGCAACGCGAGCGCGATAGCTGGGAATGGAAAATCGATCGATCGGCGCAGCCAGCCGTGCATGGGATCGATCGATCGTACGCCGTCGTGGTCGTCTGCCACTAGCCTACTACTACGACTCGCTGCTGAAAGGCACTGGCAGCCAGGCGGGCACAGATGCACTGCAGCGCTGTCTTTATTCGCTGCTGTAAATGCCTGCAGCCTTTATTACCGTACCGTGCCCATGATCATGTATCTTCACCACCACTGTACGTGCTCACTGTTCCTACACCCATGCACACACTTAGAGCTAGGAGTTAGACCGGATTGTAAATGCTAACTCGAGGCCCGAGTGGCCTAGCACGGTCTAAGCACGGCACAACATACCACGTGGTGGACCGTGCTGGCACAGCACAAATGGCGGGCTAGGTCAAGCCTAGGTCGGCCTAGCCGACAAGCACGGTCAGCACAGGGGTACGGTCGGCACGCTAGCATCCGCAATCGCCTCGGCCTCCCTGGCTCCCCCTCCCGTGTCCCCTCGCCTCCACCCTCCTGTCGCCATCCCATCAATCCAAACCTTACAAGCAACCATAGAGCAATCACGGAGCAGAGAGAGGGAGTAGAGGAGTAGAGTGGAGGGGAAGGAGTGTACTCGAGCTTGAGCACGGACTGCACGGTGTAAGGGCAGCTGCTATTGCACGTGGCGCAGTGGTCAGCCATACGCCGAGGCCTCGGACTTGTGCTGAGGTAGCGGACACGAGCAGGCCGCTGGAACTGGACACGGCCGCCTTGCTCCTGGAGGCCGAGAATGAAAACATGTGGAATTTGGTGGAACCGTCGGGGGGACCGGGGGAGGCGGAAGGGGCCGAGGGAGTGGAGGCATCTAGGGGAGGTAGAGGGGCCCGGGGGAGGAGGAGGCGGAGGCGGCCGGGGGAGGCAGAGGGGGCTGGGGGTGAAGGGGGCCGAGGAAGGTCGAGGGAAGAGGGGCGGCCGAGAGGGGAGGCGGCGGTCGGGAGAGGATGCCAAACAAGGGGTGCTGCAGAACACGACAGAGGCTGGAGGGGGCAACGGTGTAGATCTAGCTGTTGGGGGGACGTAGGGGCGCCGGATCTGGCTATGGAGGAGGGGGCAAGGGGGACAGGATTGGAGGGGATGCCGGATTTGTGGGTGGGGTGGCACCGAGGGGACAAACAGATGGCGGGATGGGGGTGCTAGTGGGGCCGGGGAGGGGGAGCGTGGGAGGACGGTGCCGACCTGACGGGATTGGAGGGGGAGGGCGTCGGGAGTAGGGCCAGGAGGGAGGGGGCCAGGAGAGGAGATCGGCATGAGGAGAAGAAGAGCCAAGAGGGAGAGAGGAGAGGGGAAAATGAGGGGAGCCGGTCGGCTGGCCGGGTAAGAAAGGAAAAAAAGAAAATAGGGAAGGGAAGTGAAGAGAAGAGAAGAAAAATAAAATTAGGCCAAATAAAATTTTACGAATTAAATCTTGCTAAATCTAGGAAGCCTCACTAAAAGCGGTGAATCGTAGAAATCTCGCCACATAATTGTTCTTCGCAATTAAATAACGCTAGTCGAATCATGCGTGTACTAAATACGAGAAAACCAACGGTATCAAGAAGGAATAATTTATTTGAGTAACCCTACCTCGTAAATAAGTCATACGGCCTCACACTAAGAAAATAACATCAAGCGACGAGTATCATATAGAAATTAATCTTGATTACCTTGCCTAAAATTATGCACGCATGTATATAGATACAAAATATTAGTTAACACCTTAATACATCATACATATATAACTTATTGGGCTATACTTTCGTTACACATGTAGACACAAGGTGCTTGATCGGATAGCGCTATCTTTATTCTTACATGCAACTATTGCTAATTGCATTATTTTTTTACTCTGTTAGTTTGAGGTTTAACAGATATAATAACAGTTCCAAACTTCAGGACCTTCCTAACATCTAGGCTAGCATATTGTACACTTTCCATTTCCACACTATCTTTGGTAGACTCTTAGTATCTATACAAATATACAACATATAATACGGTCTCATTCTGTATATACCTACATTTGGCAAACACACATATATGCCACAAGACTAGTATATTATATGTATGTTGTTACTTTCTCCCGAAATATTTATATGCACATGTTTCTATATAACTAATTCAGTTTTAATTAGTTTTTAACGAGGCGGATAAGAGAGAAAGGAAGATGGCGGCCACCACCGCCTTCATCATGTATAGTTACTTCAGGCTGAGCTTAGGCTGACACGGCACATATGCCGACATGGCGAGCTTTGGGCTGTGCTTGGGCCCGGCCGGGGACGAGGCGGGCCGACACGGCACAAAGCAGCCTGAAACACGGTGGGCTCGGTGTCAGCCGATCAGACCAGCTCAAGGGACTGTCAAACCGATATGCATTTGTGGTTCAAACCACTGGCCGTTAGTGGTGTGACCAGTGGTGAGGTCCGATTAGACTGGCTAGGCAGGAAGGCTCAGCCAGGGTTTTGGTTCTTATGGTTTTGAATCGCGAGAAGAGTTTTTGTGAGCAAGGTCAGTGGATATAAGTTGCATGAGTCATATTACTGTTAACGTAGGTTAAGTTATGAATAACTTATTTCTGAAAATAATTTCTTTATCTTTAGATATGCAGGGTCGCTTGGAGTCAACCACAGTCAACGACGAGAATTGGGGTTACACTAATGGAGGAGTCGAGGCCCAGAATTATCGAGGACGCTAGGTGAGGTGGTGAGATCAAGTATGGCACGAAAAAGATGAGAAATGTTGAAGCGAAGTTTGAACGGCGGGTTACACAACATGACTTAGTCGCTCCAAGTGAGATGTGTTCCGGTGGAATCAGAATGAGAAAAGACTTGCAGGCATGTGATAAGCCAGTGATGCACCTATACGTGACAAGTATGATGATTACTTGCATTAGAAGGAGAAGACTGGGTCAAGAAAGGGTATTTTGGTAGTTTGACCAAAATACCGAAAACTACCTTAAAACAAAACTATGGTGCTTGAGGTGATTAGGAGAGCGATTTAGGTCATAGAGAAGCTGAGAAGATTAAGCTGGATCAAAGCTAAGGACTTAATGGATTCGGGTCTATGTGCTCTGAAAAAGCGTGCATGAGTATAGTGTGTGAGTTAAAACTTGTGTTGGGGTCTTCGGGTTTTCTCATTGTGTTAAGTGTATAGTATCCACTAAAAGTTAGATGTGGCTCGCTAACCTAGCAATTTAACAGGTTGTGATGGAGACCTGTAGTTAACCATTCAACCATTCTCTCTTGAGACTAAGTGTTCATATGTTAGGGTTAGGGTTTAAGATAAGTTGAGTGTTATGGTGTACTCTTTTGTCATCCAGATGGAGTGGCTGTAAAACATTCATCTTCAAATAGTAGTATATCAATCTTTTGTCTATCTCTATGAATCTCTCTTATGTTGATTGATTTGATTTTGACTTGATTGGTTTTTCCTCTTCTCTTTATTCTTCTTGATCTTGATATGCAACAATGTATAAGATATGCGGATATCATCTGAAAATCAATCTCCACCTATCTAAGTATTTTGACGGCAAGTTTATGAAGAAACCCGATTTTGTTTGATTTTGGCCTAATCGAGTGATTTTGTGATCAAGGGTTTCTGGTTTGATTTTCTTTTGGTGTTCTTACTTACTATAATATATAAAAATATATCTAGAGCTATCTTAACCATGCTCTGCCCATGAGCAAGTCATATTCACCATTTTCTTTTTTACCCAATTTTGATGCAATCTTGTTCAAATATAAAAAGGTATGAATTTTGATATAGATTTATGTAATCTATAGATGGAATAGGTTTCTAAGACTTTGAGCAAGGTGTGTGCAAAGTTTTATAGCTTTTGGATCATTGAATCAAAAGATATGTGGATTTTAGGATTGTGACAATGCTAAATGTACCGTTCACTTGTCTAAATTTATTGTTCATGGCAATTAGACCATCAAGGGTCCAGTCAGACTGACCTGATTCAGAGGTCAGACCTCTAGGGTTTGCTATCTTTCATATTTTGATTCCTTGAGCTATTTGATTAGGGATTTTGGATATTTATTCTTTGCTTGGTAACTATGTAGTTAATTGAGTCAAGGACCAAGAATATTTGAGGGATCACATGAGAAGTCTAGAATTTTATGTGATAAACCATTATCATGTTTGTGAAGTCAGAATTTAAATTTTGCAATCGCTTGCAATCCTCGTGGTTTTGTCGGGAATCGGTCGACCAAACCGGCTCGATGGTTTGACCAATCGGTCTTAGCGGCCGATCGACTGTGCTTTGGCTCTCGACAGTAATTTGTATTTTGGGTTTCTTTGGTCGTGGTTTTACTAGTTTAGACCTAAGTCAGTGCATTCATGTTGCATGACATGTGTTTAAGCTAACGTTGGTCAAGATATAAAAAATTGTACCAAAAAATAATTTCTTTATTTTTAGATGTGCAGAAAAGTTTTAGGGTCAACCATGGTTGATGGCAAGAATCGGTACTATGATCATGGAGGAATTGAGACCTAGAATGGTCAAGAATGCCTGGTGAGATGATTAAACTCAAGCATGGTCTAAGGAAGACGAAAAATATTAAAGGAAAGGTTCGAGCGACGGGTTGAACCAAGTGACTTGATAGGTCCAAGTAAGGAGTGGTTCGGTGGAACCGGAATAGGAGAGACTTGCCAATGCGTAACATATATTGTTGCACCTATACATGGCAAACATGATGATTGCTTATAAGGAAAGATGAAGACCGAGTCAAGATAAGAGTATTTTGGTAGTTTGTCAAATACCAAAACTTTGTTGGATCAAAACGATGTGTTTAGGTCAAGGAGATACTGATAAGATCAAGTGGATCAAAGGCTACATACTTAGCTGATTCGAGCTCATATTCTTTGAAAAGCATGAATGAGCTAAGTGTGTGTATAAAACTGTGTTGTGTGGGGTTAATGGGTTTCCCTCAAATGTGCTAAGTGGATAGTATCCATTAGATTAGATGTGGGCTATTTGCCTCATCTATTTAACAGATTGAGAAGGAAGCTTGCAAGTCAACCATTCTAACCTTGTGTCCTACAGTTAGAGTTAAAGAAGAGTGAGTGTTGTGATGTGCTCTCTTGTTCTCCAGGTGGAGTGGCTATAAAATCTTTATCTTCAAATAGCAATAGATCAATTTTGTTCATTACTCATGGTGTCTCTTTATTTTGGTTGATTTACTTTTGTTCTTGTTAGTTTGATCTCTTCTCTCTCCTTCTTAATCTTGTTATGTATCAAGAATGTGTAAGTGATGAGAATGACTCTATGAAAATCTAATTCTATCCACGTAGGTACCAAATCTTGTAGGATTTCAAAGTTGCTCAGTTTTGTTTGAATTTGACCTAATCTTTAGGTTTCTTGTTACTAGGCCTTTTGCTTCGAACCTTTAGGAGAAATAGCTTGTTGTGACATATGATGACTCATCTAGAGTCATCTTATCTATTATATACCCGTAAGCAAGTTATATCTTATAATTTTAAAGTTTGATTGGTTTTGATGCAATCTTATTTATTTTGGGAAAGATTGAAACTTTTGACTAAGGTTCATGCAATCTATAAATAGAATAGGTTCATGAGATTCTAAGCAAGGTGTTTTCAAAATTTCATCTCTGTTGGTTAAGGATTTGGGAGTTGTACCATTCTTGGTCTTGGTTCCGGCCAATTTTCTATTCTAGAAACAGGAGAGCGATCAGATCGTCTCTAGACCCAGTCTAATCGCCCATCATGGTCAAACTGATCAGACAAGCCACCGGTCAGACCGCACCTAGTGTGGCGGTCAGACCAGTGAGGTACTGTAAAATCGCTCTCCTAGGTTTTAGAGATTGTTGCTTTTTCTTGGCTTTTAATTCTGAATTTATAGTTCTATACGCGTTGAAGTGAAGATTCTACCAACACTTAAGAAAAAAATTGTGAGGCATTGTTCACAGCCCCGTTTTGACATTGCGATCTTACAATGAGAGAAACACATGCCCAGATTTATTTTTGCAGGGTGCAGCGTACGTAAGCTCTGTCGGATACGAATGGCATTGTGTCCGCCTTTTCGCTTGCATCTTGTCGCGGCCGCTCGTCGATCCATCACAGGTGCCGCCAACTTTAGAAGTGTACTGTGCTGTGCAAGAAAAAAAGTTTAAAGATAAAGATTACAACATATAGATCACGCTAGAAAAGTACTTTCCCTACAGTGTATGTGACATTTCTTCCAGTGGTGGCAATTGCAAGCTTGTGATCTAAATCTAAAGCTAAATCATATGTATGGTTAATGACTTCGTACGATCAAACACACACATATATACATCTGAAAATGACCATGGCTTCATTATTCCTAATAACCATCATATCAGTATATAGAACCGATGGTGTCGGTGGTGCTGCCGGTCAGCAATAACACTCAACGTCGCTTCTTAGGAGAAGAAACCTGCACACACACACACACACAGAGACACCATCCATCACCTTCTTCGCAGAGCAAACACTACACTCCTAGGCTGTTTTGTTGGAAGGCTTCTTAATACACTACACTCCTAGGCTGTTTTGTTGGAAGGCTTTTTATTAAGAAGCCATAGTACTAGTACAGGGCAAGAATAGTAGCGTACAAGTACTCTCGAAGACCACAAAATTCTTCGCATGCGTTTGATATTTGAGCAGTATACAGTACAGTACAGTACAGTACAGGTCGTGAAGTCAACCGTGCGTGTCGGTTTGGATTGCTCCCGGCCTGCCGTTCCAAGCTTTTCCTTGCGACCGAACCCGGCGAGAGATTTTTGCTGTTGGCGAGTTGTCTCCGAAGGGCAAAAATAAACGCGGACAACTATCCCTCTTGTCACATCTCTTGCCTACTCTACTTTTAATTCAACGTCACAAAGCAAAACCTCCCTCCCTCGTCTTCCATCTCATCTGCTACACTGCACAGCATTTTAGGATGCGTTTGTTTTAGCGATGGTTTTTAGTTTTTAGTTGAAATTTTACTATAACTGATTTTTTTACTGTAACTGATTTGACTTTTTAAGCATAATTAAATTTAAAAAATGTAAAAATAGAAAAAATATGTTAGCCCATCACGAACAATGCAAAGAAACACGGAAAAAAATGTAAAAAAGCCTAAAAAATTTTAAAAAATTTAGAAAAAGACGAATTACTGAATAGTAAAAAAACTGAAGCTAAAAAAAACTGAAACGAATGGGGCCTAATCACGTGCTAAGTCAAAGGAAGAGGGCCTTTATTAACTGTCGAAGAAAGCAGAAGCTTCCTGCAAACTACTGCCTCCATTTCTACGGGAAAATTGATTATTTGCCACCGCAGATGTCTTTGTTTAAGGATTTGCCACTTTTAAGTTTTTTCTTGATTATTTGCCAGTCCTAAACCACAAATACAAGTGTTTTGACTCTGTGGACGTATTATGGTATCTTCTATTTTTCCTATCCTAAGTCAGTAGTGAAAAGACCGTTTTGCCCCTCCATGCCTTTGATAGTTTCATCTCTGTGCCCGCCCCCCTGACACCGCGGCCGCCGTGCGCTCCTTCCTCGCAAGAAGGCCTAATCGGGTCTCGTCACCGTCCAATTCGCCGTTGATATCGTCCAATTTGTCCCCGTCACCGTCCAATTCTTTTTCAGTGACCAATTGGGTTTCATCACGTCAGCGGCGCCTACCCCTCCCAATCGGCTTCTACAGGCTGTTTTTTAATTTTTCTATAATAACTAATTTTAAACAGAGTATTTTAAATATAGAATCCATAAATTAATTATAGTATATACTATAGCTACTTTATTTATAATGATCAAAATTATACGCGAGTTTTTGTTACTACATATTTTTTCTCACGAATAACCTAAAAACCATAACCTACAGCTCAAAGGCATAAGCCGAAACAAAAAAGAACATGCTCTAAGCTTCTTAATTTTATCTCTTTTTTTGTACCTTTTTAGTTTATTTTTGGGTTTTTTTTTGCATTTTTACCCTTTATTCCTTTACATTTTCATCGATGATATAACCATTTTTTTATTTTTAAAATTTTAATTGTACCGTAAAAACTATTAACAGCTATAGTACCTAAAAAAGTTGTTACAGTAGCAAAAGAAAACTAAAGCTTGAGCTTTGTAAGCTCAAATGAGCACCTCCGAAGGATCATCCCGTTCCCACGCTACGTACTTGATTAGTTTTGTTGCATTCATCCATGCGCCATGGGGACTGGGGCACGACGCCCGCTGATCCAGCGGAGGCAGGCTAACTATCCGTGAACATGAATTTGGTAAATCAACTTCTATTTTTCTGTATTTTTGGTATTTTTCAAGATCGGGTGAGTGAGATGTGCTTCAATATATTCTTTGTTTTCCTAGGAGATTAGGAGCACGAGCTCCACTAGGCCGTCGCCGTCGCCGCCGCCCCACTGGGAGCAGGAAACCGGCTGATCGGGAGTAGACGGCCTTCACCACGTTCTTCGCCTCCTTGCTAGTTCAGCCATGGCCGATCCAATATTTGCAACCTGTTTGTAAGAGGGTGTGTTTGGTCTGGCTAGAGTACTAGACCCAATAAATGGAGGGGCAAAACTGACTTTTCACTTTCGATTTTAGGCTAAGAAAAATCGAAAATACCAGAATTCAGGCACGGTGGCAAGATGCAGCTATCTGTGGCTTAGGAGCGGCAGATAAGCAAGACAAAACTTGAAAGTGGTAAATCCTAACACAGGGGTCTCAGCAATGATAAATCACCAATTTCGCCTTTCCATGGCGGCCTAATATTAGCATGATCATCTCGGACTCTTGCAGGTGATATGAGAGCAGAGTAGTCAATGGCTGACGAAGCATACTGTGTACATGCATGCATAGGCACAGCAGCATCTGCTAATATCTGATGGTAATAGGCTCTTCGGTTGCAAAGAAATCGCCATTAATGCCACCAAAGAAACCGAAAGAAGGTGACAGCGAAGACAGAAAAGGAGAGGAAAGCAGCAGCTCCGATCAACACGCCATTCCGGCATGTGTAATCAACGACTTGCATCACAATTTTCTCCGAAAAATCAATCAATTATATGCTTCTGCACCCTGATATATTTTTTTCTCTGGCTATATTAGTACCACTAGGAAATGACAATAAAACGATGAAGTACAGAACGGGAAAAAAAAGAGGAAGAGGGGCGGTCAAAAAGTACATTAATGGTTGGGCACCCCCTACAAATCCCCAGCATTTTGTCAGCTTCGGCCTGCGTCTACGTACCAACCAAGCCCATGATCAGCGGCCAGCCGCTGCAAAGTCTTAGGGCATGTTTGGTTGGAAGCCAAACTTCGCCGAACTTTTTTTACGGTATAGTGTGGCATGCCATGGTTTTTATGGCTAAGAGACCGCAGAAAACTTTGGCATAGATATGAGTCTACAACAAATGGATCATGTGGCCAAGAAAGTGTGGCGTATCACGATTGAGACTACGAACCAAACACAAGACTCGTTTGGTCAAGCTCGCCTAAGGCAAGTGTTAGGCTCCAACCAAACACCCCCTTGCATCAGCTGCTCCTTTCAGTTTTCTCTCTCTCTCTCTCTCTCTTTCCTCTCCCCTGCTCCATCTGAAGTTTCTGAACGTGATTAGCAGATCCTGCACGCAGAAGCAATCACAGCATGCATGCATGGGGGGTGATCAGAAAGGAAGGTTGTAACCTGTACCAGTATATATGTTGCATGATGTACCACAATATATACCAGTGGCTGTACACTTGTGCTCCAGCTTTAGGAAAGCAAAAGAGAAAAAGGGAGTGATTGCAGCAGAAGCATCGACAGCTAGCTCTGCATAAAAAAGGAAGAGCACGGAAGGGAGGAGGCAAAGATTAAAAAGAACCCGTGGTACTAGTATTTCCAAAAGGAAGAAGCACTGAAACAACACCACTCGGTATCCCCCCCAAAAAAGGTTCATGTACATCGTCCTAGCTGCTACGTACCTTCTTCCAAGGATAACCACTACATGCTAGCTACAATTAACCATGGTGATACGACCCATATCTATGCATCTCTCTCTCTCTCTCTCTCTTCTTACCCTACATCTCTATGAGATGTTGCTCACGGATTGCCTTGGTCCTCGGCTCCAATGGAGTTGTGCTGCCGCGACGGCCCGGAAGGAGGCACCGGCCCCCTCGGCAAAAAACCGAAGAAATGGTTGGAGCTGCCCCTGTCCAGGCGCTTGCCCTTGAACGGCTGCATGCCTCTTGAAGCCTGGCAACCTGACACCAGCACAAGAAGCACCAGTAGGAGCAACCACCATAGCTGCACAAATGGCCTCCTGCTCCTCCTTGTTTGGAGACAGACAGCCATGGAGAGCAGGAACACAGGAGCAGGAGAGGTAAGAGTTGATGGCAGACGGAGGTGCAGGAGTTGGGAGAAGGCAAGAGCTTGTGGTGCTGTGGAGTAGGGGAGGAGAGGAGGAGCTGTGGGTGCGCGCAAATGGTGAGGACGGGAGAAAGAGTGGTGGTGATATACGAGTTAGGGGACAGATCATAAGGATGGGACACTACAAAAGGGGTGGTGATTAAATTTATATAGCAGCATTGGCACGGCATGGAGTCGTCCAAACCTCGAAGTCCAGGGAAGAAACAAGGGGAGGATGTCTAGCTACTCAGGCATTTGCCACGAGGTGCCAGGAAAATGTACCCCGAGGGAAAACATGCCACATGATATAATAATTTCCTTGGAATTGTTCCCTCCTGACCAATGATTTACTCGTTTATTTGAGGGAAAATAAACTTCTAGAAGGATGTATAGTTAATGGTGATCACTTGAATCTTTTACCAATGGTACTCTGATATGCATTAAAAAATAAGTTTACATGCAGTTCCAGATACAAAATACCAACAAACATCAATTTGATTATACACAATTGTTGATTTTTTTAAATAAAATCATGGTTTTAGTATATGCTTCGTATAGTTCTAAAAATTTTGTTTAGAAATTAGAGCTACAAGGCTCTGTGCCTATGCTCTTTAAATAGAAAAGGTTCACGTACATATCCCAAAGCATCTTTAATCGCCATAACTATTACATAGTTTACCTCATAGCTAATCGTTTATTTTAGGATATGCATAATTCTTTCTGGTGATCATACATACAAGAAACATTTTTATCATGCAATATTCTGGATACTACATGCAAATAGGGTACACTTTAAGTATATGTGCTAAACATTGTATACAGACAGCAACAAGCAGGATTTGTGTGTCAAGTGATCACAAATAAATGATATAATATAAATGAACTTCTCTCTCTACCTATAGATAACCTATATAGGGCGTCCTTGAGGTTGAGCAGTGTAGTAGTAGTGATGGTGTGGTGGGGTTGACATGTTAGGGCAGATGTTGAATATGTTGGGAGGAAGCAAATGTGGACCAGAGAAAAAAAGGGATTGGAAGGAAGAGAGAGATAGAGATATTACACAACAGTACAACGCACACAAACACAGGAGGAGGGGGCAAAAGGAGAAGGCAAAAAGAAAAGCGGGGTTGTGTTATGTCTTGCGAGCAGGTTATGTCCCACACGTATTTCATTAGTGGCCGACTAAACTAAGATTCCATCAATCCTGTTAGAGGCCGGTCTTTTTTGGGCTAGCATGAGGCTTGGTCGGCACGGCACGGCCCAAGCACGGCAAGTGACGGGCTGGGCAGGTAATGCACGAATGGTGGGCCATGCTAGACCTAGAAAGAAGGCCTGTCGGTAGCACAACATGACCTGTTGGGTCATTTTCGGGGTGGCTCGGCATGAAAGTGGCACAGTGGGCTAGGCGGCACAGAGACACAGCGGTAGCACGGTGAAGGGGCACGACATGACGTGGTTGGGCTTGTGGTGTGGGCGCCGAGGGATGGTAGGACATTGGAGTAGACGAGAGGGGGAGGAAGAGCAAGGCCACCATGCCATACTTGTGGCAGTGCATGTCACTGTCCCATGTTGCATGGATGTCATGGGAAAGCAAGGCCACCGCTCAGGTGCTGGTCGTCCCATGTTGACGAGGCCACCACAGCTACAGACACCACGTGCACGCCGACCACACAACTGACAAACGCCGCACATGGCACCAATAGGTTGTAGGCATACGCATGGCACCATCTCTGTTGCTGCACCCACCCCTAATCCGCCGCTGACCTTTGCTCATCACCCATGGCCGCAGCATTATCAACAACACCCCCACCTCATCGTTGCCACTCTCCACCACCACTGCCTACACGCTCACCGTCTATGCCAAGCCTCGGCACCCTGCCTCCATGCTCAAGCCCTAGCGCCCCATATCTATGCTCGCCGCCCACACCGACAAGGCCACCACCCAACATCGGATCTGCCACATCGATCGAATACCACCCCAAATCATGACATCCTTCAAATCTACCATGGATCTAGCTGGTGGAGGCATCTATGGGGGAGGTGGGCTGTGGAGAGGGGCAGTGATTGGCTGTAGTGGGAGAGGTAGAGCCTGTGAAAGAGGGCAATGGCATGGAACATGAGGAGATGATGGAGAAGGAGAGGACAGAGAGGGAGTGGGAAGCGGTGGGGTGGGGAGAAGCTCCCAGGGAGGTGAAGAGGGAGAGGGGGAGAGGTGGTCGTGGAGGCGAAGTCATGGAAAAGGAGAGGGAGAGGGAGAGAAGTAGCTGGGGAGACCGGACTACTGGAGTATGGATTGGAGTAGTGGACTAGTGGAGGGGATTAGACAGCACAACAGGGACGCTGCAAGGGTAGGGCATTAGGCAACGGTTGCCAAGGTAGCCTAGTAGCTAGCATGCTATCGATGACAAGATAGAGCAAAGAAGCAACTGGCGGGGAGGGAGAGAGGCAACAGCCGGGAGCCGATGATAAGACGGAGCAGAGGAACAAGGCAGGGTGGTGGAGGCTGAGATACAATAAGTAAATGCAACAATCTCCTCCTCCTCTATGGCTATAAAATCTACCTCCTCTCCTTATTTCTTTACCACCAAAGCACCAAGCTTCTCTTCTCTCTTTGCTCTACTCAGTAGTCTCAATAGTCCATATAACAAAAAGCTCATTGGTAGTATGCTACCAAGGAGTTGTAGCACGAAGGCGGCGGTGAGAGAGACCAAGCTTGGTAATGGTATGCTATTGAGGAGTCACATCATGAAGGTGTAGTGAGGCGCCATGTTGAAAGTTCCCGCTGCAGCTCCCCTAATCCTCCTTTGACTCTGACTCCTATTGATGCTTGTCAGCTCTCCCCAAGCATGGGAGACTAAGGCATGAAGGACCATCATATGGATAGTACAGAGAGCTATGAGGAGTATCAAGATAGTCTAGAGCCAATTGGGACACTGAATTTCTCTCCCCTATCTATAGACGGCAACGTTGGTGGGTCTAGATCTGGCACCAGTATCGCTGGACGAAGGGCACCATGCTGGAAGCACATGACCTAGAGTAAGGAAATTCGAGACAACAAAACGGTAGAAATTACAACTAGAAATTATTGCAAAGCTCAATTAACTACTCGTATAGGTAGAGAAACGGAGCACTTAAACCGGTACTACAAAGTATACTTCAACAAGATAGGCGCACACAGGCTAGAGAGAGGAGTACAGATACAGCTGAACTTCAAGGTTTATGGCTCTATAAGTACTTAGATATATAACTATCTTTCTGCCTATGAGAAAATTGCTAAATATATTGTTTCTGAAGATTAATCGATTAGGACAGGTGAAAGTCACTCATTCAAAAGAATGATCCAACACGGCTTTTGTCCACAGTACTAACATATTAGTAGGAGAAATATCACATCTGATATTTTACAAATCTATCATAGGGAGCTAGCAACATTGAAAGAAGTATTCCTACAAGTTTAGTTCTATTTTACTTTAACTTCAGACATTTGGAGATTATCACACTAGATAAGTGTCTACCTTAGTATTGTAGCATATTATTTAGATGATGATTACAATCTAAACAAGTGAGTTATAGAGTTTAAGTTAATTGATGAATCACACATGAGAGAAGCCATTGCTGAGCACATACTAGATGTAATTGATAATTTTAAGATAGATAATATGATTGTTTCAATAACTCTTAATAACACATCAATAAATATGATGGCTATGAATATTCTCACTCTAAGATTGCAAACATATATTAATGGATATGTTCTCTACCAGACATACGTGTGTCATACCTTGAACCTCATTATGCAAGACGGTATGCAAGTGTTTGGTGAATATTTGAACAATATCCACGATACCCTTCCTTACCTCATTAGTTCACCATAAGTGGTAGCCAGGTTCATGAAATATTGCACAGCCTATGGCAAAGACCCAAGAAAATTCAGTCTTGATATGAAGGTGAGGTGGAGCTCGATATACATCGTGCTGAAGAAGATACAAGGGTATGGATATATTATATCTGTCTTTTCCAATGCTAACTCACAGAATAATGAATTGGTATTTACTAATTTAGATTGGCAAATTGCTAATTATTTTTTAGAGTTTTAAGACTTTTTTATAAAGCAACTAAGGTTCTATTCAGTGTTTACTACCCTACCTCTTAGTTATAAATTTTATTTGGCTAATTGCAGACAAGTTTGCTAAATCTAGACGGATCGCCTTTTAGGCCATGCTATTGTAGCAATGGAGGGAAATTTTGTTAAATATTTTGGATCTATTTCACACCGATATTGCTTTACTATCATTTTTGATGCTACAAAAAAGTTAACATGTTGTAGTTTGGTATAGAGGGAATAGATGAATGCCTCTATCTTGATTTCTCTGAATCTTTTGAACATGTCAAAAAGGAGCTTTTTCATGTTTTTTACTTGTATTATGGCAAGCTTGACAACAACGCGAGATAAGAGGCCTCATAGTAGGTGAATCAAGACAAGACAAGCTTGATGTTTCACTTATAGAAGAAGCAAAGGGTAAGTCTAGTTCTTCATCCTCTTAGTCTAAGGCTCCCCCTAAGTGGAATTCTATCTCAAAGCTGGACCATTATCTGGAGCATGATTTTGCAAACACCGATCATGATCTTGCTAGTGGAGGCAAGATAGACTTGCTCGAGTGGTAGAAAAATAACAAGCGAGTATTTTCTATGTTGTGCTATTTCATATGAGATGTTCTACTGGTTTCGGTAGCCACCGTCTTTTCAGAAGTAACGTTCAGCATGGTAGGCAGAATAATTGAAGAAAGGAGGCCATCCCTCACGCCCAAGATGGTGAAGACAATCACCTACATCAAGGACTGGGAATTGGCAAGAGAGCGACAACGGCATCAACTGGAGGTTCCCAAGATCATGTAGGCATACACTGGCAGTTAGTATGTTAGTATGTACGCATATTGTAGTTAGTATGTAGTCTGTACGCATATTGTTACTATACTATTTTTCTTACCAGGGGAACCCCACTCTGGGAATAAGATTTTTAACGACGCAGTAACATTACTTAAATTTCAGCCATTTCCTTCTTTTCCCTCCCCCATCGTTTTCCTCTCTTTTTTTCCCTTTCCCCTTTCCCTCCTTTTTTTCTCCTCTCCTTCTCTTTTTCCACTTCTCTCTCCTCTCCTTTTTTTCCTTCGTTAGTGGCTTAGGCCTCGTGTTGTGCCGTGCACCCTTTCTCTCTCTCTCTCTCCTCGTGGCCTCTCTCGCCTTCCTCCTCTATAGCTGACATGCACCCTTTCTCTCTCTCTCTCCTCATGGCCTCTCTCGCCTTCCTCCTCTATAGCTGACGGCCGCCCAATGATCGCCTGTTGGTGACACCACCCTCTGGATCCGGCCAACCAGGTCCAGGTCATGTCATCGTCCACTACCCACCACTCATCCTCAACGCCGCCTCTAGCTTCGCATCGCCAGCTATGGGTCTGAGGAGGACAAGCGACGATGTGGCCAAGGTGGCATGTGCGAGAGGATGGGAGTCCATAAGCTGCCCCTCATCACCTTCCTCCTCCACCGCTGGAGCTGCACCTTCTTAGCTCCCCACCCTTGTCCACCACCAATGCCTGCCTAGCGGTGTTGCCGCCCTCTGCATCCAGCCGCCCGAGTCCAGATCCCGTCACCATCCACTGCTCGCCGCTTATCCTCAATGCTGCCTGCAGCTCTGCATCACCTGGCTATGGGTTCGAGGCAGGCAAGTGGTGGCGGTGGTCGAGGTGGCACTTGTGGGAAGATGAGAGTTCACAGCTGTAACATCCTGTTTTTCTGAGATTTTTAAAGCCTGGATTTCAAAAATGAATTTTCTGGAATTTTCTGAAATTAATTGAAGCTTCAATTGAATTTTTAAAGTTTTAAATGATTTAATATGATTAAAATAAACATTAACATAAGTGGAAAATATTTTATTTGTGTTCCTCAGGTCTCAAGGAATTTTCTGGTATTTTTGGTGAATTTTTATGAGTTATTTGCTATTTTCTAGAGCTTTTAGAAGTTTATTTGAATTTCGGAAAAAGAAAAGAAAAGGATTTAATCCCCGCCGCCCGATCACCTCTCTCCTCCACGCGTCGCCGATCCGCGCCCGCGCCCGCCGTACCCTTTCAAGCGCACTCGCCGCGCCGCTCGATCCCGCCAAGCCACGCTGTCGCGCATCCGCTACCGACGCTACGGCGGCTTACGCCAAGCACCGCCCGCCGCCTCGGCCGCTCGATCGCGCGCCCGCGCGATCACAGCCGTCCGCTCCGCGCTCGCGCGAACCCTAACTCCTACCCTAATCAATCCTCGCCGTCCGATCTCGCCGTGGTGGCGTATCTCAGCCGTCTAACCCGTCGCGTCCGCGCGCCGCCAGAATCGGATCGAACTCCTCGTTCGCGTGTTAAACCGGCCAGCCGCCCTCGGTTCGCGTGCACGCCTCGCCGAAACCCTCGCCGCCGCCTCCGCTCGCCCTCGCGCCGCGCTGCCGCCGAGCGCTCCGCCGCCGCCCGTCTTCGCGCCTCGCCGCCGCCGAGTCGCCGGAGCAGCCGCCGCCGCCCGTGCGCCCGCCGGTGAGCTCCTACGCCCGTTCGCCGCGTCGCCTCCGTCGCCGCCGCGCGCGCCGCCGCCGCCTCGCCTCGCGCGTGCTGCGCCCGCGCCGCGACCGCCGCCGCGTCGCCTCGCGCGCGCCACGCTGCCGCCAATCCGCCCTCGCGCCCGACCACGCGCCGCCTCACCGCTGCGATCGCGCTGCCGCCGCCGCGCCAAGCGCCGCGCGACGCCGCGACGGCGAGCCGCCACGCGTCGCCGATCAAGCCCTCGCCGCGCCCGCGCCGCATCCTCGCCGCCGCTCGACCGGCGAGGGCCCAGACCGCCACGTGCCGCGCCCCCGCCGTCGGATCCCGCCGACGCCGCCGCGCGAGCCGCCCGGCTCAGCCTAGCCACGTGGCAGCACCGGCGCGTGCCACGCCAGCCCTAGGCCACGTGGCATGACACGTGGCATGCCACGCCGCGCCACGTCGCCCTAGCCGCCCGAGCCACGTGGCGCCACGTCGGTACCGCGTCGCCAAGATGTGCGTGTGGCATAGATATGCGCCGCCGTCGCCACGACGCCCGCGCGTCGCCCCGCCGCCGTGCATTTATTCGTGGACCGAGTCCACGGTGGACTCGGAATTTCATGGACCGGGTCCACAAAGACAAGAACTTTTCCGATTTTCCCGAATTAATTTTGAATTAATTTTCCGGGAGCCCGTTCTCCTCCGTCCTAGCTCCGATTGATCCCGTTCTTTTTTCTAAATTCATCTAAAATCGAGCTCTAGCTGTTGGTTCTGGTTTTGTGAATTTTTGAGTTCTTTTGCTTGTCATTTTATGTGTTTCTTTGTTTTCGGTCGTTTTCTCTCTCGTTAGATTCGGATTCCGGAGGAGCAGGTTTCCCGCCAGAAGACCAGGAGTACCCCGCTGAGCATAACGAAGGCAAGTCGTGTCCCTTGATCATGTTGAACCCAATTTTGCAAACTATTATTTAATTATTTTGTCTTAAATTTACTTTGCATTGCTATTTTTATTCAAACCTTTGCACTGGTAGTTATCGTCCCAATTGAAATTATACCTCCTTGATACTTTGGAATTCCATGATGCCATTGTCACCATAGGTTGGGAAATTTATTAGTGATGCTAGTTTATTTATCACATGGGATGGTACGATTAGATTGCTTAGCTGGTTTATATTTACGTTTGATCTCATCACACCTGTTAAATTATTAATTTGACTTAATGACTTATGGAACGTGGTTGGTGCCACGTGTATTAAAATTTGTGCCACGTCATTGGTGTGACGTTGGCTTGGTTATACAAATTGGCTTTGCACTCGGGCGAGTGATCGTGCAGTAAAGGGGGAAGTACAGTTGTACTTTGGGGGATGTGGTAGTCTCGCCCGGGTAATGTTAAGGACTTAACTTTGTGCACCATTGATCTGAGCTTAATCGTGCAAACCACATGTCTATTATGGGATGGACCTGGCTGATTAATTTGTAATATTTCAATTCAATTACGCCATTGTGATGGACATGGTTCTTGATTTCCATGTGGCGCAAGGGGGTGTGATGCGAAACCCTAGCGGGCGGGGATTGGGTTGAGGTAGAGCATTGTAAAGGCCTTGTTGTGATTTCCTTAGGCCTAGGCTAATCACATCGTGTGGGTACAGTTGTGCAACCTCTGCAGAGTGTAAAACTATTCGAATAGCCGCCTTTCGGTCATGGACAATGCTCGGTGATTTCACACGAGGTTAGTGTTTCATTTATAACTTGGTGGTTTATGTTGGGAGTGGGCGGGTAGTTCATCGTTGGTTTAACTTGTGAATTGGTGTTCACAAGTGGTTCATGTTTATTCCTTTGATTATCTATTATTACTGCTTTCAGTTAACTTTCGCTTTCAAGATTATTTAATATATTTCATCAATAAATGCCTTTATACAAATTAACCTTTCAGCCTTCCATTGGTAAGCCTTGCATATTATATTGCATTTATTGTTACAAACGACTTGTCGAGTACCAATGTACTCACGGCTTTACGCCTATGTTGCTCGGCTTGAGGAGAGGAGTACTATCGGCAGGAGGTTCGGAAGGAGAGTTCTACGACGACTTCACGGATTAGGCTTCGTTCTCCACTCGATAGCCTGTGGCTTGTCGATTGGTCGCTACGCTTTATTTTGGATTTCATTGCTATTTTGTTAAGCCCTTCCGCTAGAGATATTGCAAGCTTGGCCATAAGGTCGTACTTTGATATTTTATCGATATTCGAGTTTTCCTTTATTATTATCGTGTGTATGACTATGATGACATCTATGTTTGATCGTGCACTAGCGTGATCCTGGACTAGTGCGGTACGCGAGAGACCGAATTTGCATATTCGGTCTCGGACAGAGATGGTATCGAGCCATATCGATCAGAGGACGAAGGCCTAGTTAAATTGGTCGATAGCCCAAAAATTTATTTTCTAAATCAAACCAACTAAACTTGATATTTAGTAATATCTCTATCTTCTTACCTCATTCTTAAGGATTCTTGTCTCTCCCCAACTCTTGCAAAATTTGTTTTCCTAAAGCTATAAACCGATCTTTCCTTTATAAATGAATTAGATGTCCCAAACTTCCTACACTCGACAGAGGATGGAGGTCACTTCTCTGCGTTGCATTGCAGAGCCTCGGATTTAAGAGATCGCCGCCTACCTCACCAAGGATGAGAAGCAAAAGGTCAACGATCGGAGCATCTCCAGGCTATACTTCACCACCCGAGTCGGCAAGCAGGTGCTACATCACAGTTTCAAGAACACCGGTACCAGTGGAGAGATGTCAGCACAAGGAGTTGCGCACAAAGCCATCCGTCGACTTTGCAAGCTATACAAGATCAACATGGCGAGACTCGTCCGGAAGTTCAAGGAGCAGTACGGAGCCACCCCGAGACTACCAGAGCCAGTCTGCCGGAGGAGCCCCGGCCGCAGTCGCCAGTACCTCTACCGTCGCCTACACCGCCGAGCCCAGAGGAGAGACGTCGTATCACCGGAGATCGTCGCGCCTACCTCAGTCGGTTCACTCCAGCCCCAGTCAGAGAGCAGTCGCCGCCGATCCGCAACTCGTGGGTTGTCTACAACGATCGAGGACGATAGCGATGTACCCTATTTGTCGTGACCCGTGGGAGCCTTCAGAGTAGATAGTGCGAGTAGACACGTTGGATTTTATTTGCAGTTGAGTGTGATGTGAGCTGCAAATATTGCCTTAAAAGCATTATATTGCGATCATGTCAATCTTTTAATGGAGTTTATTTTTGTTCAGTTTCTTAGTTAGCCTTTTGGCTAAGTGTTTGTTTAGGTTAGGTCTCCATTAAGCAAAACCCCCTTAGATGCATTTACCTCTTATCTATGCTTTTCCCTCTCGTCTTTTACCTTTGGTCAGTCAGCAGTTGTTTTCTTTTCAGAGCAAGATGGTTGATACCAGGAACTCCTCCAGCCGCAATCAGGGGAACCAGGACCCAGAGAACAGATCTTTGCGCAGCGGTGCCACCTACCTTGATCCTACCCTCGATCGATTCTTGATGGCCCGACTGAGATGATGCGCACTATGATGCAGGTATGCAGACTATGATGCAGGCGACGGCACGAGAGCCATACCACACCGCCAAAGACGTCGGCGACCAGCTATGCAGAGTTTATGAGGACGAGACCGCTGTTTTCTCCAGTTCATCAGAGTTTTGGAGGCCGACGATCGGGTCCGTTCGATTGAGAAGAAACTCAACTTGGCTCTGCAATCCCGGCAGGAGAAGGTTTTGTATGCGGCACATCGCCGAGGGACCAAAGCAGCAGAGTGGTGGGAGAACTCTCGCCGCCCATGAGAACCAGCACAACATCACTGGAAGGAATTCGCCAAGGCTTTCCACACCGCTCATGTCATGGAGGAGTGGTTGAGATGAAGAAGGATGAGTTTCGGAGTTCCAGCAGAGGAACTCGGTGAGTGAATATCTCAATAAATTCACTCGGTTGGCTCGCTTCGCGCGCGAGGATGTAGCGATGATGCAGCTTCGCGTAAGAGGTTCAAGAAAGGCTTGAACCCGGCTTTGAAGGTGCAAGTCGAGGCAACGACTATGCGCCAGCAGCGATTGGTGGATAAGGCCATTCTCATCGAGGAGAGTCGCGCGAGCTCGAGGAGTCTCGCAAGAGGAGGTTGATCCAGCGAGGATCACACCACACCGATCTCAGAGGCCTCGTTTTGGTTCCTACCACCTGCACGAGCGCCACAAAGATCAAAGAAGCAGCAGCGGCGGCAGCGATCTTGAGATTCCGGACCCCTCGGACACCGCGCGGCTTGGCCGACGGCGTCCGGTGGTTCCGATGGACAGCAGCAGCGAAAAAAGCAATAACTCAGCGGCAGATCCATCACTTGCTTCAAGTGTCATGAGGTGGGACACTATGCTAGCAAGTGCCCTCGCAGGCGAGCCCCGACGCGATTCGTTTGACTTGGGAGCCACACCGGTCGTACCCCGGAGCAGGATCGGGGAGCACCCCGCCTCGGGACGAGCCAGCAGGGCGCCGGTGGTGAGAGGTCGTGAACCACGCCACCGCAGAGGATGCCCAGCAGCACGGACGTTGTGATCGATGCGCTTCGCATATCTGGCCTGCCACCGCTTTATTTGATTCTCGAGCTTCGCATTCGCTTGTTTCTGGAGTTTTGCTTTAAAGCAACAATTGAAAATCGTTGCTCTTGGATCTGCTTCTTTTAATCCAATCCCGGATCCAAGTTGAGATCCAACCTAGGTTGTCCAGAGTTAGGATAACCATTCAGGAGTTGAGTTCAGGCGACTGATTTTGTTGGATATGCAATTCCTAGATGTAATCTTGGGAATGGATTGGCCGTAGCGTGAGCGATGTTAGATTGTGGGAGCGAGCGATGACCTTAACCAATTCAGATGGAGTTAAGGTGCGATTCGCAGCCGTGAGTGTCGGCGAGCTACCATGATTTGCGAGCAAGGTAATCCAGTTGGAGGGTGTACGGTTGTCGAGATAATACCCGACGTGTTTCGAGATGATCTTCCGGTATGCCACCAGAGAGGGAGGTTGAGTTTCGATTGAGCTTGTGCGGTACCGCTCCGATTTCCAAGAGACCCTATCGGATGCCACCAATGATTTAGCGAGTTGAAGAAGCAAATTCGGGAGCTGTTGGATAAGGGTTACATCGGACCGAGTTCATCCCGTGGGAGCGCCGGTGTTGTTCGTCAAGAAAAGGATGGTAGTCGGCGCATGTGTGTGGACTACTGAGCACTTAATGAGGTCACCGTCAAAAATAAGTACCCTCCGCCTGCATTGATGACCGTTTGACCAGCTTAAGGAGCAGGAGTGTTCTCCAAGATTGATTTGAGATCGGGATATCATCGGATGAGGATACGTAAGGAGGACATACCCAAGACACCTTCTCGACTCGTTATGGTCTATACGAGTTCACAAAGTGATGTCATTTGGTTTGACTAATGCTCCAAATATTTCATGTATTTGATGAATAAAGTGTTTATGGAATATTTGGACAAGTTTGTCGTTGTATTCATTGACGACATTTTGATATATTCCAAGGATGAGGAGGAACATCAGAGCACTTGAGGTTAGCATTGCGAAATTGAGAGATAATCAGTTGTATGCAAAGTTCAGCAAATGTGAGTTTTGGATGAAGAAAGTCGCCTTTCTAGGGCATGTGTTGACAAAGAGAAGGAGTCGCATTGACCCAGGGAAAGTAAGTGATGTTTTGGATTGGCAATACCCACTTGATTACCAGTCGGAGTTTTCTGGTATGGCGAGATACTACCGTCGCTTTATTGAGGATTTTCGGTGTGGCGGACCCCTCACGCGGCTTGCTCAAAAGGAAAAGAAATTCACTTGGGCGCGAGATGTGAGAAAAGTTTTGAAACTTAAGGAGAGTTTGACCACAGCCCAAAGCTTGTGTTGCTGATATAAACAAGGATTTTGAGATATTTTATATGCCTCGCGCAAAGGTTTGGGTTGTGTCTTGATGCAAGACAAGAGAGTGGTAGCCTATGCCTCACGCCGATTGAGACCGCATGAGAGAACTACCCTACCCATGATCTAGAGTTGGCGATCATAGTGCATGCTTTAAAGATTTGGCGTCATTATCGATGGGTAACGGATGTGAGGTTTACGGATCATAAGAGTCCAAATACATCTTTACCCAGTCAGAGCTTAACCTCGAGCGAGGAGGTGGTTAGAGCTGATAAAGGATTATAATGTGGGCATACATTATCATCACGGGAAAGCTAATGTTGTTGCAGATGCCTTGAGCGAGAAAGGTATCTGCAATTCGGTGATGGTTCGAGAGTCGTCCCGACTTTGCATGAGGAATTTGAAGCTTAGCCTTGAGTTGGTTGAGCCAGGATTTTTGGCAGCTATGGAGATGAGGCCTACTTTGGATGGTCAGATTCGCCAGGCTCAGTCAGATGATGAGGCATTTCAGCGGATCAGAAAGAATTTAAGTGATGGTAAAGAGTCGGGATTTTGGTGGATGATCAGGGAACCTTATGGTTCAAGCAGCGTTTGTGTGTGCCCAACAAGCAAGAACTAAAGGATGTGTTATTAAAAGAGGCTCATGAGTCACTATATTCGATTCATCCAGGCAATACCAAGATGTACCAAGACATTAAGGATAAGTATTGGTGGCCAAGCATGAAGCGCGAGATCGCTGAGTATGTAGCCCTTTGTGATGTTTGTCAGAGAGTAAAGGCGAGCACGAGAGATCTGCGCAGTTTGCTCTGACCATTAAAAGTCCCCGAGTGGAAGTGGGAAGAAATTGGTATGGACTTTATAGTCGGTTGCCTAAAACCAAAGAGGGTCATGATTCGATTTGGGTCATTGTGGACCGATTGACCAAGGTTGCTCATTTCATTCCAGTTTAAGACGACTTACGGTGGTGACAGATTGGCAGAGCTATATATGTCCAGGATTGTCAGTTTGCATGGTGTGCCCAAGAAGATTGTGTCGATCGTGGATCGCGATTCACCTCTCGGTTTTGGGGTAGTTTCCATAAGGCTATGGGAACTCACCTGAATTTCAATCTGATATATCACCCAGCATGGATGGTCGAGAGAGGCGAGTTAATCAGTTACGGAAGACATGTTGAGAGCTGTGTGCTTGATCATGGGTCTAAGTGGGACAGATTGTTTACCTTTTGCGAGTTCTCATACAACAACGATTATCAAGCCGGTTTGCGATGTCACCGTTTGAGGCATTGTATGGCAGAAATGCGGACCCTCTCAATTGGAAAGAGGCGGGAAGGTCGAGTTTTTGGCTCGATCGTTTGAAAGAAGCCGAGGATAAAGTCCGCTTGATACAGAAAGGTTGAAAGCTGCCCGGCCGCAGAAAAGCTATCACGAGATACAGACGCCGAGAGCGAGTTTTGAGCCGATGATTTTGTGTACCTTAGGATCACACCATTCAAGGGTGTGAAGAGGTTTCACTAAAGGAAACTTGCACCGAGATATGTTGGTCCGTTCGAGATTAAAGCGCAGGGAGAGGTTGCTTATCGCTTGGAGCTACTGCGTCTTTGATGGGGTACATGACGTCTTCCATGTGTCCCACCAAGAAGTGCTGCGCGCACTGAGGAGGTTGTGCGATTGAGGCCGTTGACTGCGGGAGGATCATGGCTGTACAAAGAGCACCCGGTCAAAATCTTGGAAGTGTCAGAGCGAGTCACCCAGAATAAAGCGGTCCGTTTTTGCAAAGTTCAGTGGAGCAACCATTCCGAGGAGGAAGCCACCTGGGAGCGCGAGGAGGATCTCAGAGCGGAATTCCCGAACCTATTCTCTTAGTTGGCCCAGATCTCGGGGTCGAGATCTCGTTTAAGGGAGTAAGGTTTGTAACATCCTGTTTTTCTGAGATTTTTAAAGCCTGGATTTCAAAAATGAATTTTCTGGAATTTTCTGAAATTAATTGAAGCTTCAATTGAATTTTTAAAGTTTTAAATGATTTAATATGATTAAAATAAACATTAACATAAGTGGAAAATATTTTATTTGTGTTCCTCAGGTCTCAAGGAATTTTCTGGTATTTTTGGTGAATTTTTGGGAGTTATTTGCTATTTTCAAGAGCTTTTAGAAGTTTATTTGAATTTCTGGAAAAAGAAAAGAAAAGGATTTAATCCCGCCGCCGATCACCCTCTCTCCTCCACCGCCGCCCGATCCCGCCGCGCCACGCGTCGCGCATCCATACCCGACCCGCGCGGCGGCACCAAATACGCCAAGCACCCGCGCGCGCCTCGGCGCTCGATCGCGCGCGCGCGCGATCACGGCCGTCCCTCCGCGCCCGCGAACCCTAACCTAACCCTAATCAATCCCGCCGTCCGATCTCGCGCGTGGCGCATCCTAACCGTCCTAACCCGTCGCGTCCGCGCTGTCGCCAGAACGGATCGAACTCCTCGGTTCGCGTGTTAAACCGATCGGCCGTCCTCGGTTCGCGTGCACGCCGCGCGAAACCCTCGCCGCCGCCTCCGCTCGCGCCTCGCGCGCGCGCCGCCGGGCCGCTCCGCGCCGCCGCGCCGCGCGCCTCGCCGCCGCCGAGTCGCCGGAGCAGCGGCCGCCGCCGCGTCGCCGCGGTGAGCTCCGCGCCGCTTCACCCGCGTCGCCTCCGTCGCCTCGCGCGCCGCCGCCCTCGCCTCGCCCGCCTCGCGCGTCTGCGCCCGCGCGCCACGCGACCGTCGCCGCGCGCGCACCGCGCCACGCGTCGCCGCCGCTGCGATCCGCGCTCGCGCGCTACGCCGCGCGCCCGCGCCACGCGCGCGAGCCGCCACGCGCGTCGCCGATCAAGCCCTCGCCGCGCCGCGCGCGCGCAATCCCGCCGCGCTCGATCGGCGAGGCCCGAATCGCCACGTGCCGCGTCCCGCCGTCGGATCCCGCCCGACGCCGCCGCGCCCGAGCCGCCCGGCTCAGCCTAGCCACGTGGCAGCACCGGCGCGTGCCACGTCAGCCTAGGCCACGTGGCATGACACGTGGCATGCCACGCCGGCGCCACGCCGCCCTAGCCGCCCGAGCCACGTGGCGACCACGTCGGTACCGCCACGGCAAGATGCCACGTGGCGGCATATCTCGCCGCCACGCCGCCACGCCCCGCGTCGCGCCGCCCTCGTGCATTTATTCGTGGACCGAGTCCACGGTGGACTCGAATTTCATGGACCGGGTCCACAAGACAAGAATTTTTCCGATTTTTCCGAATTAATTTTGAATTAATTTTCCGAGCCCGTTCTCCTCCGCTCCTAGCTCCGATTGATCCCGTTCTTTTTCTAAATTCATCTAAAATCGAGCTCTAGCTGTTGGTTCTGGTTTTGTGAATTTTGAGTTCTTTTGCTTGTCATTTTATGTGTTTCTTTGTTTTCGGTCGTTTTCTCTCGTTAGATTCGGATTCGGAGGAGCGGGTTTCCTTGAAGACCAGAGTACCTCACGAGCATAACGAAGGCAAGTCGTGTCCCTTGATCATGTTGAACCCAATTTTGCAAACTATTATTTAATTATTTTGTCTTAAATTTACTTTGCATTGCTATTTTTATTCAAACCTTTGCACTGGTAGTTATCGTCCCAATTGAAATTATACCTCCTTGATACTTTGGAATTCCATGATGCCATTGTCACCATAGGTTGGGAAATTTATTAGTGATGCTAGTTTATTTATCACATGGGATGGTACGATTAGATTGCTTAGCTGGTTTATATTTACGTTTGATCTCATCACACCTGTTAAATTATTAATTTGACTTAATGACTTATGGAACTGTGGTTGGTGCCACGTGTATTAAAATTTGTGCCACGTCATTGGTGTGACGTTGGCTTGGTTATACAAATTGGCTTTGCACTCGGGCGAGTGATCGTGCAATAAAGGGAAATGCGGTTGTACTTTGGGGATGTGGTAGTCTCGCCGGTAATGTTAAGGACTTAACTTTGTGCGCCATTGATCTGAGCTTAATCGTGCAAACCACATGTCTATTATGGGATGGACTCGGCTGATTAATTTGTAATATTTCAATTCAATTACGCCATTGTGATGGACATGGTTGCCGATTTCCATGTGGCGCAAGGGGTGTGATGAAACCCTAGCGGCAGGATTGGGTTGAGGTAGAGCATTGTAAAGGCCTTGTTGTGATTTCCTTAGGCCTAGGCTAATCACATCGTGTGGGTACAGATTGTGCAACCTCTGCAGAGTGTAAAACTATTCGAATAGCCGCGTCCTCGGTCATGGACAATGCTCGGTGATTTCACACGAGGTTAGTGTTTCATTTATAACTTGGTGGTTTATGTTGGGAGTGGACAGTAGTTCATCGTTGGTTTAACTTGTGAATTGGTGTTCACAAGTGGTTCATGTTTATTCCTTTGATTATCTATTATTACTGCTTTCGCTTAACTTTCGCTTTCAAGATTATTTAATATATTTCATCAATAAATGCCTTTATGCAAATTAACCTTTCAGCCTTCCATTGGTAAGCCTTGCATATTATATTGCATTTATTGTTACAAACGACTTGCTGAGTACCAATGTACTCACGGCTTTACGCCTATGTTGCTCAGTTGAGGGAGAGGAGTACTATCAGCAGGAGGTTCCAGAAGGAGAGTTCTACGACGACTTCACGGATTAGGCTTCGTTCTCCACTCGATAGCCTGTGGCTTGTCGATTGGTCGCTACGCTTTATTTTGGATTTCCGCTGCTATTTTGTTAAGCCCTTCCGGCTAGAGATATTACAAGCTTGGCCATAAGGTCGTACCCTTGATATTTTATCGATATTCGAGTTTTCCTTTATTATTATCGTGTGTATGACTATGATGACATCTATGTTTGATTGTGTGCACTAGCGTGATCCTGGACTAGTGCAGTTTACACAGAGAGACCGAATTTGCATATTCGGGTCTCGACAACAGCAGCCCCTCGTTGCCTTCCTACTCCACCACTAGAACCGCACCTCCTCGGCTCCCACATCCTTGTCATCCACCACCGACGCTCACCTGCCTCCGCCACCAGCCTCTAGATCCGACCGCCTGGGTCCATATCTCATCGCCATCCACCGCCCATCACTCATCCTCAACGCCGCCTCCGATTCCGCATCGTTAGCTCTAGGTCCAAAGCGTGCAAGCAATGGCAGTTGAGACGGGCAAGTGTCATGTGTCGTGCCCGTTTTGGCATGACTGGACTATAGCCCAGCGTGCCTTGGGTCTTGTTGGAGGTGAGTCGTGCTGACACAGCACAACTAAGTGGGCGTGCCAGGCTAACACAGCCCAAAGCTCATCGAGCCCAAGCACGACACAACCCAACTCCCAGGTCTAGATCCAATGGTGCCCCACATCCGAACAGACAAGCATGGGACATACATACGTATATGTAGTATGCCATATGTACTCACAAGAACCCAACATCTAGACCCTTGGTTGAATTTTGATTCGTAGAGAATGTGCTCATGTCTTTGCAGTGCATTCATTACTATAAAAATGATCATCACAGACGGTTCGAAACCGTTATCACAAATGGTTCCTTGAACCGTCTGAATCAATGGGTTAGTGATAATCGGAGGTTATCACAGACAGTTTGTGAGCCATCTGTAATAATCACAACACAGACGATTCGAAACTAGAACCGTCTGTGAGGGCATAATATCCCAGATGGTTCTAACCATAAACTATCTGCGAAGGTATAATGTCACAGATGGTTCTAACCATAAACCATCTGTGATGAGGACATATCACAGAAGAACCGTCTGCGATGAGAGATATATCACAGATGTTCTTGTTCTGGACCGTCTGTGATACCTACATATCACAGACAATTTTTGGTAGCAGCCATCTGTGATAGTACCTAAAATTTGTATTATTTTTTGGCTAGCTTCAAAAAATGCTAGCCATGCCATGCCATCTGAAAGCGAAACGATGTACTTGAATTTGAATTTCATATCTGAATTACATATAGCACTGTATACACAAGAGGACACTTACAAATTCACAGTTACAAATTCAAAAATATGCTTACACTACAAGAAATTTCAGGCTAATGCAAGCTAGACTTACACATCCTTCATTAAACTACAATCTAAAACAAGTGAAGAGGAAAAAAATTCTAAGCAGAAGAAACAGAAAGGTAATGAACACCATTTTTAGATTCTATGCCAAAATCAACAGAATACCACACTTTTCGGTTGTAATAAGTGAAAACCCCTTACCGATACCGATGATTTAGAATAGTGCGGATCTGCCATTGCCTTCTTCGTTTCGATCTTGCTTCAAGCGAAATTTCAGCCACTCTACACAAATAAGTTGGAGTAGTACTGGTGGTGTTGGTTCTTGGAGTAGGGAGAGAGGGATTAATAGGGGTAAGAGGTGGGGAGGAGACCAATGCTTGCCGTTCGATGCGGAAAGAATGGACGGATGAGATTGGGATCCTAAGGGAGATGTTGCGGATCAATGATGTGATGGGGCTTATCACAGATGGTTCAGATAACAAACCATCTGTGATATAGATACCACAGACGATTCTTAAGAAAAATTGTCTGTGATAATGACAAACGGTAGAAGATAATATATCGGTGCAATGTAAACAGCTAGTCTCAAAAGGTAAAGTAGCAAAGTTTTATATGGCTTATATAAGCTCATTTGAAAGGTTTCGATGAGATCTACAATTTTACAGTTGAGGTGAACTCCAAATTTCGTAGGGAAGATCGAAAATTTTGGCAAAAACAGAAATCAAAAACTTGTGACGCAAATTTAGAGTTAAAGATGGCCAATTTTGGGGGTCTTAGAGGGCGACCAATGCAAGCTGTCATTTTTTTGAATCGGGCTCGTCGTTAGCTTTCCAACGAGTACAAGAACATCAAAAATAGACACCGTATGCAAAAGTTATACCTATTTTACTAAAGATGTCTTGGAACGGAATGCTACTCGAACTCAAGCGGGAGATTATGAAATTTTAAGGGATTATGAGGCGAGAAACATATTACAGAGATTTTTAATATATACCATATGTAATAACTTATCATAAACATTTTATAATACAAACCATCTATGAAGTATCATATATGATTATTAGTACAAACCGTCTGTGATGTCTGTCATTATTACATACGGTTTATATCAATAACCATCTATGATACATCACAGATGGTTATTAGTAATAACCGTCTGTGATGTCTTGCATTATCACAGACGGTTTGTATGAATAACTGTCTGTGAAAATACCACAGATGGTTATTCGTATGAACCGTTTGTGATAATCATATTACAGATGGTTCATGGGAATCATCTGTAATATAGACGTTCAGTATAGTTTCTTTTGTAGTAGTGATTTGCAATATATGTGTACCTGGCATATCTACACTCCTCCAACATTCGTTGCTAAATAAATGATGTTTCAGAAAGCATGCACGCTGTCGTGCTAAATGACTAACAAGCATGGTATGGTATTTATGAAATCCAACGCATTGTAGGTTTGTCGATAATCAATAGAGGAAGAAAACGAACATACCGAGTACACGATGCGATGGCGCCCCGTATCGAACGTACGGAAGTAGGATTTGCCAATGACATAGCCTGCTTCGGCCGACCGATCGAGTCCCCACGACCCACGCATCAGAGCAGAGGAGTCATGCAGGAATTCGGCAAGGCAACTCGATCCAAAGGTGGCCTGCGGGCACCACTTTTCTTTCTTGGGTGAATAGCCACATTGGTCCTTAAAGTTTTACCAAAGGTCACTTTTATCCCTCATGTTTTAAAAAGATCAGTCATATTCGTATTGACTTCTAAAAATTACTTTTCTATAGTACCTACCTTTTAAACAGAGCGTCTTTTCAAGACAAGGTCTACTAGTTAATTGTAATATACACTATAGTAACTTTATTTATATCGACCAAAATCACACGCAAGTGCCTCTCTCTACAAGTTTCTCTACAAGCTATTATTATTCATCCCTCTATTTCATCTTTTCATCTTCTTGCTTCTGAATTTGTCTTGAGCAAATTACTACTTGGACCAGAAATGAGCCATGCTTTCCTCTGTATGATCCTATCACCAAACTCTCAATGATTTGGCTTGATCTGCCAATGAACTCAGAAGTACATGCATTTTCCGCATGAAAAATCAGCATCTGAGCTCATTTTCTAAATGCTACATTGACAAATACGAATCGCACTTGTGGGCATTTAATATATCTCCTTCCAGCATTACTGTAGGCCCAAGAGCAGCCTAAAAACTGGGTACAGAACTCGTAGCCAAGTTTGATCCTTTATGGTCTAAATGATAGCATACAACATAAATGTTATTTCACGTGGGGATGAGCTAGCGTGGGAGCATGCAGTGTGAGTCAGTGTGAGGATATGACATGACATGTTGGTAAAAAAATTACTTTGGCCCAAAAATCAAACTTTAGGAACTTACTTGGCCTTTTGGAAACATGAGGGAACTGAACTGACCATCTGATGAAACTTTAGGGACTAAAATGGCTATTCTCCCTTTCTCTAACCCATCCATCCGGTCTACGCAGAAAATGGAGTAATGCTCCGATACAGTTCGTGTGAAGTACTACTACGTACGTGTTTTAGTTTTTTTTTAGCTTCAACTTTTTTTTCATTATTCAGTAATTCATTTTTTTAAAATTTTTTTAGATTTTTTGGATTTTTCTTTTTTTCCATGTTCCTTTGTATTGTTCGTGATAGGCTAACATATTTTTTCTATTTTTACATTTTTTAAAATTTAATTATACCTAAAAAGTTAAATCAGCTACAGTAAAAAAAGCTAGCTACAGTGAAATTTCAGGTAAAAACTAGAAACCATCGCTAAAACGAACACCCCTAACTGTTGTGTACATGTAAAAATAAAATTATGGGTAATTGCAATTTAGTACGCGTAAATGGCACCAAACGATTCATGCCGTTTGTTTTAAGTCAAACTGATCCGCAGGTCTAGGGAAGCTACTGTCAACACTCAAGTAGCCAACCAACTGGCACGGCAAAGACCTGGGCTGTTTGGTTTGCCGACCAAACGAGTTAGGTAAAGCTAAATATTGACAAAAAAAACGTTGTTTTGATTGTGATAAAGCTAAATTGAAGTGTTACTAAAATTTTAGTGAGTGATTTTCTCATCCTCCAATTGCTCTCGTGTGATATTGAATTCCACTGCTATTACCAAAATTTAGTAGCAAATCAAATAACAACTAATTTTCATTGACGTTACCGATATTTAATGTGGTTAATTTGCAAGCATAGCAAGTCAAACAAATCCTTGATAATTGATATAGGCAGCTGTTTGAGCATTACACGGGCAACAGTTCTCGGCAGAAGCTAGAGCCTAGCTTGGCTAGTGGTTTTCACGAATGGAAGCACGTCACTGCCATGTGATCTGCCAACCTATCTCCAATCTCGACTCCCTGTTTGTTGTAGAATACCGCCGGCCAGTCTTGTCGCTCCTCTTTCTCCATCTAAGTCTGTGCAGGACTCAGATTTAGTTAATTCAAAATCTTTTATAAAAATTATTATACTATTCTCTAAATTAGTAAATAGCGCTCATAAAATATATCACTGAATTATTTCATACATAACGTAAACTATATCATACAATAATATTACATTCATCAGAGTTTAAATAGACTATATCAGATCAAGTTTACAATAAAAGTTAATCAGACCAAATAGATACATTACATAAATAAGAAAGCGAAAGCAAAAAGGAATGACACATCTCGTCATAGACAAACGACTGAGGTAAGTTGAGTTCGACCGATATTAATCAAAGATTTAGATAATATTGGTACACGCAAACACCAACTAAGTCAGTAAGACTGAGGTTAGACCTAGATTATTAGAGATTATCCTAATCTCCTTCATCTTTATCACCATCATCTCCTAGGGCGTCGTAGTATGTGTAGTGTCCTTGGTCCACAGGTTCTGAAGGATTTTGTAAGCGAGGGTGAGCACAAGCAACAGTGCTCCACGAGCCAACACACAGAATACAATATTTATACATATAAGGCTTGACAAATGTAGGTTTGAGTTCTTTTATTTGCTAAAGGCAAAATTTAAAGATTACAATAATTAGAAATTCTTATGACTTAGCGTTTTAACCAAACTATGTTTTATTAAAGAGAGTAAAAATTTGCAATATATTATAACAATGCAGATTTTATCTATATGTTACATGGTTTTATCCACCATATACTAGTTTTTGATTACTAGGGTTACATCCACTCAATTATCATCACTAGGTTACATTAACCCAAGAAAAATGCAAAACTAGTGTTACATCCATCCGATGAGTTTTCATCCCACCCATAAAGTTTTTGAAATAGAAACTCTCGAGTAAGTTCTCATGCTCACCCTTGACTGTAGATAGGGCTGGACAAAAAGCTCGAGGCTCGTGAGCTACTTGAGCTCGTAGCGGGCTCGGCTCGGCTCGAGCTCGAAATTTTTTTCAGTGAGCCGAGCCTAAGAAATAGCTCGACTCAAAAACGAGCTGAGCCCGAGCCGGCTCGCGAGCCCAACGAGCCAGAGCATCCATATATTCGGTCGGTGACTCGGTGGTGTGGTGCCTAGCTCAGTCGCTCGCTCCGCCCGCAAACCCGCTCCCGCTCCCTCCGCCTCGCTCTCTCCGCTCCCCCGCCGCCGCCGCCTCCCTCCCCGCCCCCCGCCGCCTCCTCCCTCCCTGTCCCCGCCGGTCCCCCCACCCCGCGCCGCCTTCTCCCTCCTCCCTCCTGTCCCCGCCGGTCCCCCCCCCCGCCGCCTTCTCCCTCCTCCTCCCGTCCCCGCCGGTCCACCCTACCCCGCGCCGCCTTCTCCTCCTCCCTCCCGCCCCGCCGGTCCCCACCCAGCGCCAGCGGCCGCCCCACCCCGCGCAGCGCCTCCCCCGGTCCCCCACCCACCCCGCACCGCCGGTCACCCCCACCCCTATAGTCGATTCACAGTAGTCAGTTTGTTGCTTTGCGTTTGAGAAATATTTGTATTCAGCAATGCTTTACCGAAGCAGCATATTAGGTATATTATTGTGATTTCTGTATCACTCCAATTCGGCTCTACTCTCCTTTGGGTAATCTGAGTTTTGCTAGTTGCGATATGGGAGTATTTAGCTCCTTGTAGTTTTGGAGCATGCTGTGATTTCTGATCTGATGCAAAGGCTTGAATTGTTCTTTATTTGGAAGAAATGCTGAGATGCAACCACGAGGGAAATATCAGCTTGTTTTGAGTCTGTTGCAGGGATATGATGATCAATATTCAATAAGATGGCTTTAGCATAGAGGTGTTTGATGTCAATCGATTGATCGTAGTGCAAACGACTCTTGTTGTGCTTACATGTTTTTGAGTTACCGGTTTTTGTTTGTTGCCCAGGTTGGAGAAATTGCTGCTGCTGCTGAATGTGTAACGTGGCTCATTGTGTAACGTCTCTTCCCCTAGTTGAATGTATGCTGAAATTGCTGCTGCTGCTGCTGAACACTATTTCTGCTGCTGTTGATGAATGTTATTTCAATGTTACACTGAACGCTATTACATTGAATGTCTTTGCCGTGTTCATTGAATGTGCTACTGCTGTTCATTAAATGTGCTTTGCTTTGTTTTCTTTGCTAGTTGGCTCTGTTGAATCTATTGCTGCTGCTGTTCTGCTGCTAGCCGGGCCGGCTCTGTTGAATCTGTTGATGGCTTGTCGCTGAATGTACACCGCTCACGAGCCAAACCAAGCCGACTCGAGCCATAATCCGAGCCGAGCCAAGCCGCCGTTCTGGCTCGTTTCAGAAACGAGCCGAGCTGAGCCGAGCCGCACTTCACAACGACCTCGGCCGAGCCTGGCTCGAGCCGGCTCGGCTCGGCTCGTTTCCAGTCCTAACTGTGGACACGGTTGTTTGAACAGTTTATACTCTGCAGAGGTTGTATACTTTATTCGTAAGAGATAATCGACTTGATATACTTCACACATTTCCTTGGACATATAAATAAAAAGATCACCACAAGACTTTTATAATACATATGTGTAAGTTACACCTACTAAAATTTTATCTGAGTGATGTTACATCCACTATGCCTAGACCCCCTCTTGTACCACACAGCGGCTTACACCAGTGACACTACCCATGTCTATGACAGTTTAAAATCAGCGACATGACTCATGGGTCACTCAAATGGTGCAACCTGCACTGGTGGATGCAAATTATTTAGCTAAGTCATACCATTATAGACTTATAGTTATACTATTTTATATTAAGAGGTCATCAAAAGATTTAATCCTTAAAGTTATCTGGGCGGTTCTTACCATAAACCACAGATTATCATGCTATATCCACACCAACTATAATACCATCTGCCTAGATATAGTAACAATGATCTCAAATATACCAGTCGTTTTCCTGCAATGACTGCTGAGAACAAATTACATGATTAAAAAAATGATGATAGAGCAATTTAATATTCTGTTAATTAAGTAAGATTAAACCCGATACTTAAGTACGACCTATAGCTAGAAAAGTTACCATTAAGTATCTAGGGTAATAAAGATTATGTGATTTAAGTGTCTAAAGGATGGTATAATAATATTATAATGTCAAGTTGATATTTATCTAACCTTAAGCTCAACATATATTTATATAACAAACAATAGTATGCAATTTGATAATTTAAACAAAAATAAATTTACATAACATTTAGATTCAATATTATCAAAGTATTGACTCGTCTAACTCACAAGTAGGTTGGTCTTAAAAATCTTGAGTTTCCTTGTACTACGGCTCTTCCATATCCTTACTCTACTCGAACGATCGCATCGAAAAGCATATAATACATGAGCAAAACAAATAAATACCAAAGAAAATTCACATGAACTCCAAATTGAATAATTCTACTACCATTACATAGATCTTGAATTTAGACAAATCTAGAAACAAATTTCATAAAATTTAGAATTAAAATGAGTGAGAACGGGGTCTCCAAAGTTTAAATTTAGATTAAATAAAAAATAAACAGAGGAGAGAGAGTACTCTCACTGACAAGTGGGGTCCATGAATTTAATTAAAATTTTGAGTTATTTTTATAGTGAAAAAGAGTATTGAGACTGACAGAAGGGGCACATAGGATTTTAAATTATTTTTATTTATTTTCTATAAGAAAATACCGAAAGACTGACATGTGGGGTCTCGCACTGTTGCCATAGTGGAACAGAGCCACTTGTTAGTGGCTTACAACTCATGAACTGGTTAAAAAGTTTTTAAAAGGGCTAGGGCCCACATGTCATATAGACTGAGGCTTAATTTAAAAGCTGAGCCCACATGTCAGTGGGGTTTAACGGTTTCTAATGACGTTCATTAACTTAACCTTAATGACGCATTTAAAAGCTAATCACAGTGGCATAGTCATCGTCTTCCCGCTGAAGAGGAGTGAGCTCGTTGTTAGCGAGACGAAGGATGGCAGCTAGAGACGAGGCTAGAAATGGGTTCCTCGTCCTGGCACGAACCTCTAGGTGAAGTAGTGAGGCTGGATTTGAAGCGTGGAGTGGTCGGTAGCGAGCTCAAGCGGCAACAGAATAGGGAGCATGACACCACAGTGCTACATGGCTCTAGAAGCTAATTCCGAGCTACAGGAGTGATGAGGATATGATAATTCTCAAATTATTACATTATTATATTCTTTGAGTATACCCCTTATCGATAATGGAGAGATTTCACAAGGTAATCGTAAGCTCTTCTATGATCGCTCAGTACTTATAAGTCCTTCTACGACTATATAGTTGTAAGTTATTCTACGATCACTTAGTCGCAAGTTATTCTACGACAACCACATAGTCGTAAATTGTCCAACAACCACCTCGTGGTTGTGGATTTTCTTGCGACTAGTTCATCACTGACTGGATTGTCTATGGTGATTTACTACATCATGGATCCGCCTCATAAGGCGGTTAGAACGTGCGTTCACATGATCTCTCTCTCTGACAACAACCGCCGCATGATGAACGGGCTACCATGTCTCTCTGACAATAACTCCCGTCGGACAGTTATCACTTGAAGCGTTAAGACATCTTTTGGCGCGGGACAACAGCCACCGCTTCGCAGGCTATTTAAGGGTTGACGTCAAGGAAAAGAGGGATCAGATTCGGTTGAAGCAAGACATAGTGCAAGGCATTCGCATTACTCTCTTAGTTGTAATCAATTCTCTGAGCAATAGCCACACAAGAAATAGGGTTTTTATTCTCTTAAGAGAAGGCCTGAACCTGTATAAAAATTTTTATATCTCTTCTCCATGTGATTGTGGTCCAGGTCACCAGGAGTTTCTCCCGAATCCAAGATATCATATGTAAGAACATTATTAAAACACCAACAAGGAGCATCTACAGGTGGAGTGGGACTCACCTACAGTGACGGCGGTGCTCGGGGATGAGGAGGATATCCTGGTGGCGAAGACCTAGTCGGCAGCAAGGTGGACAATGCGAAGGGCTCGCTGGAAAGGGAGAAGAGGCTTGGTGTGGCTCGGGTCATCCTTGGGATCCTCGTGTAGTGCTCCAAACATAAGCAATTAGATGGGGACGTGGTGGTTCGTCGACAGTGCTAACAGCGGTAGAACAGTACAAGCCGAAGGAGAAGACGGTGTGGAGGGCTTTCGGGGTCGATTGAATGCACGAGGGCGCAATTTGAGGTACATGGAGGACAACGCGTGGGCTTTATAGCTAGGAAGGGGTGGGTAGCCGTTGGGTGCCTTGATGGCTAGCGCGGAGGCTGAAGGTAGTAGAGCTAGGCGCACGACACAGCGTATGGGAGGGATGGCGGAGCCTACGCATTGCAAGGGAGTTATGGTGCAGAGGGAATAGCTTAGGGCAACGACTAGGTGAGGATTGCAGGCACACGGAGCTAATGCGGCTCGAGCACGGCGCGGGAGTGGCGGGCGCGCTGAGAGGAAAGGGAGAGGGAGAAGGGCTAGGCACAGGCGAGGGCCGGTGTAGCATGAGGCTAGCATGGGGCAGGCGGCGACGCACTATAGAGGAGTAGTACTCCTAGGGGACACAGCACCAGGATGTGATGGAGGCGGGTTGGGGGGCAAACGACATGGTGGGAACGCGGCGCTAGGCGCACACTGCGCAGTCGGGAGAGGCGTGGGCCGTTCTGGGCAAGGCCGAAGGCCATCTAGGCAGGGCCAAAGCCAGGTGGGCTGAGGGGAGAAGTAGGGATGAGTTGGGCCAAGTCTAAGAGAGTTTTTAATTTTTGAAAATTTTAAATTCGGTTGAATTTTGAACTCAAATTTGAATTTTACTCAAGCCAAGTTCTAACTCCCAAAATAGGATGTTACAGTCTCCACTCTCCACCTCCATCGCCGCCCCCCGGCTGGCCGACCCACCTTCCACGTGGCTGCACAGCACCACCACTGATGTGCCACGTTGCACCGCCAGTCCGCCACCACTGTCACTCCCCTCCCTTACAAACAAGGTGCATGGTAAACCCTAAACCTAATCCTCACCGTCAGTCATCGCCACCTCGCTGGAGAAGAAAGCTGCCACTTGAGAAGGAAGCTTCGGTGTTGAGGAAAAAAAAGAGCAAGCACATCAAAAGGTAGAACGTGGAGGCTGGTAGTGCATTCTCCTTAACAAGCTACCAGTAGCTAGAGGCGTGCTCAAAAGCGTTTTTTTCTCAGCGTTGAGCGTTTGCTTTTCTACTGTGCAGCTTCTCAAGTACTGTTCATATTTTGTCCTGTAGTGAAATTTTTTTTGGTATTTTTGTGTTTTATTTTTTTCTCATATTCCTTTGCATTGTCTGCTCTAGATTAGCATACCGTTTTTATTTTTATATTTTTTAAAATTTAATTATGCACAATAAGTCAACTTAGCTATAGTAAAAAATCAGTCAGCTACAGTAAAATTTCAGCAAAAACCAAAAACCATCGCTATTCCGAACGCTACGTAAAGCAATACCTTCGTCCTACGTAAATACAGATAGTTTTCAAGGTTCCTACGTAAATACAGATACCTCGTACACCTTCTATCCATCCGTTAACAATTTTACCCGCTATTGCTTATACTATCGTAACTAAATCCTAACTAACGTGAAAAAAGAATGGACGGCTGGGTACCGAGAGCCCGTAGAATTCATACGAGATCTTTCCAGTATCCACTGACCGATGTATTCATACGAATATAGTTTTATAGAACTTGTCAATCGATTTTTCTAACGGAGAAGAAATGATCGTACGACGGCAAACACACTGCCGGCCGGTGACCGGCGGCGACAAATTAATTAAGCGCCGTAGCACTCGATGGCCACAAAAGGTTGGCAGAATTTTAGGGCTAGCCCAACGTGCGCATGCACCTGAAGCCATTGCATCTGCCAGTAGATTAATCTTTCTTGGCCAAATTAGTTAGGTTTGGTTACCCGAGAACGTGAGCAATCTCGATACATGGGGCAATCTTCAACAACAATTTAATACGATACCACTTATTTTAGCCAATGGCCTGATCGGCCAGCTCCAGATGGATCAGAAAGTTCAGACAAGCAGCCTAAAGGGACCTAAAGGAGATAATAGCACAACAAAAATGTCCTCAGCTCAAGACACACAGTGCTCTGTTTCTCTTCATGATTAAAGAAAGATGCCACACATGATGATCACAAACGGCACAAGAAAATAAACACCAGGATTTACCTGCCAAAATACGGCCAGGATGTGGTACGTGCAGCAAAAGCTAAGAAGAGAGAGAGGGGATTAAATTACAGTCAGAAACAGTAGAGTGGCCTGTGCCTGCAATCATGGCTCATGGTCTCCCGAACGCTCCTTTGCCGATGAAGCGCGCGGCCCCACGGCTGCCTTCCTGTCCCTTGCGTCCGAGCCCCGTCGTGCAGCCACGTGTCCTCTAATGCAGCCCAGAGTTTCAGCGATCTGCTCTGCAGCTCTCCAGCTAGGGTTGGTCACTGAACTCCTGCACCTTGTTCCCATCTCCCCCGCTGATCGATCCGAACTCTTGCAGCACATTTGCTGTCCATTGTTGTTCTTTATCCTTTCCATCTCTGGTCTGATTAGCTATCTGATTAGTGTGGTCACCTAAGCCACATGGAGACCCTGTACTAAATCCTCAGGCAAAGCAGTGTTGCTCTGCAAAAGCTCTGCATGAGCTTTGCTTTACCCCTGCTGAGGCTAATCTTTCCGCTGGATAGCCCGAGCCCCACGCTCGATCGATCGAGAGACGCTACCAACTAGCCATGGCCTACGCAGACTAAAGATACCAACTGCATTGGCACACGTCTCGCAAGTTTATCTCGGACGCTGATGTGTGCTTGTTTTATTCTTCATGCATTAGCAGAGAAAGATGCAGTCGTCGCTGGCTCTCCGGGCTGCACTGTCTTTTGCATTCCGAGAGATGTTAGAAGATTGTAACACCTTCAGATCTTCTATACATGAGCTTACTGATGATGAGGAGAAGAGGCTGAATTAATGGTGCATACATGTTACTTAGTTGGCACAGCTATATGCGTACTTGTTAGTTTATCTGCCAAGATTTGGTGAGACGCAGAGAAGAGATCCATCTGCAAATGTAGTCCATCTGCAAATTGCAACTGCCTCAAAAGAAACTCAAGCCTTGCAGGATGGCTTAAGGGGGCGTTCGGAATAGCGATGGATTATGGTTTCTGACTGAAATTTTACTGTATCTAGCTGATTTTTTTACTGTAGCTGAGTTGACTTATTAGGCATAATTAAATTTTAAAAAATATAAAAATAAAAGTGATATATTAACGTATCACGGACAATACAAAAGAATACGAGAAAAAAAACAAAACACAAAATACCAAAAAACAAAAAAAGGAAACAAACAAAAATGCTACAGTGCTCGAAAAGCCGAGCGAACGCCGAATGTGGACGCTGGCAGCGAAGCTAAGCGCCCTAAACATGCCTGCCCACCAGCACCAGCATGTCTGTGCCTGCAGACAGCGCAATATTTTTTTTTACCTTACCTGAAGTAGCTAACAGCAATGTACAAGCTGACAAGCCCTATAGGAAACAGGAGAGGCTTGAAGGATCATGATGGAGCAAGAGGAGGAATGATGATAAGCTTCTCTAGATTAAAAAACGTCAGACAGACAACAAGCTGGCAAGCCCGACAAAGAGTTGCAACTGAACAATTTGCATGGGAAGGGAGCAAAGAGCAAATACTCAGAGAGGCTTGTCACCGCCTGCAGAGCGCAGGCCTGTCCAAACTACAAAGAGGACATAAGAAGAGCTCTTTTGGATTGAAACATGGAGAGAGCTGGAACCCACGAAGTACTAGACATATGACATGGATAGTAGTTAATTGAGGGGCATGCAACTATACATCCCTGTGGCTATAAAAGTGTTTAATTCAGCTTTGCACCTGCAAAACAAGAAAGAAATTACATCTTTTCAAGTTCTAGTGCTTTCAGGGAAAAATAAAGGTTTAATACAGAGATTCCACAAGGGTATGGCCACCATTCCCTCATTAAAGACTAGGAACAAATAAAAGGAGTGAAGGACATGCACACAAACGTGTGCTGCAATTGGGGCTGAGTCCCCCAACTTGGCAGCATCTAAAATCCTCCAGGACAGCTACGAGCACACTCGAGGTACAATTAACAATCGCAAAAGAAAGGGAGCAGGTTAAATGAAAAGAGAAGTAAGGCCTTGAATCCAGGAGGAAGCAATGGAGCCAAGCACATGGAAGTACATATCAAGCAAGCATGTCACTGCATCAACAATGGGTAAACAAAAGATCAACTACCTAGGTCTCAATCATATAATCCCCTGTTCTAGCATGCCTAGCTACCTACACTAAACCCAGGTTAGTTGTGATGACACTCCTCAACATGGAAATTACTCTCTAACCTTGCTGTTTTCTGCATAATCTTTCCATATATCAATGTAGCAGCCTGTGATTTGGAATACGTATCAGTAGGCACATAGGAGCTATTATCAATTCGGAGTCGTTTTCATTGCCCTGCAACTGCAACACTGACGATATTAGCAAAGGGATCTATCTCAACGTACAGCATGTGGGGTGCAAATTAGATCAGTGTGTAGCTGGATGTGCAGCTGACGTTGGTAGACCGAGGTGATGCAAAAGGAGTGTGTGTGTGCCTGAGTGCAAACTGCAAACACATGCAATAGCTTTGAGAGGCTTTGATGACAAGTGGGGAAAGAAGAGTAAGGCCCAACCTACAGAGTTAGGTGATGGGTTGATGCAGAGAGGTCTGAGTCCACTCTACTCATCTGCAAACCCGGGTTCCTTTACCTGTTTGCACTACAAACTAGAAGTCTAGCAGGCAAGAACAACACCATGACGAGGGGCACAAGCAACGGCAGAGTACTTGAATCCACAAACATCAGTAGCGGCATCAGCTGCATTTTTTTTTCAAGAGAGAAAGCTGTAATAGTTATAAATTAGAATTAAACTGGTAGTTATAAATTAGAATTAAACCAGTCATAAGTTCCAACACTGGTCCTTCATGTTTCCATCCAAGGCCCAGTACAGGCCTAGCATCTCCTCAGGATTTTGGGCTTTCAAAAGCACCGCTGGGCCTCATTCGAGGACTGATGCTACGGCACCACTCTGAACAAAGTCAGCAGTATCTCTCCTCTTGTCATTAACAAACATAAAACACTAAAAAAAAAAACATGAAACACATGCACCGGGTTCAAATGTTTTTTTTGGGACATGGCAAGCTAAGTTGAAGGATCATGTAAGAAGATCATGTTTAATGTTATGATGAACCATTGCAATATTTGTGGAGTGGTCAATTGGTTTTGCAAAAAAGTGCATTTGAGTGCGAATCGCTTTTACGGAAGTGTCGGAAATATCGAATCACGCGGTGTAAATACGGTAATACCGCAGGGTGGTAGTACCGTAATGGTTTGTGCGGTAGTACCACAAAGCGGTAGTTCCGACCATGCGGTGGTACATTTTTTCAGAGAGGTCCAGCTGAGGTTTACAAGGTATGGTAGTACCGCTTTAGGGAGCGGTAGTACCGTATTACAGTAATACCAGCGTGGTGTGAGCGGTACTGCTAGATTTCACGGAAAAACTGGATTTTGGGTTTTGAGTTGGGATGACCATGTGGTCATGGTGTGGATATTGTTGTTTGTGTACACACGACTTTATTGTTTGATCCTAAATTTAGAATCAGTATTTTGGTTGCATACTTTTTGCACAGTGCATTGTATGGATTGATTGTACCAATTGATGACTTTGCATATTATGCGGTGCTATATGATAGTTTGCTTGTTGTTGTTGGTTGTAGGACTCTGGGGCTATATTATGGTGAGGCAGACGGGACCATGACTAAATTAGGAGAGCTTAGATTCAAAGCGGTCATGGGATCGGGACTATGCTCAAGAGGAGCCAAGGTTCAGACGATCAAGGAGCCGTCAAAGATGATCGAGATTTGTGGGGTGGTTGCTAGTCAGGACAACGAGAAACCAGAGCAGGAGCTACTGGTGGTGGACATGACAGACAACGGCAAGGTAGATCGGAACTAGGATCAGGGAGGAGCTGAGGTCCAGACGGTCAAGGAAACTGGGTGTGGTCATGTGCGAGGAAAAGAATGTGACTTGGGTCATTGTGCAAGCGAGGACGGTTCAATGGCATCTGCACGCATGATTGGCTTGGCGGTAAGTTATTAGGGCCATATGAAAAATGGCGAAGAATGGATGATGCTTCATGGCAAAGGAAATGGAAAGCTTTGTGGAAGGCGATAGAGGGGCATTTTGGTAAATTGCCCAATACAAAAAAGTGGTCATGTGAAAAACTGCAACGTTGGTCTAAATGGTTTAGGTTTTATATGTGCTAAAAATATGAAGTGGATCGAGTGTTGATTCACTAATGGGTTAATGGTTGTAAGTGGCTTTGAGAAGTGTGCGAGAGAGTAAAACCCGGTGTTAGGTATGGTTAACAGGTTATCTCCGGTTTGGTCTAATAGGTGGATCCATTAGATTTTGATTCAGGTTGTGAGGCTATATAGGGGAGAAGAGGTAAGAGTTAGGATTTGAAAAGGTTGGCTAAGTTTTTTGGTGGCTAGCTCCTCCTCCCTCCTATGAGAGATTAGGGTTCCTTCGGTTGAAACCTTTTATGCGTGTGCTCTAGACTTAGAATTCTGCTATCATAGGGATTTAGCTATAAAATCTATCTCTTTAAGTGGCAATACATCAATCTTTGATGATCTATTTGTCTTTTTTTTTTTTGATTGATTTACTCTTGTTTTGGTTGATTTTGATCTCTCCTCTTCGCTCTTCTTGATCTTGCTTTGCCAAGGGTATGATTGAGAGGGATATAATATCTAGATATCAATCTCTTATCATCTAGACACTTTGATAGCAAGTTCATGAAGAAATCTGATTTTCCTTGATTTTGGCCTCATCGCATGATTTCTTGTTTCAAGAGTTTTTGGGTCGGATTCTTCAATGTTCTAGATTACTGTGATATGTGGGAATACATCTAGAGTCATCTTGGCCATCATCTTCCCACGAGGAAGTTGCATTCACCGTTTGGGGTTTTGACTCGGTTTTGGTGTAACCTTCCAACAAACTATCAAAGGTCTTAACTTTGTCCATGATTTTCATGATCGCTTATTGGAATAGGTTCGCAATACCCTATTGAAGATCTCTGAAAAATTTTGTATCATTTGGATATATAGATCAAAAATTGTCTCGATTTTGGTTTTTCAAATCGTGGTGAAAATAGTATTCACCTTGATTTTGCTGTAGCAGAGGAAGTACCGCGATTACTGTAGCAAAAGTACCACAGTTACTACAGCAATTTCAACATCGGTAGTTTCATTTCTGCTGATTTTTCGTTGGTTTTTAGTATCTCTAATTGCTAGTTTTTGTGGTGGCTTTCTATCCTAATCTTCATAGCTCTATAGCTATTGAAGTGAAGAATAGATAAATATTTAGAAAAAATTTATTAAGACACCATTAATCCCTCTATTACCATATACGATCTTACATATATCCTAAGACTTTAGTTGTGATGGAATCTTAGACTCTACCATTCAATTGTAGAATATAATCCTACCAAAATCTCTCTGATCCAATTTAGGATCACAATTTTGACAAGTACTTGTTTTTCACTCAAACGGGTGGAGCGCACACCAGTAGTTAGCTTTAGGGGTGGAAACGAGCCGAGCCGAGCCGGCTCGAGCCAAGCTCGTGTCGGCTCGGGTGAAGCGATGAGGCTCGGCTCGGCTCGGCTCGTTTCCAAAGCGAGTGGGAGATAGGCTCGGCTCGGCTCAATGCGGCTCGAGCCGGCTTGAGCGAACGAGCCACGAGAAGAGATGAAACGATAGCACAAGCAGAGAGCGATTGAAGGCGGCCGAGCACATCTTCTCCAACCTGGGCAACAAACAAAATAAAGAAGAGCCATCTTATTGAATATTGATCATCATATCCCTGTAACAGACTCAGAACAAGCTGATATTTCCCTCGTGGTTGCATCTCAGCATTTCTTCCAAATAAAGAACAATTCAAGCCATTGCATCAGATCAGAAATCACAGCATACTCCAAAACGACAAGGAGCTGAATACTCCCATATCGCAACTAGCAAAACTCAGATTACCCAAAGGAGAGTAGAGCCGACTGGAACTCAGCATACCCCACTCGGCGCGGGGTGGGTGGGGACCGGGCGGCGCGGGGTGGGGACCGGCGGGGCGGGGAGGAGGAGGGAGAAGGCGGCGCGAGGTGGGGACCGGCGGCGCGGTGGGTGGGGGCCGGGAGGAGGCGGCGCGCGGTGGGGCGGGGCGGCCGGCGCGCGGCGGTGGGGACCCCAGCGAGGGGACGGAGGGAGGAGGAGGAGAAGGCGCGGGGTGGGGACCGGCGACGCGGGGTGGGTGGGGACCGGGGGGAGGCGACGGCGCGGGGTGGGGCGACCGGCGGGGCGGGGGAGGAGGAGAAGGCGGCGCGGGGTGGGGACCGGCGGGGGCGGGAGGGAGGAGGCGGGGCGAGGAGGAGAAGGCAGCGGGGCTGGAGGAGGAGGCGGCGCGCGAGGAGCGGAGAGAGAGCGGAGGCGAGGGAGGCGGGCGAGCGAGGCGGAGGGAGCGGGAGTGCGGGACAGCGGGGTTAGTGGGCGCCTGGGCGGAGCGAGCGAGGCACACCGAATATATCTCTGGCTCGTTGGGCTCGCGAGCCGCTCGCGAGCCGGCTCGGGCTCGGCTCGTTATTGAGCCGAGCTGAAACACGGGCTTGGCTCGTTGAGTGCAACTCCGAGCTCGAGCCGAGCTTATAACGAGCCCGAGTAGCTCGCGAGTCTCGAGCTTTTTGTCTAACCCTAATTAGCTTCCTTGGCCCCATTAGGCCATCACTACAACTACTGGTCTAGCACTGTAACCACCAAAGGAGCCAAGCCAAGTAGGTCAAGAAAATAATGAGCCAAGCCAAGTAGGTCAGGAAAATAATGAGCTGACGGAATTCTAACCTTCCAATTAGTTGATTATTGAGGCGCCATTCACCCCTCTACCACCATGTATGATCTTACATATATCCGAAGACTTGGTAGGTTCAGCCGCTTACGCAAAGCTAGGCGTTACTATGACTGAATTTTCACCACCACAGCTCTAGTCTGCAGCTTGAACCGTAAGCTTTGCAGTACGTAGTTTCATTCAAAAGTTACACGCTGCGAAAGCGACGTGCCACTCAAAACACGAGCTGTACGCATCGCTATCCGCAGAGTCGCCTTGCACTGCGACTTTTGCAGTGGCAGTCACCTTCCAGGAAGGACGAGAGCCGTGTGGAAAACTGACCTCCGTGTTAAGCCTGTGTCACACTGGCTAGCTGGTCAATGGACGTGACCGGCGTGCTGGTGGACTGCTGGTGGCGCAGCACCAACCTTCAACTGCAAAAAGGTGGCTTATGGACCTGAGGAAAGTTACTGACGTAGTGATGTTGTACGAGAAGCTGGTACCACCTCCACTCAAGAAAATTAAGTGATGTTATCGACGTCTCCACGGTCTCAGAAATCACGATTTTGACCATCAGTTCCTGTTTTCATTAGTACCAGTCCCAGCTATGTGTTTTGTCTCTGGAATTTGTTGGCAAGACTGTCGCAGTAGGTGCATCAGCTCCAAGAGTATGGTCGATCAAAGAGGCGAAGAACATTAATCGTTGAGTCCACTAATTGGTTCTCCAAGGTCAAGCCGCTTGTTAATGATGATCCAGCAGAGAAGAGAAAACAAAAAAGAAAAGAAAAGGAAGCGAGTACCTTGCTCGAACTCGCTACAACTACAGCAGCGGCAGCAGTAGCAAATAGCAACTGTGCTCTTTTTTATTTTTGGGATCTCCGAGATATCATTTTGACCATAAAATTTGTTAACTTTGTCCTATTATATGTTGGATTTCTGAGGATATTTAGAAAATTTTTCAATTTGAGAGAAAGAAAAAAAGGTGTGATCCCACCTGTTAGTGGGACAAAGGAGGTGTTAAGGCCGAAGCCTTCTCCCTCGCGTGCGCCTGGGAAGAGTCGGACTTGACCGTGTCTTGTGGGCAACTGGATCTCGCGACGATGGCGGCAGCGATAGAGGCGACACTGGCCTGTGCGCCTCAACGCCAGGCCGTTGGCAGCAGCCCACCGGCCACCTCTGCATCCTCCTATATAAGTTGGCTCTCCTCTCCTCTTTTGGTACTGAAGAAATCCATGAGCTTTCCTCTTCCTCGATCTCTTTCTTCTCTTGATTGTGACTTGGTTTGAGCCTTTGAGACTGTTGTCCTGCGGTGTTTTCTCACGCCGCAACATTATGGTTCAGTTGGTTTTTCTAGCATTCCTGTGCAAATACTTTTGCCATATATCTTTGAGTCTTGGCATCGAGGTATTTGGGGATTTTGCCCGTGAGGACTAAATTCGGCTGGCTTTCCACCGAGGTGAGGGAAGCAGAAATTGAGGCATGGTATTTGTGTTCTCGGGTGCTCTTGGTCGAAGTGCTTGTCAGTCTTGTGCAGCATCCACCCCGACCCTCGTCTTGATACTCTGGCAATCTGGGGTTTGAAGAGCGGCATTGTATCTCCGTCTACCTCGACTCCTTGCCCGACATAGCAAGGTGCTTAGTTTTCTAGGACAGTGTTTTGAGGCGTGCTTTGCTCTGATATCTTCTTAGTGGTTTTGAGTACCACTAGTGTTGTGAGTATTTCGACATTCTTATTACTTTACTCCTGTTGTTGTCGAATTATTGTTCTGAAGAAGTGCAAAGTGAACCTTGTGGGCTAAGAACAATTGCTCTGTGATGATATGACATATTTATGAGATTATGTATGACTGTGAGGATAGATCGATCTTAAGCTTTTGTCTACCTTTACTATTTTGTATGCTCTGATCATTGAATCGGCTATACTTGATACTATCTCAGTTCAGTGATTAGCTTTTGGTTGATCTAGTAGTGGCCGAACTCCGTTGCTCTATTATAAGCAATGTTGTTCAGTTAATTTGAAGGTTAGATTGATTATAACATTCATTCATACCGTCAGCAATATTTGTTTATGATCTGGTGGTCTCCTTTATCAGGAAAGCGTGATTTAGAGCTCAAGATCTAATCTACAACTATCATATATAATTAAGATTAATATTTATCATGGCGGAGATGGCTAAGAATGAATCTTGTGCACTAGCCTTCTAAGAGTAATATATAACATTTCAAATGTTAGCATTGTGCTGATTTTGGTCACATGCATAGTGTATATGCTGAGCTTAGCATTCTGGTGGAATGGCTTAATGTTTTTATATGTGTATATGTTGCTCAAGTCATTAGAATGTTGTTGTGCTCATGCTTTTATTCATAATTATGCTAGAATTAAATCTGAATATTTACAACATTATATACTAATAAAATTATGATGCTATAAAATTATTTTTAATGATTCACTAATGATATAATTTTTGTGTAACCAATCTAAATAGTATTAAATATATTAATAATTATATTTTATAAAGTTTGATCGTATGAATTCTAAAGTGTAAAAAAAGGAAGGAGGGGTAATAGTTTGCCGCGCACTCGCTGCACTAACCTGAGCGATTAATTTTCCGGCGGACTCTTCACGCGCGCGGTCTCCTCTTTTCTCAGTCTCTGCAAGTGTGGAAGGGGAAGCGAACTGAGCTAGGAGACATCGGGTACTTCCGTTTCAGTTTTTAAAAACTATTTTTAGAATATTTTCTAAAGCAGAGCTTATAAATTAATTATAATATACACTGTAACAACTTTATTTATATAAATTAAAATTGTATATGAATTTCTGTTATTCTACATTCTCTCTCACAAACAACCTAAAAATAATAAGTTATAATAAAAAACTATAAAAACAAAACAAAAAAGAACATACCAGATCATATAAATCGCTCTCAGGGTCTCCTAGTTGGGCTCTAATGGTTTCCGCGGAGGCCGTTTGACCCGTCTCCGGCCACATGCGAGCCGGCCGTACTCGGTATCCAGGCGAATACAGAGCAGAGCGGAGGCGTCACGTTCCTTCCTCGTACACCACGCTCGCCCGCCCGGCCCACCCGCGAACCACACGGACAGTGGGGGTCGCTTTCCTTCCTCTTCGTCAACCCGTTCAAATTCGTCCCCATTTTTTGTTTCTCCGTTACATGCATATGGCTCGTCTCGCCTCAATCTCTTTCTTGTATGCTGCTAATCTACCTCATATCGCATCGCAAGCTTGAATTTCTACGGTATATATTGTTATGGTGGTGGTGGTCGTGATAATTTTCTCTTTCTTTGTTTGGAAGAAGTCCATATAATACTCTAAATTTTACTCGAAAATCTGTCCAACACTCTCAACTATAAAACTGGTTATGCAGGGCCGTGCCGTGAAATTTAGAGGCCCCGTACAAAGCTCTAAGTGAAGCCTAAACCAAAGTACCAAATATAGCCAAAATAATGTATGTATTGCAGAGTAAATACGATATATCAAGAATAGTACCTTTTGAACTCTTGGTTTGCATAATCTTTACTTGAATAACATCATTCTCTTAGTGTTCTTTGAAATAAAATCTTCAATAATATGCTCATAATTAATCTTTTCCAGCAATCCACTCTCAAATGCTATCGTAGCCAAACTATTAAGTCTTTCTTGTATCATTGTAGAACGCAAATATGACTTCAATAGCTTCAACTTAGAAAAGCTTCGCTCCGCTGATGCAACAGTCACAGGAATGGTCAATAAAATTCTATATGCAATAACTGTATTGGGAAAACAATCATGCCGCTTTAGAAACTTAAAAATTTCAAGAGGACCCATATTTTCTTTTGGAATGAAATCTTGAAGAAACCTCAACTCTGTATATATTTCATTAGCATCAATATCAGATTTTCCATCTCTTTTAAGGGTCTTCAAGATTGTCACAAGAAGATTTCAAGCTCTTATTATCCATAACATAATGAGTCGAAGTAAATAAGAAATCAAAATTCTTTTGGTAATCCTGATATTGTTCAAATCTCCTTGTAAGCGAGGAAATAGCTTGATCAACAATAGGTATAAAATAGTTGATTCTAAATGATTCCTCTGCGATGTGTGACAACATTTGTGTCATCAGGTTCTCATCAAATTGTCTCTTTCTTTTAATTTCTACTTTTTACAAAATGTTGTGCTTGATATCCAGCTCAAGTGCGATTCCTTTGGTCGCCTCAATGCTTCTAAGAAACCAGTTTCTCTGTACCCTTTGAAGAAAGAAATTAGCCCTTGCACTTTCTCAATAGCAACATCAATAAGCATATCCTTTGCTTGCAGGTGTTTGCTTACTAAATTAACAGTATATAGTACCTCATACCAAATAACTATTGCCACTATAAATTCATATTCTCCAAGTTCATTATTTGCCAAACCTTTAGCCTCACTGCTTGTTTTACATCATTATCAATATCGGATACAGAAATTAAAAGAAAGAAAATATAAGTTAAATTTTGAGGACAACCAGAGGAAATGTATCGTTATTATTTATTAATATATCAATGTCAAATACCTGAAGTAGAGCCTCTCGAATGTCAGCGCATTGAAATCTGATAGCTTTAACACTTTCAACACGACTCTCCCATCGTGTAGCTGACACTGACTTGAGAGTCAATCCCGTTATGTTCTCTTTCAGAATCTGCCATTACTTAGTGGAATTAGCAAAAGTTGTATAGATGCGTTGGATGATTCCAAAGAAGTCTTTAACTTTACCACAAGTTTTGGCCATATCACAAAGTGTTAAATTAAGGCTATGGCAACCACAAGCAGAATAGAAAGCTCTAGGATTTACATCCAAAAGTCTCTTTTACACCCCTTGATGTTTTCCTTTCATATTTGACCTATTATCATAACCTTATCCTCTCACATCATCTATATCAAGATCAAGACACTTTAGTTCATTCTCTAGCACATCAAAAAGTCCTTGTCCGGTCGTATCATTTACATCTAAAAATCCTAGAAAGGATTTTTCTATGGAAATATTATCTGAAGATGAATCCACATATCTTATAATTAAAGACATTTGTTCTTGGTGGCTTGCATCAGGGGTACAATCAAGTATGACAGAGAAATATTTTGCTCTCTTTATTTTCCTTACAATTTCAGACTTAATAGTAGAAGCAAGCAAGTGTATCAACTCATTCTGAATCTTTGGATCAAGATAATGAAGTAGAGTTTCTTCACTTATGTCTGACGAACATGCTCTTGGATAAGCTAGGTCAAGTTCTCGCCAACATCTCTATTAAACCTAAGAAATTCCCATTGCTATCTTCATACAGTTTGCTGTTAGTACCACGAAATGCTAGATTATGCTTGGCAAGAAATTTAACAATGCAAACAATTCTGAATAAAACTTTTCTCCAATGGTATTTTTATTATAAAATTTATTACCACAATAAGTTATAAATGTTTTTTCTATGTCCAAAGTGATTCCAGGAACTTCTGTGATTTTTTCTAGAATTTTTGGAATTTATGTGCTATTTTTCTAAGCCTTTATCCTCTTTCTCAGATTTTCTAAAAATCTAAAATAAAAAATAAAATTTGAAAATCCCACCTCCCTCCCCGGGCGACACATGGACAGCCATATTCCACCTGAATCAATCGCCTCCATCCGCCCCCGCTTTACCCTCTCTCTCATCTCCCTATCATTCTCGGTCGCCGGATCCCTCTCCCTTCCACGTGTTGGCTATCAAACCACCCCGCTGCCTCTCTCTTCCTCCCTCTCTCTCTCTCTCTGCCACTAGGGCCCATGCGCAGGCCTTTCTCCTTCCCCCTTTCCTTCTTTCTCCTGATGCAATCGCCTCCGCCATTTTCGTCGATTTCCTTGGCCGTCTTCTTTCCTTCCCGCACAAAGCACCTTCGCTTACCTTCTCCCTCACGACCGCGCTCACTTTTCCCCTTTTTCGTACCTACCTCCTCAATCTCCATGCTCGAAATCCTCGTTCCCCGTCCTTTTTCACCCGCATTCCCCTTCTTTCTCCCCTCCGCCATCACCGCTGCCCGAGATCACCAGTAAAGAATTGCCACACCTGGCCTCACCCTCGACCCTATATAAACCGCCCCTCTCCACCCTCGAGCTGCATACCACCCCCTTCTAGCCTCCTCCTCCTCTCACTATGCCCGAGGCACCCCAGCATCGAGCTCCCCCTTCTTCCACGCTGGTGACTCCCTCTAGCGAGAAATCTCGGATGAGCCAAGCTACCTTTGGCCTCAAATTCACTTCCAGGAGCTTCCACGCACCACCGTGAAGCCTGTTCACCCCTCCTCTGCACTCGAGCACCACCGGAGCGCCTACCCAAGCTTCGTGCCAGATACCAACGGACTCCCTGTGGCCTCCTCTCTCTCACGTGCTACTCATCGTCCTATCCTGCCTCTTCTCTAGCTGATTGTGCCATCAGAATGCCGCCACACCGGAGTCCGAGCTCACGCCGCTGCCGTTGAACACTGTCGGCCACCGCCAAGCCCGTCGGAGCTCCAAAGTCAGGTGAAACGAACTCCCTTTGGCTTCCTCTCCCTCCTCCACCCTTCCCCGAGCCCCGCCATGGACCTTGTCACTGGCAAGCCCCCGAGCTTCAAGTGCCCCGCCGCCATCCCTACCTGTCATCGTTCGGATGGCCCGAATGTCCCCCATTGCTAATTGGACAATCCGAATGACTCTCTTGTCGATTGGACGATCCGAACCCCTTTTGGCCATTCGAACTGGTCCGAAAGTTCCTGGCCGATTAGACGGTCCAAAACATCCAGTGCCATTCAGACAGTTCAAACATCCAATTGCTGATCAAACGGTCCACTGCCGATCGGACGGCCCGAAAGCCCCTTTTCGTTTGGACAATCCGAACATTCTCTAGCTGATCGGATGGTCCGAACATCTCTTGATTGATCAGACGGTCCGGATTACCACACGGGCACCACGCCACACAAGTCCGACCACGCACCCACATGTCAGTGATGTGGCGTGCCACCACATCGCACAGGTCCACGTAGCCTCCATGTGGCATTTTACGTCAGCACCGAAACCCTCCCATACCACGTTAGTGCCACGTGTCAGACACGTGATAGCCACATCAGCAAAACAGTCATGTCACCTGCTACGTGTAGGGCTGACATCAGCGTGACATCATAATTCAGAATTTCCTTTAGAAATTTAATTTAGTTTAAAAGAAAATCCCTTGCTGATGTCATAATTATGAATTTTTTCATAAAAATAATTTTCTAAATTCCTTGGTGATGTCATAAATCCTTTTTCAGTAGAAAAATAATTTCAAAAATTCTGATTTTTTTAATTTTGTTAGAATTCAAACTTCCGGAAACCCGTTCTCCTTCATCCTAGTTCCGATTAAGCCCATTTAAATTTCTAAATTCATCAAACATTCTCCTCTATCCATTTCTTCCCTCCTTTTTATTTTTTGAAATTTATTTGAGTTACTTGCGTACTTTCATGTGTAGACTTCGATGATTCAGAAGAATTCTTCGACGACGATTTACATCAATTCACAGAGCGAAGCAAGTCATACTCCTTGACCATGTTGATTTCAGATTACAAAATAAAATTATATTATATTAAATTATTTTACATGCATATTTGTAATCAAAGTATTTTAATTCCAGTTTTAAATTTAGTTAATGCATATTTGTTACTACCTCCTTTGACATCCACTCATGAATACCTTGTCACTCTAGAATAAAACTCTAGTTAGTATACTAGTATGAACTAAAGAATTTTGTATCAAATATTTAGACTTGCTTAGATATTATTTTATTTTGGGATAATTTTTCACATAAAATGATAAACTTTTCAAATATAATCTTGACTTCGGTGAGTCAAGAAAGGCTATAAATTATTTTAAAATAAAATATAAAACCTGATTTAGATTTAAACTAATGGATAGGTGGTGGGTGCTAGCATGTATTGTTGTTCGGTAATATAATATTGATTGTCAAGCACAAGGGGTATGTGATTTGAGCCTAAATCAAGTTGGGGTAAGTGATTTGAGCCTAAGTCAAGTTAAGAATTGGTTTATGAGCTACTGCTATAAAGCCCTTATCATACTACCACAAGGCTGGTATGAGATAGTCTTGGCTGACTAATTTGCAGGTCCCAACTTGAGTCTCGCTGTAGATTAAAAGTGAGCGTGTTGTAGGCCATGTGAAGTCTCACATGGCTCAAGAGGGGGTTCCAGTATAGTGAATTCCTTGTTGAGGTGAAACCTTAGTGTTACTTGACCAAGTTGAAGGCTTTACTTTGTAAAGATCTTATCATGATTTCTTCGCTCGCACACCAAAGGAAGTGTGCTAATCATGTAGTAATATGAGATGATTATGTCTTGTGGTAAAGATGTACAATCTATACATAGTGTATAAATTATCCTATATAGCCATGCTCACAGTCATGGGTAAGTTGAATAAAGTTTTTTTATGTATTAGAGTTTAGCTTTCAAAAATGGTTTCTAAAAAGACTTATAGATGAATGGAATCCATAGGAGATTAAAATGCATATGGATGGATCGAATCTATATGAGATCTTTGGCCCGGGTGGGATGCTCGTGGTCAGATTAGTGTGGGGTATGGATCTGCTTTAATGATATTAATTTTAGTTATAAATATTATCTTTACTTATGGTATTAAATCCAGCAATTTTAATCATTTACTGTATTTCATTAAATGTTGTCTTACGCTCAAACTAAGCCTATATGACTTTCTTTATTGCCATTAACATTATATTATATTTTCGGTGTGACTTACGAAGTACAAGTTGGTACTCACCCTTACTTTCACATCTCAGAGGATGACGACTTCGACTACGGTGGGATACCCGTGGTTAGGTTAGTATGGGGGATGGACCTACACTAACGATATTATTTTCAGTTACAAATATTGTCTTTACTTATGGTATTAAATTTAGCAATTTTAATCTATTTATTGTATTTTATTATATCTGTGTTACGCTCAAACTAACCCTATATGCCTTCCTTTATTGACATTAACATTATATTGCATTTTTTCGTGCGACTTGTGGAGTACAAGTTGGTATTCACCCTTACTTTCATATCTCAGAGGATAACAACTTCGACTACGGTGAAGACCAAGACGAGTAGGCCGCGTCTTACTGTCGTTTGCCTGTGGGCACGCTCAGTGAACTTCTTTCACTTCGGTATTTTTCTTCTGCTGCTTATATTTAAATTTGGCCTATGGGCCGTGGATGTAAACTTTGGCAATCATAACTATATTTAGTTAATGAACAAATATCATTATAGTTCATATTTATCTTTGTTGTCCATTGTGTGCACTAGCTAATCCTGGACTAGTGCGATTTATACAGAGGATCCTGGAATCGTTGCTCCCGAGTCCGACATAACCCCTGCAAAGTGAACAAATCTTGCTGTTTTTGGTGGCAGGACTGGGAATTTTCCCCTCCATCCATTGTAGTGGCACCAAAATGTGAGTGGGAGCAAATTGGGTGGGAGCAAAGTTCAGCATGCCTACACATCAAGAAGGCAGGCCTCCATGCTGTTGTTATTGTACTTATCAACTTGGCCAACTTGTCCGCATATGTGGCAAAACATCAAGTCATCGTGCCACGCTGTCAAAACCAACTTAGGGGTTATGCAAACGGGATTCAAAAGTTTGGGGTGCTAGATAACCAATTTCAAAGTTAAGGGTGTTAAACAACCTTTTGAGGAAAGCTCGGGGTGTTATATGGATTTCTTTGTCGGAGAAAAGAAAAAAAGATTGGTTGGAGCAAACAGTGCATAGGATGGAGCTCCTCAACCAAACGTGCACACCACTTACACAATTATCACACTATCCATCACTTTTAATTATTTTAGTTGAAGGATCGTAAATATAAGTATAGAATATACAATGATTATTTTGGTTAGTTAGGTCGCATGAGGAAGTCTACCCCTATATCGTAGCACAAGTGAGTAGCAGTAACACCACTAAAGTATGCAGGCTAACCGCGTGTTTACTCCCTCCATCAGTACAGGTTCTTATTCTTGAAATGTGTCTATGTCATAATATAAATTTATTATGGATATCAAAGAAGTAATTATTACAATATTTACACTATATATTTGTATAACCATATTGAGAATGTATATAGTTTGTTTGTGTTGAATAATTGACAATCATATCGAGTTGAAATTTAAATTTGCAAAGTTTGCAAGTCTTCAATTTTACTGTCAAACCAAAGGCGGTCTAACCGGCTGTGGGCGGTGGTCTGAATGGTTTTGGTGTGACTTGATTTTGGGAGTGGTCCGAACAGGGTTGGCTGAGCGATCAAACTAGCATGGGTGCCATGGTCTGACTGACTCCCCAATCATTGGCATTTGACTAGATTGACCAGTGCGGTCCGATCGGCTGGTCAATGATAGTTAGACCGACTACGACTGAAAATATCCGAGAGAGTTTTGGGATTTTGTGAAAAATGGTTATGGGTTGAGTTTTGAAGTCTTACGTCATTGCATTCATGATGCATGAAACTATTAGACTAATGTGGGTAAGTTGTGAAGAATTTGTGCTCGAAAATAATTTCTTGATCTTTGATGTGTAGGAAAGCTTAGAGGCAACTATGGTTGATGGCGTGGACTGGGACTAGGTTTGGAGATGAGCTGAGGTATGGTCAAGAAAGTTGGGCAGGATGGTTGGGCTCAAGCAAGACATAGGGAAGACAAGTGATATTGAAGTGAAACTTGAGTAACGGTTCATCGAATGGTGCGGTCAATACAAGCAAGGCATGGTCAGGGGGAACTGATACAGAGAGACTCATTGATGCATGAGCCATTGTTGAACCTATATGTTACAGGTATGAGGATTGCTTGCAAAGTAAGAAATGACCATGGGCTAGGTTCGGAGAAGAGCTGAGGTCTACGGTCAAAGTGATGGTGTTTTGGCGAGGAAGCCAAAATTTCAAAAATAGAAATGGGACCAAAACTGCGGTATTTGGAGGATGTTGGGAGAGTGGTTTAGGTCAAGAGGATGCTAGGGAGACCAAACGAATAGGGAGACCAAATGAATAGAAGCTTACTCCTTAGCGGGTTTGGACTTATGTGCCTTAAGAAGCGTGTATAAGTTATGTGAGTGTAAAACTTGGTGTGTGAGGTTAATGGATTTCTCCAGTTGTGCTAATAGATAGTATCCATTATAGTTAGATGTGATCTGATTGCTCCATCTATATGAGTGAGATGAACTGGAGGTATGTATGATGAGGAAGCTAACCAACTATCTATTCTTTAGGGTTCGAGAGAGACTTTCTTTGAGGGAAAGCTTTGGGTGAGTGCTTTTAGGAGAGGGGGGAGAGAGAGATGTGTTCTTTAGGGTGAAGTGGTTGTAAAATATTCATTTACAAGTTGCAATAGATCAATCTTATTCATCATACATCGTTTGTTCCTATTCTTGTTGATTAGGCACTTACTTTGGTTGGTGTTCTTGCCCTCTCTCCCACCCTTTTAATCTTGCTGGGTTCCAAAGATATGTAAGTGATAGAGATGCCTCATGAGGATCATATTCTATTTATCTAGGAACCAATGATAGCAAGATCTTGAAGGTTGCCTAGTTTTGTTTGATTTGGAGTTCTTATAGTGAAATCTTGTTCTTAAAGTTTTAATCTCGAATCTTTAGGTGCTCTTTCTTTCTGTGATATATGGAAACTCATCTAGAGTTATCTTAGCTATATGTAACCCACGAGTAACTCATATATCAAATTCTTGAGTTTTTTCCATTTTGATGTAATCTTGCTTGTCTTGAGGAAATGTTAAAACTTTAGGCAAGATCCATATGATTCTTAGATAGATTATGTTTCTAAAATCCTCGGCAGGGTATGTGCAAACTTTTATATCATTTGGATATGTATTTTGAAGATTACACCATTTTTTTGGCTCGAATTGATTTCTAGGTCTAAAATAGGGGTATGGTCTGACCGCCCTCAAGCCAACGAAAACAAGAGACCAGTCAAAACAGTTGATACCGACGATTGGACCGCTAGCTCCCAGGCCGGTCTGACCACTCTCTACATAGTGGTCTAACCGGTCCAGGGAATTAACCGTTTGCTTCCATGTTTTTGGGAGTTCTTTGTTAGTGAGTAAATTTGATCTTTCTAGCTTTCAATAGCTAGTGGAGTGAAAATTTTGGAATAGAATTTGGGGAAGTTAAATTTGAAGGCATCATTCACCTTATTGTCGTATCGGGTCCAATAGTACCCTCTCTTTTAATACTAAAGAAATGGATGAGTAGTTATAATATGTCATATGATATAGGTATGCATGGTTCAATAATATTAACATTTTTTTAGATTTAGTATCTTCTTAGTTTGTGCGTGTGGTGGAATACTGCGGGACAGGGGAGTATAAAATAGAGTGACTAGATGCTGCTAGGCTGTATAAGCTGGTAGTACTCTTTGACCACTACATTCTGTATCAATATTTAAGAAAATTGTAAAAGTGCAATATTATGAAAAAAAAATTTGATGAAAAATCTACTTGTATCATTTTCATATATAAAAATCATATATTTAAATAACATCGATATTTACGGTTTGATTTGTGCACATTCTAGGGAGTCACATTTTTTTTGCCGGTGTTGTAAGTAGTACTGACACGTTACGTGCATCTTGGAGTGTAAAAATCCAGCCATTGCAACAACAACTTCACAAGTTCATTAAGCAATGGTAGTAGTGTATACGGTACATTCATAAGTAGTGGGCTTTTGGAGTCGCGCACGGCTCTTGGAGTAGTAAGGTGCCATTTGCTGGGCTCGGCTTTTCTCTTTTTAGTTTGGAGGGTAGGCTCTAAGTGAAGCTACGAAATTCAGACTTTAAATTTGTAGTTTATTTTATATTCAACTTTAAATTCTTAATTTATATTTAGGCTTTGAAGCCTACGCGTTTGGTCACAAAAAACGGCTTCAAAGCCAAAAAAAATCCTGGAGCCGACCCCGGCCAGACGGGGTAAGCAAACAGAAAATATCTCGGGGCAGAGGAGAGCAGAGCAGAGCAGAGAGCACCACGGGGCCGCACGCGCGCCTTGGCACGTGGCCGGCGGGTCCCGATGGAGATCTTCTCCGCGTCGAGGAACGCCGGACGCACGCAGCTTCTGGACGTCTAGAACCTTCGGAGAATCAAACCAACGCACGCTCTGACCACCGTCCCTCCCTCGTACTCCTGCCTGTCAGTCGGAAAACTCCGGCCCCCGCGGTCGCATCACGCGAGGCGACAAATTGGCACCACAGCTCGCTCTCGCCGTCGCGTAGCGCCGCCCGGCTTCGCGCGCCTCCACGTCGCGCGCGCCGTCGCTGTCCGTCGGCCATCGATACAGCGAGATGGTCTGGAGTTCTTCTGGTCTAGATGGTTCGATTCTGGCTCCGCATGCGCCATGTAAGCTCGGCCCATGTCAGAAGGCACGCTGTTTCCAAACACATTTCCCATTCCAGAGTGGCCTGTCTGGGCGTGAACGGTACTCCACCTGGTAGTCTGCTTCACATTGGAGGAGACTTGTTGTAGTCCAAGCCGTCGTCCCTGACATGAACAAAATATCTTTTTCATGCGTGTGTGATAGCCCTCGGGTTACTAGTAGTTAGCAGGCAGAAAACACTAGGGGAGCGCATTCCAAGTGCAAACATAGCACCGCATGCATGCCACCGCCCAATAGCGCAACGCTGGTCTATGCATTCCTTTTGTTTTTGAGATCAACGTGAGCACGCAAATTTTTTTGCACAGCATTAGTGGGGTTTACAATTGACTATGGACTGGACACCAAAACTAGTCAACTTAGGTGCCATCCAACCGGCTGTGGCTACGGCTTCCGGCTACAGGTATCGGCTGAAATTACAATATAGTGTCCTTCAGATTTTTCTGAATTATTCAATTAAAAAATAAATATAAATAAAAAACTAAAATACCGTTATATCTTTACAGATAATGTAAAAGAAATAGAGGAAAAAACAAAAGCAAAAAAGCTAAAATTAGAAAATGACGTGTTTTAAATAGCTTATGGTTTACAAAAACAGAAAACCCAAAAAAAAAAAGACAGAAGTTAACGTCATTTGGAGCAAGATCTTAATTTAATACCTAAAAATTAAGGAGCGGGATCTTAATTTAATACCTAAAAATTAAGAAGCGGGATATCATTTCGTCTTCTTTGACTCCAAGCGCAGAAGACGTTTCAGAAAATGTTTTGACTCGTCATACATTAGTCATTTCCATATACAACCGTGCGTCTTTTTTTTTTTGTGTCATTCTTAGCGAGCTTGTGTGTAAATGTGAGTCCTAAAGATTTTATAAGGATAGACGAAGAGTTGTGAGCGTTGCTAGTGTTCCAAAAGACATGCGTTGAAGGTGCTGGCAGGAAAGAAAGAAAGCTCGAGTGGTCAGGTATTAGTCCAAGGAAAAAGTCTATATCACCCTTGAACTTTGCTTGTCTATTTAGCCTCCAAACTGTAAAATCAAATATTTTACCCTCTAAAATTCTAAAATAGATGCAAACAATCCCATAAGCTGGTCTTGCAGTCATCGGCGATGATGTGGACTGATTCGTCACAGCTGTCCATACACGTGGAAGATGACGTGCACAACACTCTCAGGCCCCGATCAAAATGGAGATATTTTCACCGTTGAGCGATCAAAACATCTGCGGCCAGCGAAAACATCGTAGCATTTTTGTCACGTAGTGAAATATTTTTTTTGTTTTTGGTTTTTTTGCGTTCGGTTTTTTCTCATATTTCTTTGCATTGTCCGCACTAGACTAGCGAGCCGTTTTTATTTTTACATTTTTTAAAATTTAATTATGCCTAACATGCCACTCACTCTGATAAAAAATCACCCGACTCTGATGTTTTTCAGCAAAAACCAAAAGCTATCGCTATTCCGATCACCCCCTCACTCTCTTCCATCCCGTCTCAAGTCGAGGCGGGCTCACTGTCCGCCACGCACTGCCGTCGGTTACCGCCACCGCGCCGTCCACACTCGAGCCACGCCACCCCCAGCATGCTGCAGCGCCCCCGGGCACCCGGCCCGCCACGGTCGCTTGCCGCGCCGCACCATGCCTGACTGCTTGTCACGGCTCGCACCAGGGCAAGCCACCGGCGGCCACACAGGCCACGCCACTCGCCACATCCATTGCCCCTCGCCGCACCTGTAGCAGTGCGACTCAAGGCGATGAGCAGCGATGGTGGCCCATTCACGTTGAGTGAATAAGCGATACTCACGTTGAAAAACCACTTCATTCAAAATAACTCTATAGTAACTCCTATAAATAATTTACAAAAACTACCTTAAGAAACTACTATGTTCAAAAGTCAGCTCATATTATGTTAAGAGTGGATTCTTTTTGGTTGCGACTAATAACTTATATCTGCGGTTTATAGTTTTTAGACCTATCGTGAGTGTTTGTGTGAACAAATCAAATGCTAATATGTCAATAATCTATTTCGAAAAAGTTATCTTGATAAATTGTTTTAAAACGGCAACGGCGTAGACTTTTTCCTTAGTCCAAATATGCTTAGGCATCTTGGTATGCATGCCTTCCAAGTGTAAAAGTTTTAAAGAGCACGTATTCTTATGGATTTTGGAAGCTCCCTATGACCTCGGTGTACAACAAAGCGCGTGAGCAATTTTCTTTGGGAAAACTGTCGCAAATAAACTAACATGCTTTTTCAGTGACACAAATGTTGAGTGTAGTGGACGATTGAAAGATGAAGGATCGCAATTCACCTACTTAAAATGATATATACATATATAGGAGCAACACTATAAAGCTATGCATCGGCGTAAGCTTCGTTCGTTAATTGGCTGATCTCAAGAAGAGATTGCACAAAATCTGAAGAGGATGCAGGGCTTGTGACCTTGAAATATATCGAAATTGCGAGTGAGTAGGAAGAATAGCCCAAAGTAGGTCCGGAAAAAAAGCTCATTATTGAGGCTCGTTGATTCGATTTAAAATTGCTTTAATTACACTCGTTAATTAGTTAAACATTGAAAGAGTCAATTTTGGATAAAATTAAATTTTCCTTTGGCTCGGCTCGTTAGCACGATTCCAAAAATAATTTCTAAATATCAATAAAATTATATTAAATTAAACTATATCAATTTCAAAAAAAACTTGATAAGATGATGAGCTAGCTTGATATCAACCCCTGCCCAAGGGCCTTTCAGAAACAGACTGATGGTTCAGGGTGTAAAATGAAAAGACCACCACTGCTTAAAAGTACTGGCCTCCTCCCCAACCATCCCCCCTCTACTCCATTCCCTCGCCTGCACTCCTCCCCAACGCCATTGCAATTGCAAACAACGCCAACCTGTCGCACCAAGAAAGCTAGCAAGGAAGGAATCTATCCATCCATGGGAAGGAAGGAGATGAGAGGGAGGCTCGCGGCGGAGTACCAGGGCCTGGAGGTGAAGGTCCCGAGCTTCTTCCGGTGCCCCATCTCGCTGGACGTGATGCGGTCGCCGGTAAGCCTCTGCACCGGCGTCACCTACGACCGCGCCTCCATCCAGCGCTGGCTCGAATCCGGAAACACCACCTGCCCGGCCACCATGCTCCCGCTCCCGTCCACCGACCTCGTCCCCAACCTCACCCTGCGCCGCCTCATTGCCCTCTGGGCCTCGACGGCCGCTTCCTCCTCGTCCCCCGCACCCTCCGCCGTCGGCCCCACACCGGTCTCCGCGGCCGCAGAGCTCCTCCGCCAGGTCGCTGCCCCCGGCGCGGACCCCTGCCCGGCGCTCCACAAGCTCGCCGCCTTCCTCTCAGACGACGACGTCGACGAGTTCGACAAGAACGCGCTGGCGAGAGCCGGCGGCGCCGCCGAGACCGTGGCATCGGTGCTCCGGCGGAGGGAGGCTGATGCCGCCGTCGAGGCGGCCGTGCGGGTGCTCGCGGTGCTCGCCGCGTCCGACTGCATCGAGGAGGAGAACAAGAAGCGGGTTGCGACCGCCCTCGCCGCCGACACCGCGTCCTCGGTCGCGTCCCTGGCGCGCGTGATGCAGAGCGGGAGCGGGCTGGAGGCACGGATCGACGCGGCGAGGCTGGTGGAGTCACTGCTTCGTAATGCGACGCCGGACGTGAAGGCGACGGTCGCCGAGGCGGAGGAATTGGTCGCCGAGCTGATCCGTCTCATCGGTCCCGTCGACGAGAAGGGCAGTCTGGACAAGCAGGCCGTGGAGGTCGGCCTCTCCTGCCTCGCGGGCATTGCCGGGACGCGGCGCGCGCGCTCCGAGATGGGCCGGCTGGGCGCCGTCCCGGCGGCGGTGCGCGTGCTGGCCACGGACGCCGGCTCCCCGGGGCAGGCCCTCCGCGTGCTGGAGGCCGCCGTGGGGTGCGCCGACGGCCGCGCCGCGCTATGCGCGAAGGCGGAGGCGGCGATCCCTGCAGTGGTGTCCAAGATGATGAAGGGCGGGATGGGCGGCGCGGAGGCGGCGGTGTCCGTGCTGTGGGCGGTGTGCCACAAGTACAAGGACAGGCGCGCCGTGGACGCGGCGGCGGCGTCCAAGGGCGGGCTGACGAAGCTTCTGCTGCTGATGCAGAGCGGGTGCTCGCCGGCGGCTAGGCAGATGGCGTCGGAGCTGCTCAAGATCTTCAAGGTGAACGCCAAGAGCTGCCTCGCCGGCTACGACTCCAAGACCACCCACATCATGCCGTTCTAATGGAGAAGCGTGGATGGGTGGTTCACGGAGCAGGGGAATTTGTCCCCCTCTCAAAAATTTTCATTTGTTGCCTAGAGAAGAAAAGAATTGGTTATTGTGGAGGAAAACTTGTACATGGTTAGAGAATTTTGATAGAAAGATAATGGACGACAAAATTTAGCTGATGGTCCAACCCAATTCTTGTTTTCCTGGCCAAAATACTGACGCTGCTTTCCTACGATAGCACCATACATGATCAAATTTGCCCGGAGGCAATGGCGAGGACGGCATGACCTGTATATTGCATCAATCACGTTACAGACCCTGATGTCCATAGTTCGAAAACAACAAACGAAGTATACATATCGGTCAAACATAGGAAAAAAAGAATGCACCAGGAGATTCAGGACGTGCATCCTGCATGGTTCTTGGCGCATATCCATTTGGTTAAGAAACAAAGATCGTCCATCAAACATGGCACATGCTAAGAGACGGGGGCATCTCAGCCCTAACGATCACTCTCTTTGTGTTTTGACAGATTCACTATACATACAACTACATGTGCAAGGGCATGCACAAGCTGAGTCTGATCAGCTCGATCCCTTCTTCAGTCTAGCAAATGCCCAGGCAAGAAACGGCACCATCCTCATGCCTAGCCTAAACAAGGAGGCAGGAAAATATATAATCCAAGATGGTATAAGTTCACCTACTTGGGAATTGGTAGGTATTTTTACCAAGAACGCATTACAATTTAGAAGTGCCTTTTGACTTAAAAGATCTCGAGTACTAGCATGGATGCATGATTGATCGTAGGAAGAAGCAAGGTACCAGCTGCCGAGCACCTAACAAAAGAAAGGAGCGAAGGGGGCAAAGATCAATCAGTGTTCCGAGGCAGGTCGCCGACCACGTGCACCGCCCTTTTACTACCTCCATTCTTTTTTTTTTCCTTCCTATAATCGGTGCAAACTCACTTGTACAAATACAGCTAAGAAAATCTTAGAACCTGTTTATTTTAGCTTCTGACAATTACAGCTACTCTTAGAATCTGCAGCTCCCCCAAACAGTCTAGATTTTCATCCAAATTCTAAGTAGCTAGAAACTACATAATCCAGAAAATGAACTAGTAGCCAGAAGCTGGGGTTATCCAGCTTCTCCAGACTCTAACTAGCTAGATACTCACCAGCTGCTTCTCAGAATCTACAGCTGAAACAAACAAACCCTTAGTCTTAAACGCGTCTCTTCTTTGCATTATTTTATCACACCTAAGTTAGACAAATTTGAACATCTTTTGCCACAGTTTCGTTCATGGCCACAATTACAACCAGCTATATACATTTCCTTAGCCAAAATCCGCCTAACTTGAATCTTGACAAATAGGTTTACTGCTTTCTCCATCTAGGGCGCTGCTTTCGATGACTTCTAGTTTTTGCTTTTCATTTTATTTTTTTTTATCAGAATGATTTGGCTTTTAGGTATAATTAATTTTAAAAATGTAAAAATAGAAAAAATATGTTAACCCATTAGGGATAATACAAAGGAACACGGGAAAAAAAAGAAAATACAAAAAAGCCTAAAATATCTAAAAAAATTCAAAAAAGATGAAATACTGAATAGTGAAAAAAAAGCAGAATCTAGAAGCGAAAAAAAAGCCGAAACGAGTGGGGAAAATGGTCATATACTTTTGAATGATCTTATTTATAAATATATGGTGTATTTCATATTCATATGCAAAATAAATACGTTATTTGTTAGACCATGTGGCTAAATTTAGAATTTTTATGATGATGAATAATTGATAACATTATTTAGCGTTGTTGTGTGAGGTGTGTCGTATGAGTGTGGACTGATGTTGGTCAAGTTAGAGAAAACTTGTGTTAAAAAAATGTTCATTGATCTCTGCATATGCAGGTTGAGCATAGAGACGATCATGGTCGATGGCGGATAGACCTGGACTAAGATGGGGAGATCCGAGGTTCAAATGGTTAAGGATGTTACAAGATGGTCATATTCATGCTTAAACACACGGAGATCAAAGATAAATGATGTATGAAAAAGATACAGAAGATACGATCCTAAAGGCTACGTTTCTCAATCTATGTTTTCTTCAGTTCGTCATCCAGCATCACTTCGTCTCGGTCTGAACGGTAGCACGCATAAATTCTGGGGTGAGGAGGTAATTTGTATCACATATATCCTTAAGAAGAGCACCACATGCATCTACTAGAAGATCTATCGTTCTTAGCATCTTGCTTTATCAAGTTTGTTGAGTCATACATGTTAAGCAAGACATACAAAAAGTTAATGTCTGTTGGGTAGTAACAAAGTATTGTAGATGCAATACGGTTTTGTTCTCTTGAAACATCTTTGGTTAGGTTGAATTGCTAACAGTGTAGAACGCATGTTGCTACAGTAAATCCAAAAAATATATTCCTTTTACTATTTTTATTTTTGCTATGATTTATAGATTAAAAGAGCAGAAGACAATAGGTTTTTAAAAAACTCTGCTGCGTATTACAATTATCCATCTTCCTCTGATTGCCATTGACAATCCTACATTATTCTCTCTATACTTTTAATAAATTTTCAGTTTGACTTTGCATTCTCTGCATGTATGCATTAAGTATAGTACTTAAAGATGATAAATATGAGTAGTGTAATCATTTTTAATACCTCCTCGATATATAGGACCAGTCAAAATACACCCTACATTTTTAATACGTCCTTGATGTATGAACGCCATTCTGCTATCAGCCCGGCGGCGACAACCAGCAGCAGCAGCTTGCGCTCTTCCTTGTCGTGTATGCGCTTGGACGTGGTTCCCTGCCAGTATGAAAGGAAAGCTAGGTGCAGGGAATCATGCAGGCCCTGACAGTTCTTCGGAATCCACGAGCATGAGCAGTACAACCAGTACCATGGCGCAGGGCAAGATGAAAGGAGAGCTAGGCGAAGGCAAGGAAAGCTAGGGGAAGACGGTGGGTGGAGAGGTGCTGGCATTGATGCTCTTTTTGACTGCATGCCCCGCCGAATCCCTATGCATGTTGGCTGCCGTTACTTTGCCCGGGTCAATAAATGAAATGAAAATCCGTATGTGCAGGGATCGTCCTAGTCATCGCTACCTACTGCAACCTCCAACGTGTCCGGAGCCCCCTCAGCCCCACAGGTGAGCAGGGAGGAGGGGGCTCGGATTTACTCGATTCAAAATTTTGTATGAAACTATTATACTATTATCTAAATTAATAAATAGTGCTTATACAAACATTATCAAATTATTTTATGTATAATATGAACCATCCCATTTATTAATATTACATATCAGAGTTTAAATAAGATACATCAAGCTGAGTTTACATAAAAGGTCAATCGTACCAAATAGATATATTACAAAAGCAGAAGTGACAAGCAAAACGTGATAGCACATCTTGCCATAGGTAGCATATCTTGCATAGGCAAATGACTGACTGGGGTAAAAGGATGCCTTACTACTTTCCAAGGATTTAGATAATAGAGTCCACACAGTCATCAACAAAGTCGGTCTAACTGAGGTTAGAACTAAACTACTAGATAATATCCTAATCTCCATCATCTTCTCCTCCATCAGCTCCTGGGATATCGTAGTATGCGTACTGATCTTCATCCACAGGTTTTGATGTATTTAGTGAGTGAGGGTGAGCACAAACAACTCTGCTCCACGAGCCAACACATAGAATACAGTACTATGCATGCAAGATTCAAGAAAGGTAGGCTCGGGTTTTTTATTTGCATAAGGTATTAGTTAAAAACTACAATAAGATAGAAATCCCTATAACTTAGAATTTTAATTAAACCATATTTTTGTTAAAAAGAGTAAAAGTGTGTAATACTAATAACAGTGTAGGTTCCATCTGCCTGTTACATGGTTACTTCTACCATATGCAAGTTTTTGTTATTAAGATTACATCCACTCATTATCATCACTGGGTTAACATCTACCTAGGGCAAACCAAAATCAATGTTACATCTACCTGACGAGTTTTCATCCACTTACAAAGTTTTAGAATAGATATTAACTCAAATAAGTTATCATACCCACTTAGGACCATAGGCACAACTGTTCAAATAGTTAACACTCTGCAGAGTTCATACACTTTACCCACAATAGATAATTAACTTGTTATGTTTCACATATTTTCTTGGACATATGAGTCAAGAAGATTATCACAGGCCCTTTACAATGCATCACCCAGCGTAGATTACACCCGCTAAGATTTTATCTTAGTGGAGTTACATCCACCCACATAAAGACCCCCTCTTGCACCATATGATGGCTTAAATATATCTAGCAATTAATATGACCTATGTCCACAATGGATTAAAACTAGCAACACAAGTTGTGGGTCACTCCAATGGTGCAACCCGCATTTGTGGATGTAAATTAGTTAGCCAAGTCGTACCTATTATAGACTTATGATCGTACTATTTTACATTGAGTGATCATCACAAGATTCAGCCCTGAGTGTTATCTGGGCGGTGCTACCACAAACTATAATTTATCGTGCTACATCCGCACCATTCCTCTTACCATTCGTCCAGATATGTAAAGTAAGTTTCAGGGTTTTCAGAAGTATAAAACTAAGTTATCTCAATATACCAACCATTTCCCTCCAATAGCTACCTAAAATTAGTTTCATGATTTAAATAATGGTAAGGCAATTTAATGTCTCTAGTATCTAAGCAAAACTAAGCACAACTTTTAGATACAACTTATAGCTAGTATGGTTACCATTATATTTCTAAGGTGACAAGAATAATGTGTTCAATTATCCAAGGGATGGTGTATAATAACACAATGATTGATAGGCATGTATATACAACCTTATGACAAACATAAATTTGTATAACAAATAGAAGCATTCAATTTGATAATTTAAATAAATATAATTGCATAGAAATGTAGGTTTAATATGATTAAAGCATTGACTCACCTGGCTCACAATTTAGGTTGGTCTTGAAAGTCTTGACTTAGCTTGAACTACGGTTCTTCCATGATGGCTGACAGGGAGGGCAAATATGGAATGCTCATTCTAGCCGCACCTCTAGGTGAGGTGGCATGAGCCAATTTGGCGCATGTGGTGGCCGGCGACGAGCTAGGCGGCCATGGCGCTCGGGCGCATGGCATCACGGCAAACGATGGTGAGATAGTCCAATTAAATGCTAGGAGAGCATCTCAGGACCGAGTGGGACTTACCGGAGTTGACGGCCAAGCTTTGGGAGGATAGTGTGGGCAGTTCGCTGAAGGTGAAGAGGTAGGAGGGCATCGTCCGAGGTAGCTTCGGAACTTCCTAGTGGTGCTCCTGGTGCGTCAAATCGGGCGGGGGTGCATTGGAGCAAAGATGGTGTCGATAGTGGTGAACTTGGTCAGAGTCGAAAAGGGGGATGCGAGGCTCTTTGAGGTGAGGGAATTTGGCTGGGGGCAATTGGGGGGCTCAAAAGCGGCGTGGAGGCTTTTATAGTTGAGGGGGGAGGGCGAGAGTCGTTGGGCGACTTCAATGCTTGCGCAGAGGTCGAGGGCGGCGGCACCAACACTCTGCGTGACACAGGGCGAGTAAGGCAGAGCTGGCACACAGTGCGAAGGGGAGTTATTGCTGATGGGATGGTGGAGATGCAATGATCGAGCTGAGACCCGGGCACACGGTGCAGACGTGGAGCGGGACACGGGCATAGTGTGCGGCACAACAGAGAGAAGAGGGAGAGGGGCTGAGCTAGGATGAGGTCGATGAGGCTATGCACGGTATGATGTAGCACATGGACGCGCATAGGAGGAGGAGGCCGGCATTGTGGCAGCACAGCATCGAGTAGGGATGCGTGCAACGCAGCGGGCGCGTGCACCAGTGCAGGGAGGGCGGCATGGGCTGGGCTGGGTTAGGCCAAGGAACAGATGGGCCAGAGGGGGGAACTAGCTATGCTCTACCTAGGCCAAGACATGGGCTTCGGATTCGAATTGAATTTGAATTTTTGGTTGAATTTGCTTTGAATTCAAATTGGAATTTTTAATTCAAGCACTTTGAATTTTCAAAAATGGGATGTTACAGGCTACTAGGTACCAACGCTCCAAGCACTCGCGAAAAGAAGAAGGACATTAAGCTAGTGCAAAGTAGAGGGGGGGGGGTTGCAAAGACAGAAAGTTGGGTTAGGCAATGTAAAAGGTCAATATGACAAGGATATGTAACCCGCAGCTAATTGGGAAGCACACATTCTCTGTCATTGTTCCTCAACTCATGGTGCGACTTTGCTTGCCCAGTTGCCTGCCTGCCCCCATCCTAATCAAACGAACGGCAAAGTCGGGTCCGAGCGCATACATGCATCGCGGCCGTCGAGATCATTACACGGCGGGCGGCAATTGTACGTGCATGCCGTTTCCCATGGACGGCAAGGGATGATGCATCTGGTCCGCTAACTCCATGCCAATTCTGAAGGAAGCGCAACGCAGAAAGCCGGAGCCGAGCAACAAGCTAGAGGCCGGCAAGGGCATAGCTGCATTATTATGACTCGCTAGCAACGCCCTTGACTCGCATCATTGCCCTTTCTTCTTTTTTTCCCCCTTCTTTCTATCTCTCTTATGAGTTCAGAAAGGACAAGGCAAGAAAGGGGTGATCGGAATAGCGATAGCTTTTAAGTTTTGCTGAAAAAACACTGTAGCTGAGTTGGTTTATTAGGTATAATTAAATATAAAAAATGTAAAAAAACCAAAAATAAAAAATGAAAAAAAGTATAAGTAAATTTTTTTAAAAAATTCGAAAAAAATGAAAAAAAAAATTCACTGTAGCATATACTGTGTATGCTACAGTAAAAAATCTGCCTATCACCTGTTGCTGCAAGCAAAAGCCGTTCTGATCAGCACCTTCGTATCGTCAAAAGAATACAGCAATGTTTGTTCCAACATGGAGGTGACCGTGCCCCTGTACAAGTTGTACACTGCAACTGTGCCTGTGATGGATCATGGATTGGACGGACGAGTCTGACCGCGTAACCACACCCCAAGGAAGAAGCTACGACTGGCTGTTGATGATGGATTTGATTTAGCGTTCCATGAGTTGACCACTCGTTACAACATCGGGTGTGACCTTGGGATCGGTGGACGCATATAAATTGATGATGTGAACCTCGGTGTTGGTAGTGCAGTTCACCAATCGATCCAGAGAGTTTGACAACCGGATGGGCTGTCATTCGGTGTTTGCATTCGACGGACGGGTTGCTGCTACGAATTGGATCTGTTTATATTGGTTTTTAATGATATTTTTAGTTTTAATTTACGAATGGTAACAGTTTGTAGAGAGTTACAGGGAGAGAGAAATTTATATGTGATTTTAACTAATATAAATGAAGTCAATACGGTGTGTACTATAATTGATTAGTAGACCCTATTTTAAAAAAATATCTTATTTAAAAGTTAGGTATTATAGAAAAGTTATTTATTATAGAAAAGTAACTTTTAGAAGCCAATATAAATAAGACAGTTTGAAAGAGAAATACTAACATATAGTTCGTATGACCATGATACGACGGACATACCTATCACAAGAATGATGACATACTCCACTACGAACCTAAAACAACGAAATAAGTCAATCCTCACTCATGGACGAGGCTACAATACCAACATCATGGATGCTCAACATTCCAACGTCCATGAACACTAAAAAGAAAGTTTGTCATACATAAGCATGAAAGGTTGGACGAAGTCCATGTGACCCCTGAAGTCCGTTGGTGCGGCTCCTTAACCCTCTGACATAAAACCCAGTTATAGGACGTTGTAAAACTAGATTACTTAACCCCTAATAGCAGTTTTGGGTGGTGGTTTATCTTGTGTGGCACTAGATTAGGGTGGTTGTCACATGCATGGGTGAGTTGGCAGGCACAAAGGAAGCCCCATTGATCCTCATTCTGTATGCCTATCATCCTTCCATCGCCAGTGCCCTAGCCAACAACGCTAGAAAAGCTGCCATTTGCCACTGTCGAGGTCGTTTTCCTCATCTCCGGCCGCACTCCACCTCTACCGCCATGGAACACCTCGCATTCCCGCTGCATGGGTGAGTTCCAATCGGTTTCGTTCGCGTCATCATGTGTTCAGTGTCCCCATCTACCCTTCCCCTCAATCAATTTTGCTTTCCCTTCATCGTGTGCAGAGAACGATCTCTCAAACCACTACCTCCATTGCTGCGTTAGAGCTTGGCCGATCTGCCTATCTGTCGCGTTTCCACCTGCACCAATCACGTCACATCATGTTCCTGAGCCTCCTCAACATTTTCCCTGAAGCAATTGAATTCAAGACACAATCATGAGGGAGATCAAACTCTTCTTCTCCATCCCCAATTGTACGCTGCCATCATCGATTCTTTCCCCACCAATGAAAGCTCCTCCAATTATTCTTGCCTAAAGCATCGCCTCTACCTCCTCTATCTTTTCCCCATGCCATCTTGGCCAATGCGCCACCATAGAGCTTCATCGTCGTAGCCATCGTCTTTCCCAATATTGGTTATCGATGTCCTATCGCCTCCAACCACCTCTGGCGATGCCATTTACTCCGGTGGATTTCCTATGATGTCACTTAGCTCATGCGCATGTGGCTTCCCAAGGAGCACCACCGAACACCATCGTTGTCCTCCATCTCAATGGTTGCCTCACCATCACCCGTGTCGATGTTGCCTCCTCTATTCTCCCTCTCTCGTCTCTCTTTTTCTCTTTTGGTCTCTCTACTAACTGGGCCCGACTTGTCAAATTCCTCTCAAGAACCATAGAAACCCGAACTGGTCCACCTTGCCATCTCACTTGCCATATGGCAAAACTGCCCTAACCCAGTGCCATGCAAGCAAAACCACCACCCAAAACAACCATTGGGGTTAAGTAATCTAGTTCTACAACATCATGGGGTTAAATAGCTAGTTTTTTAGATAAGGGGGTTAAGTGGCCATACCAACATACTTCATGGGGTCATATGGATTTCTTCCTAAAATGTTTTATTAAACTTAGGGGTGCAAATAGGGTAGAGGTTAAAATTTTGACTGGAAAATGGTTCTACCCTATTAGACCTGTGGATCGACCCATTTGAGAGATAATGTTGTAGAAACAAGGCAGCCTAGTATGTTCATTCACCGAAAAAAAGGAAAAGAAACATTTGTCACAAAGAAAGATAAAAACATTTGTCGTGGAAGCAGTTCTGGCTATCCACTGTTGGCTGCAAGAGATCTAAAGGAGGGAGGGCGTGGATGAAGGTCAAGGCACAGATGATGGTTTGCGACTTGCAAGGAATGAAACATGGAGCTCGGCATCAAGGCGGCTTGCAGCAACGGCTTCATTGGATCTATCAATCCTGTGGAGACTTGGCTCCAAAGGAAGAGGACTGGATGGGAGCAAGATGTAGCAAATCCCTACGCTAGCCGCCACACTCTCCACATGGCTTTTATCTTGCGGCTCTAATGTGGAGAGATCAAGGCTAGCATAGGAAGTGACAATGTATGGAGCTCTAGGTTCTGGTGAGATTGGGGAATGGAGGATGCTTTTGGGGGATGGAGGAAGCAACGACTAAGGAAGGTGGAGTTGGTGGGGTGCCAACATCGGTGGCATTGTTGGATTATAGAAGAGGCGGCGGCTCAAAGCCTCGACGCCTTGCGGAGTGGAGAATGGTATAATTGGGGTCATGGACCAGTTGGCCCTAAATTTTTATGAGCCGGGCCATGTCCCTTTTGGTAACTAATTTTAGGGGCAGGCTAAAGGGTCAACGGGCGAACCACCCCATTTGCATCCCTAATTAAACTAGACAAATTGCCCACATGATTGCATGGCTAGCTACTATAGTACATATGTTTATTTTGAAAACACATTTTTATTTGTTATGCAATTCTATTAGTTGTATTTGCTATATAACTTTAACAGTTGTAGTGCCTACATGTCTGATTAATTCAAACCTTCATAATCGGTGTAAATCCTACTCCTTTTCTCTCAATCAATGAGATAATTTGTAGCCTTTTTTGGATTAATGTAGGACATTCTAGCCAAAGTGTGAAGGAGTTGTCGTTGATCTTGTTGTTTATATTAATCGCTATATATATATATATATATATATATATATATATATATATATATATATATATATATATATATATATATATATATATATATTTAGAGTGAGTTTAGATCATATACTTTCCTACTAAATTTTTGCATTTACTTTTAAAGCAAAAACATGAGGTTGTGATTAATTTCACTAACTAGTTTTTAGAAAGGTCAATTTAGTCATTTTAAAACAGCCCTGTAGCCTGTATCCACAGCCCGTAACTACCCATTGCTCGTGATGTCTCATAAATAAGACCTTGGTTTTTGAAGCACCGAAGCACTTCTCATTGTAGAGCAGTTTCAGTGGAGCGGAGGAGGAGGGGCGCGCGGGGGAGGTAGTGGCGGTTGCGGTGGAGATTACGGCAGAGCGCGGGGAGGACGGCGGCCATGTCGGTGAGGACGAGGTCGGCGAGGCCGAGGTTGGCTGAGCTGCAGCCGGAGCCGAGCTCGACGGCGCTGGTGCCCAGGAAGCGGAGGAGGCGGGGCGCACGGGGGAGGTAGTGGCGGTTGCGGCGGTGCTGTTGCTCCCCACTGCCACCTCCGGCGAGTCCGACAGACCGGCAACGATGAGCGGCGGCGGAGGAAGCTAGGGGCGGAGGCAGGGGCGGACCCACAGGGTATGCTGGGTGGGCCACGGCATACCCTGGGGTCCAGCCGAACGTAGCGTCTCCTCGCGTTCCTCGCGAGCGCCAGCCGCCGCCAACCCCTCGCTGCTCTCGCACCTCCGCGCCGCCGCCGCCGCCTCCTCCCACCGCCAGCTCTTCGTCCACGCCTCGGCGTCCCTCTCCCTCGCCGCCTCCTCAAGGCCCCCGCGTGCTTGTCGGGCTGAACACAGCGGGAGCGGGAGGGCGACCAGGGCCCGCGCCGTGCCCCGCCGCATCATCGCGTTCTCGGTTGGTTCCTTGCACTTCCCCTCCCCCACCTACCTGCATTCGTTCCAAGTTTCAAAGAATGGAAATGAAACTTTTTTATTGTTCTTTTGCGTACGACGATTAGGGCCGGCTAGGAGAGCAATTTGGTTTGGTGTTGCTAGTTTTAGTTTAGTTTATTATTCTATTGACTGAGCTCGATTTTGTAGAAACTGGAAAAGATGAGCTACTACTAAGAAAGAACTAGATGTCTTTTTTTAGTTCCGTTTTAATTGCTAGTGATTAAGGACAGCTGAAGAAGATGCACCCGTAATGTGTCAAACTTCATATTTCGCTTGGTCTACCCGGAAAATTTTCCGCCCATCTGAAGAATTCTCTATGATTGTTGTGGCAGGAAGCAAAATTGATGTGAAGTTAAGCTTTTCAGTCGTCAACTGACGGACAATGTTGACAATATAGCGCGTAGACATGCTACATTGTGTTGATTATCATGTAGGAGTAGTTTAGGTCCCTGTGATGCATATACTCAATCTCAGAGCGCATCTTTTCGTGCGCTCTTGTTAATATCAAGTTGTAAGAGGGTTTGTCTTCTGTTTACCAGAAGTTGCTGCTTTGGTTTTCCTTTTTTACTCTAGCTATGGAACTTGCTGTGTGGAATTCCTGACAATTTGATGTTGCGTGCTATATAATTGATGGTGTCTGCTATATAGGTTACTCTGTTGTGTTCACCAGAATTCCAGTCAAATTATTTCACCAGAATTCCAGTCAAATTTTCGACCTTGCTTTGATCTTGAAATGGTACTATTGATCTCCGGCAATGGTTAAGTTCAGTCACCTAATACACCTGGCATAAGACAACATCATGCCCCAGCTTATTGCATTACTGGTGAGCATGCCCCAGCTTTCCCTGAACTCTTTAGCTAACTCTTTTTCCCCTGAACTCTTTGCCGGTTTCTTGCTATAACTGTGTACCCAATAAAACATTGTACTTGTTTTTACTGGATGTGAAATCCGAAGTGCAATGTTGTAGAAATGAATGAAGTGAAGTTCTGCAGTCATATTGGGCTACGTGTTTTTAGATGCATACTCTTTAGCAATTCTTTTTTTGGCTGTCTCACTGCTAATTTCCTTTCCATCATAGTTCATGAGAAGCTGCTTCGCACCAACGAGGACTTTGTATGGCAGCTTGATACGGTGTTCCACGGGCGATTTACTATCGATGTCGAGTTTTTGGACCTCAAGATTGGCAGTAACAATGCAAGTATTGTTTTCTTTTGCCCCAATAAGTATGAGAGTACATGTATTTTGTAACTCTGATTGCTTAGGAGATATGTTTCAGGGGGTGAACTTCGCCATCGCGGGATCGATGGCGACGCCGGGCGACACTCCGTTCTCGCTGGACGTGCAGCTGGATCAGTTCCTGTTTTTCAAGGACAGATGCCTCGAGTCCATCGAAAGAGGTTTGCTTGCTCTTGATTTGTTCAAAGTATCTTCTCAACAAAAACAACATACAAGATTGTGATTCTTTAATGCCATTAATTTGGCTTGAAATTCTTTTGAAGCGTTGTGAGCTGACAAACTTGTTAATTTCTGGTGAATGTCATTCAGGTGAGACTACCCCGATTGATGAGCAAGGGTTCAAAAATGCTCTCTACACTATGGACATTGGGCAGAATGATCCACATAAACCGGAAATGGACGTGCGATCCGCACTTATCGGAAAACTGAAACTGAACAAAACTAAAATAGTTGAGTGCCGAAGTTCCTGTGCATACCCAGCTCCACTTCTGTTAGTTGCTTCCGGGTGACTCGGTCATGACAAAACGCGCTAGTTGATAACAGCCAAACATATGTTCCATTACAAATCAACTCGCAAAATGATCCGAATCATTCAATCTCACGGAATAACAATTAGGGTGAAATAAATTGCTATAATTAAAATTAGGGTGAAATAAATTGCAATTATTCATCTAAGGTATCTTAATAATAATAAGTTGAACGCGGAAAAAGTTTACTTGTAGTTTTACTCCGCCGTGCCAAGAAGTTTTAGTCCAGCAGGTTGTAGATTGGTAGATGAACGCAGAGGAGGAGTTAGCAATGAAGTGGGCTTTCGCTTTCACCAACTAACCGATTTGAGTAGTAGAGGTAAATGGAGGTTTGTATTAGGAAACCAGGGATAAGGTTTCCGTTTAAACGGATTCTTTCCGTTTAAACGAATCCCTATCCATATTGGGCACCTCACCCTCCCCTATAAATAGAGAGCCATATGGCTGATTTTGTACTCAATGCATATGAAGCAATAAAGAAAGACCGTGAGTTCTCTCTACTCTCTCTCTCGTGTTCAATCTATTATTCGTCGCTTTGTGATTGATTCGCTCTTGTTCTAAGCGGAGGAATTGCTCGACCGGTCGCCAATGAGGGTTCCTCAACACGTTATCGGCCAGACGAATCGCTCCGTGAACGAAGGTAATCATCGAAGCACTTAATAGATTGGTTTTCTAGATCGCTTTGAATTTGCTTTTTCTTCGCGTTCTAGATTGGTTTTTTCTACGATGCAAATCCCCAATCTACCGCGAGCGGCATACGGTCGCCGCACAATGTCGATCGGTAGATTACGAAACGGGTAGATGTTGATTGCACTATAGAAAACGATGCAAATCCGCCCTAATCTACCGCGAGCAGACACGGTCGCCGACACAATGTCGATCGGTAGATTATGAAACGGGTAGATGTTGATTGCTTCAGATGAGAAACAAAAATTCTTTTGCATTGCCTTTTCTCGCTTGGTTGGCCCTAGCCTCACGCGGCGCACATACCAACCGCCGCCTCCGCACGAGGCGCCGCTTATCGTCGCCACGCCACGCGCCTCGAACGCGCGCCTCGCCGGCCTGCTCCCAGCCTCGCGCCGCGCAGACGCTCGCCACCACCAGCCCGCGCTGCCTCGCGACGCCGCCGCCTCGCATGGCCGCCGCCGGCCGCCCCGCACGGGCCGCCTCGCTTGGCGCTCCGCGGGGCCGCCGCCGCCGCCCTATCGCGCCGCCACCCGCGCTGCTTCACGCGCGCTGCCGCAGCCGCTGCCGTCCCCTCACGCGCTGGTTCGCCCGCACGACCGCTTCGCCGCGCCGGCCAGACGCCGCCCGCCGCGCGCTCGCGACGCTTTGCTGCGCCGCTCGGCGCGCCGCGCCGCTCGGCCTTACGCGCCGCCATCGCCGCGACGCTGCTCGCGCACTCGCCGCTCGCCTCCCGTCGCGCTGGCTCGCCTCGAGCCCCGCGCCGCCGCTGCCGCCGCCGCGCGCTGGCGCCGCTGCCGCCGCGCCGCTCCTCGCAGTCACGCCGCCGCCGCCGCCACCCTAGGCCGGCCTCTCCCGCGCCGCCGAGGCTGCCCCCACGCGCACCGGCCGGGGCCACGCCAGTGAAGAGGAGGTAGGGAAACCCTACCTCCCGTGAGTGCAAAGGCGGGCCAAATGGGCCGATGGGCCAAAGAAAGAAAAAGGGGGCCCTACTAATACTTCAAAAAATCAGAAATTTGCGTGATAATTTTCTCTCAATTGAAAATTTTCGTAAAACCTCCGAATACCAAATTGCTGAAAATTTGTATTCTAGCATAAAAGGGCCTCAAGAACCCGAATTTTGCATTATTTTCAGCATTTGAAGCTTATTTATTTATGCCATTATTGTTTTATATATTTTCTGCATTTATTTATCGCTTTGATTAATTGTAATTATTTAATTACTTTAATCACCGAAAATTAGCAGAAATTATGGAAAATATATAGAAAATTATGAAACATTATGAGAACCTATTGTACCATTTATTTACTCGCAGAATAATTCCATGCATGTTTACTCGAAGTAAACTTATATGTTCCATTCATCACATGTAGATGATCGCATCACGAATCGGAGTTCGAGGAGCTTGCCCAGATGGCAAGAACTATCTCGACGTGGGCATCCGATGTCGAGATAGTACTTGGAGCCGTGAAGCTCGCGCAGCTATTGGGATTGGCGGACGGCATGACGCCAAACCTACACTGAGGAAAATGATCGACACTTCATTTCCTCGTGCACCACCTCTGCATTACTCTCAAGAATGAGATATGGCGGTCCGCAGCGCTAGCACTGGACCGCACTCAAGAAGCGTTTGAGAGGCTCAAGTACACCATTCTTCCTCGGCCAGAGCGTATGGATCGATCGAGGTTTGCCGATTTCAAGACGGTCGGGAGTACACCGCTTTACATTGCAATTTGTACCAATCTTCAACTCGGGCGCGGATCACGATGAGCGAAGATTGAGAAGACCTTGTCCACCTTTCACCCCAATGTCGATAATCCGCCCGCAACTATCGCCAAGACGGCTACAAGGAGTACGCCGAATTGATAGATATGATGCAGTAGCGAGGCTCGTGACGAACTTCTCCGCAAGAATTACGCCACTCACCATTGGGAGCTCACTGGCCGTGAAGCCAATGCCGGGAGCTACAAGGTGCAAAGCCCTTGATGAAAAGAAGGGGAAAGAAGGGTAAGACCGCTGCCCGTAAAGGCAAGTCGATGCTCCAAATGACAAAATGGCTAAGGAGAGTGGCAAACCTTATGGCCGCAGAACCAAGGTTGCTACAAATGTGGCAAATGGGGGCATTGATCGTGGATTTGCAAAGCACCGCAGCATGTCATTGATGCCCACCAAGCCCAGAAGAACAATGGCAAAGGGCAGCCTAAAGCTCACTTTGCAACAGTTGAGGGGGAGCATCTTGAGCAGTGCATCGAAATGATGGAGGTAGAGACCTCTCCGCAAAAAGACTTCTTACGACTTAGAGGCACCACCTCCATGATTTCTCTCAAGAGAACATCACGCTCAAAAGATAGCCAAGAAGTCAATGACTTTCTAGTTGATTCCGTCGATGCATGTAATGCATGAGACGTTAATTGTCATTTATTTTGCATGGAATGGACAAGCTACAACTTGCATGGATGGTACTTTATTTTTGTCTTCTCGTAATGGTTGGATGATTTTGAAATAATTCATTCATTTATTCAGTTTATAATGGCATGAACACGTGTGGCTATATTATACCAATATTAAGGCGCTGCGCAGCTGCATAATCGCTCAAGATGATTCAAAAGCTCAACTATTCTCGCTCGCATGACAGATTAGGCCACCTGTGTCTTAGGATGATGAGAAATATAATTAACAATTTTCACAGGCATAATATTAATGTGAAGAATTTCCCGAATCATGAAGATTTTGTGTGCCCTGCATGTGACACCGGGAAATTAATTATTAGACCCTCCACTCTGAAAGTGAAGGATGAAGTCTCTGCATTCTCGAACGCATCCAGGAGACATTTGCGGTCCTATTCAGCCCATCTCGTGGCCATTTAGGTATTTCATGGTGTTCATTGATGCTTCCTCAAAGTGGTCATATGTGGGTTTATTATCCACAAGAAACCATGCTTTCGTTAAATTGATCTCGCAGATCATTCGCATCAGAAATGTGTTCCCTGATCATCGCATCAAGTCCATCGAATGGACAATGCCGAGAATTTACTTCAAAGGCATTTGATGATTATTGCATGGCGATGGGGATTGCGCTGAGCATTCTGCACCGCATGTCCATACCCGAATGGTTTGGCGAGGCATTGATCAAGAGAATTAAATTTATTGCCCGATCACTTTTGCGAGAATTGTAATTTGCCGCCTACATGTTGGGGACACGCATCCTACATGCAAAGAAATCTCATCAACTTTAGACCTTCGCCTACAACATCCATTCACCTATACAACTAGTGCAAGGGTCACCACCAAAATTTCTCATATCGTGAGGTTTGGATGTAAAGTTTATGTACCTATACCCTCCGTAGCGAATCGCAATGGGCCCTCTCCGTAAGACCGGGATATACGTTGGTTATGAGACGCATCCATAATCGTATTTGGAACCCATGTCGGAGATTTGCATACCGCCGCTTCACGATCGCATTTTTATGAGGATAATTTCCCGACATTAGGGGAGGAAATCAACCCATTGATGAAAATGTCGAAATTACGTGGAAGCCACGGAATTCCCGCACATGACCCACGACTAGTGAAACTGAAAAGAGGTCCGAAGATCATCAATTTGCAAGCATTAGCAAATCAACCGCTCGATCACTTTAGTGATTTGAAGAGCGTGACTAAGTCGCATGTGCTCGCACGCAATGCACCGGAGAGGGTTGAAATACCAAAGAAAATTGAAGGTATCCCTAATCCCGTCCAAAGGCCTCAGAATACAAGGACGAGAACTCCGGCCCCTCGAATCCAAAGTAACCGGGGCGCTCGCGAAAAAGGATAAGAAGGACTTATCACACCGATCACCAAGTCCCCTGCATGAGAAGGGGAGCCGCTTGAGACTCGCACAAGTATGACACACGTTAAAAAGGACATACCGGATCTGAATATCCCCATCGGCATGGATGTGTGCGCACACATCGGAGCCGAAAAACTAAAGGGACTTGCCACCGCAATGGAAAGAAGTGATGCGCAAGATGAAGCTCCAGAAGAAGCAACTTATGAAGAAATAGCTATAAATTATGTGCATACGGGAGAGTCCCTGAACAGGACAACAGCCAATGTCGATATCTACTTCCCAAAGAAAATTGCCACAATCATTGATCTTGATCCCGAGCCTGCATCGCTCGCTGAATGTAAGAAAAGATCAGATTGGGAAGATTGGAAGAAGGCAATTGCAACCGAATTGCTATCTCTGAACAAAAGAGAAGTGTTTGGGCCCGTATGCCGCACTCCTTCCTATGTGCACCCTGTAGGGCACAAGTGGGTATTTGTTCGAAAGAGGAATGAAAGAAACAAAGTAGTGAGATACAAAGCAAGGCTGGTAGCACAAGGTTTCACTCAACGTCCTGGAGTTGATTATGAAGAAACCTACTCCCTACCATGAGTGGAATTACATTTAGATACTTGATCTCAATGGCGGTGAACTTGAATTTAGAAATGAAATTGATAGATGTTGTGATCAGATACCTTTATGGTAACTTGGATTCGAGATTTATATGAAAGTCCCGAAGGAATTCATCTCCAACCAAGACAGAGCAAATAGAAATCAGACAGTGTGAAGCTTAGAAAGTCCCCAGATGGACTAAAGCAACCGCGTAATGTGGTATAATCGCTAAGCGACTTTCTCTCGCAAGAAAGGCTACTCAACAATGAGGACTGCCCTTGTGTATTTATACGGCGATCCTGCAATGGATTCTCGATAATCTCGGTGTATGTAGATGATCCAATATCATCGGACAATGGATGATATAAAAGAAGCAAGCTCCTACTTGGAGTCGAATTTGAAATGAAAGACTTAGGCAAAACCAAGTTCGCTTAGGCTCGCAGCTTGAGCATGTCCTCGGAGGAGTCTTAGTACATCACGACCTACACCTGTAAGGTGCTAGAAAGATTCGGCTTTGAGAAAGCATTCCCATCAAAGTACCTATGATCGGAGATCTTTACAAAGAAGAAAAAGATCCTTTCCGACCTAGGGAAGAGGGGCAGGAAGTCCCGGGACCGAATTCCCACACTTGAGTGCGCTTGGAGCACTCATGTACTTAGCGAATCGCACTAGACCGGATATTGCCTTTGCCGTGAACCTATTAGCAAGGTATAGTACAGAGCCTATCAAAAGGCATTGGCAGGGCATAAAGGACATCTTCCGATATCTCCAAGGAAGTAAGGACCTTGGATTGTTTTACGTAAAGAATCAAGATCTGAACTTGATTGGCTATGCAGATGCCGGGTACTGGCTCGACCCGCATACCGCAAAGTCACAAACAAAGCTATGTATTCTGTGTGGTGGAACCGCACTTTCTCGAAATCGCCTAAGCAAAGCCTTGTAGCTACCTCGACGAACCACTCGTAAATAATAGCGCTGATGAAGCAAAGACGTGAATGCGCTTTACGCTAATGGTTCACCACATCCAGCAATATGTGGAATGAACATTGTGCAAAACCCCACAATTATCTATGAAGATAATGCCGCTATGCTTGCACAAGTACAAACGGGCTATGTGAAGAGTCATCTCACAAAGCATATCAACTCCAAGTTCTTCTATGCTCATGAATTGCAAAAGATGGACGAGATTAAAGTATCGCATACTAAGTCTTGTGAAAATCTAGCGATCTATTCACAAAGTCCTCTCCGCATCTAGTTTTGAAAGGTGCGTAAGTAGGGATCGGTATGATGAGACTTAGAGAAGTGCAGAATTCTGGGGAGAATTCTCTCAAGTCCGTTAGTAAATCTTGATCCTCAAGATCAAGTACCCAAAGAATAAAAGTCCTCAAGACTAAATGAAGTTGGGTGAATTGTACTTTTTTCCTTGGCGAGTTTTCTCAAGTTTCTCGACCAAGGTTTTTAATGAGGCAATTCGTGCAATCGCAAAGATAACATGCATCATGTACTCTTTCTCCAAATTTTTCCCACGGGTTTTTATGGAGTTTTAACGAGGCATGAGTATGTCTGATGAGTGCCCAAGGGGGAGTATTAGGAAATCGGGATAAGGGTTTCCGCTTAAACGGATTCTTTCCGTTTAAACGAATCCCTATCCATATTGGGCACCTCACCCTCCCCTATAAATAGAGAGCCATATGGCTGATTTTGTACTCAATGCATATGAAGCAATAAAGAAAGACCAGGAGTTCTCTCTACCTCTCTCTGTGTTCAATCTATTATTCTGTCGCTTTGTGATTGATTTGTTCTTGTTCTAAGCAGAGGAATTGCTCGGACTGGTCGCCAGCGAGGGTTCCTCAACAGTTTGATGTGGTTAAGAGAATATAATTCAAAATTTATATTATTAAATCCAAAATTTATATTATTAAATCGAATAAAAATTAGCGTAAAATAAGTTACAGTTGTTCATCTTAGGTACCTTAATAATAAGATAAAAAAAACCTAAAATAGCATCTATTACATTATTCGGGAAATCTAACAATGGTGGATCCGTTGGCTCACAATCACACCAAGTCATAGGTACTGTGCTAATTTCCTTCTTGAACTGTAGTTTATATTATAACTGACAATTGATTGATTTCTTTCTTGACTTCTTCCATGCTACTTGTTGATGGCAGATTTGATTTCTTTGCACTCACGCTATCAGTTGTATTTCCAAAAGCTTGCCCTTCTCCCTGAACGAGTTTCATCAGTTACAATCTTTCTTATAAACAAGTTTAAAGCAATGGATGCGAATAATTGAGAAGTATTGATAATTAGATTCACTTTGTTGAATAATCCCTTTCTTCTCTTTCTAATCGAATAATTGAAAAGTATTGATATAAAATCTATGAAATTATGTGGATGCGAACCTAGTATCATAACCCCTATGGCCTGGTATTGATATCAACCTTCATGCTTTACAAGATGAAGAATATCATAATATGCAAGGCTGAATCATCCAAGGAGAGCTATAGTTATAGGCACAAGGTATATAAATGGAAGAGGCAGTACACAGCACTAGAGATCAACAGCTGGAGTCGCATATTCAGTATATATAATCACCATTAGTTGGAAATTGACACGAACTGTTTTGCAACGAACTGAAGGTTTCTTTAGAGAACAGAATTGAAGCCAATTCATGATAAAAGTGGAGCCTTGCAGGTTGCAGCCAAAGAGAACACTCGTGAATGATTTCAAGAAAAAATAAAATGTGTACCAAACCTGGATCAAGATCCAAGTATTTCATCTAATAAAACGAAGTTAACAAGTTAAACCTGGACCAAACCTTGATGCCGGCGTCCTTGCGCAGCAGCTCGCAGAGCTACGGGGGGAGTCCGAGCAGCGCGACGGAGGGTGTGGGCGCGAGGAAAAGGACCCCGGCGTCGAGGGGGGAGGGGAGGGAGGCGACGGAGGGACGCGCAGGGCCGATGGAAGGTGGCTCTCGTGCTAGCGACGGGGAGAGAGGCGGTGGGAGGCGAGGTCACGGCCAACGACTAGATTCCGGCTTCAGAGTCGCCGTGCCCACGCGCAGAGGGCCGACGGGATGATGTGGAGTCGTGGGCGGCGGCAGGGGGCGTGGGCGCGAGGAAGAGGACCCCGGCGTCGAGGGGGGAGGGGAGGGAGGCGACGGGGAGAGAGGCGGTAGGAGGAGAGGTCGCAGCCGACGGGACAATGTGGAGTCGTGGGCGGCGGCAGGGGGCGTGGGCGCGAGGAAGAGGACCCCTGGCGTCGAGGGGGGAGGGGAGGGAGGCGACGGGGAGAGAGGCGGTGGGAGGAGATGTCGCGGCCGGCGGGACGATGTGGAGTCGTGGGCGGCGGCAGGGGGCGTGGGCGTGAGGAAGAGGACCCTGGCGTCGAGGGGGGACAGGAGGGAGGCGACAGGGAGAGAGGCGGTGGGAGGAGAGGTCGTGGCCGTGGCGTCGAGGCGGGAAGGGAGGGAGGCGACGGGGAGAGAGGCGGTGGGAGGAGAGGTCGCGGCTGACGGGCGATGTGGAGTCGTGGGCGGCGGCAGTTACGGTGTTACGGGCTGGACTCAGCCCGCTTTGAATTCATCGAATATGCTATGTTACTAATTTACCCTTGGCTTAACTAATCTTAGTTGCTTTGAAATTTGTGTAAATTTTCTTTTGGAAAAGCACCGAAGCACTTCTCTTAGTCATATTGTAATAAAATATGCATATTGCTTGATCAAATACAAATACAGAGTGTTCGGATAAAATAATATTTCAAATAGTAAAAATCCATACAATATTTACTTTCATATTTTTTATGCTAAATCAAATATAATAGGATAGAAATTCTTAATCAGATTAAAATGTTTATACTATATTTACATCCTTTCAAATTTGATAATCGAATAATATAGATAGTTCACATCTATTTTTCACCCCTACTCCTCGCCTCCTCCACATCATGCGGCGTGCGCGCGCTCGGGCAGCGATAGCTGGCTGCATAGGACACGGGGCGCGTCCAGACCTAGCGGGTTGTGTTGTGCACTGTGTGACAGGGCACCCCACCCACCCAGTCATTGCGTCCATGCATGCTCCGGCCGGCCGCCGCTTGGGTGCGGCGAGTTCGATGCATAATACATGGCCCGCCTGCGCTGGAAAAAATGCTGCTATCGCACAGCTGCGCGCCGAACTGGAGCGGTTGTTGGTGACAAAAAACCGGCGGTAATGTAGCTGTTTGTGAGTATTTGGACAAGTATTGGAGAGAACAATTGCTTTCATTCATCTGTATTCCTGTACAATGGATGATACATATTTATAGATGGTGAAGGGGCGGTGGTTGCGTGCGCAGACGGACGGCCAAGGTCCAGACGGATGTCTGCGTCCGTCGGACGGGCGCGCCTACATGTTGGTCATATTGCTCGTAACACTCCCCCTTGACCAATGATTCTTCATATGATCATCTTGATTCATTATCTTTGGGAAAACTCCTCCAAAACCCTGTAGGAAAATATGAGGAAAATCTAAAGAGTAGATATGTCATGAAAAACTCCTTTAAAACCCAGTGGGAAAATTTTAAGGAGAAAAATGATATGGCATATATTTGATTATCTCTTTAAAAACCCTTGTGGGGAAAATAGAGATATAATATATGTATGATTACGTTGTCATATTGCCTCATTAAAAATTTTGATGAGAAACCTTAGAGGAAAACTCATAAAGAAAAAAGAGTACAATATTTATCTTTAAACGGATTAAGTCTTTAGAAGATTTCTCCCTTGATGCGTGCAAATCACGTAGCCTTCACATACCAATTTCATGAACGTATTTCTGAAATGTGGAAGTTGGTAATGACTTAGTGAATAAATCTGTGCGAGATTATCGCAAGACTTAGTTTGCAGAATAGTTATTTCCCCACTCTCTTGCAATTCATGGTGCAATATGTTTTGTGATATTACTCTTTATGTAACCCGTTTGCATTTGATTGTTGTATGTAGATAATGGTGGGTGATGCGATAGCACCTATACCACATGATTGTTGTATGTAGTTAATCATTCTGCGAAGCTATACACATTCACGTGATGCTTCATATAATGCAATTATTTCAGAATGATTAGTGGATGTAGCCACTAGAGTCTGTTTTGAAGACTTCCAAGAGATGGCAGTTTCACCATATAAAAACACAAAGCCTGTTTGAGATCTGGCATTATGGGGATCTGATAAATAGCCAGCATCTGTATATCCTATTAAGTCCATGCCTTTATTCTTCTGGAAGAATAGTCCGAGATCTTGAGTGCCTTCAAGATATCTAAGGATATTCTTCACTCCTACCCAATGTCTTTTGGTTGGAGCAGCGCTATATCTAGCAAGTAGATTAACTGCAAATGCAATATTCGGCCGGGTGCAATTTGCAAGGTACATAAGCGCTCCGATGGCACTAAGATATGGAACCTCAGATCCCAATAACTTTTCATTGTCATCTTGGGGTCTAAATGGATCTTTGTCCCTGTCTAGAGATCGAACAACCATGGGGGTTTTCGATGGATATGCTTTGTCCATATTGAATTTCTTCAATATTTTATGGACATAGACTGATTGATGCACTAGTATGCCTGTATGAAGGTGCTCAAGTTGTATACCTAAGCAAAATTTGGTTTTACCCAAATCCTTCATTTCAAATTCCGTCTTAAGATGATTATGTGCTTCATCTATATTTTGTGTATTACCAATGATATTGAGATCATCAACATACATAGATATAATGCAAAATCCGGTTGAGGATCTTTTGATGAACACGCATGGGCAATCATCATTGTTGGAGTATCCCTTTTTGGTTAAGAACTCACTTAGTCGGTTGTACCACATTCTACCCGACTATTTCAAGCCGTATAGAGACTTGTTCAATTTTACACAATATATATTGCGATTTGCGCTTGGATTCGGAATTGAAATTCCATCAGGAACTTTCATATATATGTTCGAATCAAGTGACCCATAAAGGTATGCAGTCACTACATCCATCAACTGCAAAGATAAATGATTTTGCACTACCAATGATATTAAATATCAGAATGTTACTCCACTCATTACTGGAGAATAAGTTTCATTGAAATCAATGCCGGGTCTCTGCGTGAACCCTTGTGCTACAAGCCTTGCTTTGTATCTCACCACCTCATTGTTTTCATTCCGTTTGTGGATGAAAATCCATTTGAATCCGACAGGGAATACATTGGGAGGTGTATGTATCACATTGGTGAATACATTTCTTTTCTTGAGCGAGGCTAACTCCGCTTGAATTGCATCTTTCCATTGAATCCAGTCCGAGCGCTGTTTGCACTCTGCCATGGTCTTGGGATCTGGATCATTTTGAAGATTGTTTGCAATTGTTGTGAGAAATAAATGTCGACAATTATAGTCTTATTTATCATATGATTCTCGAGTCGGATAGTTAGTGGAAATTTCTTGGACCCTCGTGACTCAATGTGATTTTCCAAAACATTTGAGTCGGGTATTTCGATGTCCCAAGATCGTGATTTGAGTGCACCGCTGATCCGGGTTCAAGGATCCTTTGGTGTCTATCAACATGAGGTTGATCTGCATTTACATTATTTTGTTTCCTTTTTCACTTGTTAGAAGTCAGATCCGCCACTTGTGCCGCATTTCTCCCCTCTTATTTTGAATCGGGAGTTGAGTGGTGTTTTGCGGTACCTCCACTCTTTCGAGCACATTTCGCAGGATTATAGGATTTTGTGACACCTTTATAATCGATAAATGCATCGCGATTATTTGCAATGTTTTGCAAATGAATGAGTTTCAACTTGAAGTTCGGTCTCTCGCACGTGGATTCGAGGCAGAATGCCTTGAACATTCCAATCAATTTCTGGCATTTAGTTTGGTACTTGTTATCTCCCCTAATGGCGGGAAATATTCCTCATTGAATATGTAATCAGCGAACCAGGCCGTAAACAGGTCCCAGTGAGGGGCTCGAGGTATTTTATAATTGACGGAGACTTATACCCAACATAAATCCCAAGTTTCCTGTGCGGCCCCATTGAGGTACGCTGCGGTGGTGAGATCGGTACGTATGTAGCGCAACCGAACTTTCGCAGATGGAAAATATTTGGTGGATTTCCACGTACTAATTGTAGTGGGGAAGTGCTATGATATGCAGTTGGACGCAATTGAATTAAGTCAGCAGCGTGTAAAACTGCATGACCCCAACGTGATGTTGGTAAATTGCAATTCTGTAGCAATGGTCTGGCGATGAGCTTGATTCTCTTGATGAGAGATTCTGCTAAACCATTTTGTGTATGAACATATGAAACAGAGTGTTGAACTTGTATCCCAAGAGCCATACAATAGTAATTGAATGCATGGGATGAAAATTCAGCAGCATTGTCCATTCGAATTGATTGAATTCGATTTTCAAGGTAATGTGCTCGCAATTGGATAATTTGACCAATTAACTTAGCAAATGCATGGTTTCGTGTGGATAAAAGACACATATGTGACCATTTAGTAGATGCGTCAATGAGAACTATGAAATACCTGAATAGTCCACACAATGGTTGTATAGGACCACATATATCCCCTTGAATGCGTTCAAGGAATTTAAGTGGTTCAGCTCTGATTTTAAGATAAGAGGGTCTTAAAATCAATTTTCCGGTGGCACATGAAGTGCACACAAAATCTGATGATTCCGGAAATTTTGTTTTGAGATATGTATGACCAATAGAATTGCTAATAATTTTCCTCATCATTCCAATGCCTGGGTGGCCATGGCGATCATGCCATGTTTGGAATGTGTTAGTGTTTTGAAAAATTACTTTGTTCGCAATATGTTGAATCGGTTTGATGTATGTATGATACAATCCAGAGGTTAAAGATGGAATTTTTTCTAGTACTTGTTTGCCATATCCGTTGTTTTTGGTTAAGAGGAGATATTCCTCGTTGTTGTCATTTTGGGTTTCAACATGGAAACCATTCGACGGATATCTCTATAACTGAGTAGAGTACGTGTTGAATCGGGATACAAGAGTGCATCCTCAATTTCTAACTGTGTACCCATAGGAAGAGTGATAGAGGCACGACCAGAGCCTACTATCATTGCATCGCGTCCAGCGATGGTTAAAATATTTCCTTTCCTACTAGTGTTAGAAAATATTTTGTGTCCCTAAGTATAGAGTTTGTGGTGCCACTATCCACAAGGCATAATTCCTCCTCCATTTGATTGACTCCAAAAATCTATATACACAAAATAAGAATTTGAATGAAAATCTTATTGTGGTATATATAGAATACATGCAAACTTAGTTACAATACCGAATATCTTCGATATATGATTGTAGCATACAAGCTTACAATATTGATGACAACAATGTTTATTTTACAACACTGTAGTACTTAATAGCTATGGCAATAGGAGTATAACTAAGATCTCCAAACATGTCTTGAGAAGTAAATTCTTCAAGTGTGTTCTCGGTGCTCAGGAGATCATCCTTCTTTGGAGAAGTACATGTATCCTTGAGTTCTTGAATGAACATTTGAAAGCATCCAGCTTCATTATTGTTCCATGGGAGATTGAAGTGCGCTTCAAATATCTTCTCTTGAGCATACTTGCCTTGAGCCGAAGACTGGAGGTAGAGGTTCACAAGGTGCTTCGGGGTGCGGCATTTCTTGGTAGGATGGTTGTAGCAACCACATTTTTGACAAACTTCAGTTTTGTCAATTTTCTTACCAAAATTGCCTTTACCCTTCTTGAATCCACCGCGCTTTTGCTTCATGTTGCGTTTGTTTTTACCTTTAAAGTTCTTTGAGTGGTCTTTTGAACCACGGAACTTAATGTTATTCTGATTAGCATGAACTTCAGGAAGTGGAGCGGCCCCAATGGGTCGTTGCTGATGGTTCTTTAAAAGAAGTTCAGCATGCTTCTACCAAGTATTGTATGCATAAGATCGAATAAGATTGGTAATTGGCAGCACGCCATTGTTCTTTGGAGGACCTCGCGATGGGAGCATGGTAGAGAGTTTTCTCTATTTTGACCGTGATCTGTTGGTTCCTTTTCACAAAACCGCAATTTGGAGCAAATAGCATGAAGGGCATGGTTATAGTCTCCAACCGTTTTGAAGTCTTGGAGTCTAAGATGTGCCCATTCATGATTAGCCTCAGGTAAAATAACAGCTTTCAGCTGTTCATATCTATTTTTGAGAGCTAACCATAAAGTTAGTGGATTCTCCTCATATAGATATTCAGCCTTCAAATTCGGATGTATATCATTCCGTATTATGCTCAAAACGGAATATTTTACAATATCCAGTGGGATTTGATCAGCTGGAGGATCGAATATCACCCTTTGCAACCCACGTGTGGTGAGGTTGATTTTTAGGTCCATAGCCCATGTAGGGTAGTTGCTACCATCGAGAGCGAGGGGCTCAAATTCTTTGGTAGCCATTTAAGACCTACATGAAAAGTACGCCATAAGATAATTAATTTACATGAGGTAAATTAATATGTATGGTAATGTTGCAAAATATGTGGAAAACAATATGAGTATTGTAATCTGAATGAATATATACTCAAATTAAATATAGCATGTGGTTATATTTAGAATACCGTATAATTACAATATTGGTGGTAAACACCAATTTATTGTATGGCAGAGTATACAAATAAAGTAGCAAAGTGCCATAAAATGTAATTATGGTATGTGTTGTAGGTATTCATTCATAATAATAATAAAAGAATCATAAAATATTTGCTAAATTAAGTACAATAGTACTTATGAAATAGCAATTGTATTTGAAATTTGCGAAATTTAAATATGTTCGCAAGTTGTAATGTAGATAAGTTGCAATAATAATCCTATATTTGTAAAAATTATCTAAATGTGGATGCACATTTATGAAAATATTTACATAATTTTCAGGTCCTGTACGGACTGAAATGCCAATTTATAACAGTACAAAGTTACGAGTACAATTATAAATAAGCGTAGGGACTTTATTGCAAAATCTACAATAGAAGAGTACAATTTTTTGTGAAATGGAGGGGGAATTGCAAAATTTGCAAAACCTGGGCTGAGGCCTAGTCGGCCTTTAGGCCCATGGGGGGAGGTGGGTGCTTAATGGGCCAAGCCCATTTATTGAGCAATCATATAAAAAGGAGAAGGGTTTGGGGATTAGGGTTTCCCCAAACCACAACCCTAGCCGCCGGCCGGCCGGCCGGGCCCCGCCTCGCCGGCGGCTCGCCGCCACTCACCACGCCCGCAGCCGCCGCCCCGCGCTTTGCGTCACCGTCGCTGCCGCCCCTGCGCTTGCGCCGCCGCCTCGCGCTTGTGCGCGCCGGCTGCCATGCCCGAGGCCGCCGCCTCTTGCCGCGGCGCTGTGCCGCCGCTCCTTGCGCCAGCGGCGCGGCCAGGCTCCGCCGGAGGGGGCCGATCGCGCTGGAGAGAGGCCGACCGCGCGGAGGGAGGTGCTTTGCCGGCACTCGAGGCAGCCGCGCCGGGTGCACCGCGCCGGAGGGCGCGCACCGCGGGCTGCTATCGCGCCGACCGGGAAGCCGCGAGGGCGTCGGCCGGTGCCATGCACGCCATGGCGCCGCGCGCCGCCCGCTGCGTGGCCGCATGTGGCCTCGCCATGGCATGCGCAGCCACGCGCTAGGTCGGGCCACGCCGCGTCACGCCGTCGTCTTGTCGCGCCGCCGCTGCGGCGGCCGCGCCCTGCGCCGCCGGAGGGGCCACCGCGCCTAGGGAGGCCGCCGCGTCGGGAGGCCGTGCGCCGGAGGGCTTCGTGCCGAAGTTCATCGGTCGCCACCCCATCCCCTCCCCTTTTATTTGTTGTTGTTTTGTTATGTGGAGGAGTGTGCGTCCGACGATTTGGGGTCCGTGTCCGGAGGCCGGGCATGCGATTTGCCGCTGCAGAGGCGTGCGCCGGGCGCCGGTAAGGGCCGTAGCGCTGGGTCTTTGCTGGTGGGAAGACTCCATGCGCCTCTCAGGGACGACGACGAGCCGGCATAGAACCGTGGCCGGTCGCAATGACAGTGGTCGTCGCCGGTTGACAAGGAGCAAGAAGGACTTGCAGCGACTCGCACATCGGATCAATTGAAGTAAGAAACTCGAGTAAGGATTTGTGATGTTTTTCACACAGTTGGATCTGGTTCTCCATTACCTTTGTAATGTTGAGCGTGCTGATAACGTGTTTGTGAGTATTTGGACAAGTATTGGAGAGAACAATTGCTTTCATTCATCTGTATTCCTGTACAATGGATGATACATATTTATAGATGGTGAAGGGGCGGCGGTTGCCGGCGTACGGACGGCGGTTGCCGGCGTACGGACCACCGCGTCCGTACGGATGTACAGGTGTCCGTACGGGCGCGCCTGCCTACATGTTGGTCATATTACTCGTGACAGTAGCAACGCTTGGCGCAACGGCCCGCGACCACTGTAGGTCGTTTTCCTAGTGGATTGTCTAATTGATTGATTTGAGTTTAGCACCACAATACCAGGCACAATGTGGTCATTAGCAGCCTCGTTCGTTTTAGCGATAGTTTTTGGCTTTTAGATGAAATTTCACTGTAGCTGATTTTTTTACTATAGCTGATTTGGCTTTTTGGACATAATTAATTTTAAAAAATGTAAAAATAAAAAATATGTTAACCCATTAGGGACAATACAAAGGAACACGGGAAAAAAAAGAAAATACAAAAAAGCCTAAAATATCTAAAAAAATTTAGAAAAAGATGAAATACTGAATAGTAAAAAAATAGAAGTTAGAAGTAGAAGTAAAAAAAGCCGAAATAGCAAATGCTAGCCATCGTACGTAAAATTGCTAAATTAGCAAGAAATCATTAAAATTGCTAAATTCCAGAAAATTCTAGAAACATGGTTTTTAGGTATATGAGCTTCCGTAATTTGGTGAGACCTTAGACTTAGTACACGTTGGAAGCATCATATCTCTTTTATGGTTTGTTTCCTGGCATTGTGTGTTTGGGGATTTATTTAATGGGTTAGCAATTCTGAAAATTACTTAAATGCCCTAATAATTATCAGAAAATCCCAAAAGGTTGCTGGGAAAATCTGGGAAAGGATACTTTATGTACAAACTAGATAAGAGTAAATTGTTACTCTTTTGCACTCATTTCATGCACTTGAAATTACTTACCATAAGTAAGTATGTTTAAAACTGCATGAATATTGTACGATATTGGACATCACTAAGTGGATATTTGCACGCCCCGAATGGCTGAAATTGTATCACCTAGACTTACTTAATTGGCACATAGTTATACCAGTGTTAAGCCTGAAGCTGACAAAGTTATATCCTTTTACTACTAAAAGGTAATAAAAAAATATTGTAATTGATAAGGTATCACCTCCACTCTACCCTGGAGTATAACTGATAGCCTTGAAGGCACTTTGCCAAGATCTGTTGCTCTTTCTAGGACCAGAAGTCCGCATACGAGTATTACTCCATCTTGCACCACATTGTCTCTGGACTAAATTTAGGTAACTCATATGTTACCAATAAACAGGTGCATTCACAAGTAAGAATATGCCTACAGTGAATAATATGGAGACCGGCAGCATTCTCCTAATCATCCCTTAGCTCTATATTGGATGTCAATTTTTCCACATGAGTAGCATCAATCAGATAGATCACTGACTCTGTCGAGCTTGATCTTGCTCATGAAGAGCACATCTTACCTTTTTGCTGAAACTATGCATACTCTTTTCCCTGATACCATAAATACTTGGTCTAAGTTGTTATGTTAAATCCTTACCCCTGCTAAACAGTTGCATAATAGAACACATTGCCAGTAGCACATCTTACCTGACGTAAGATTTATTAATCATGCATGGAATATTACGCCTAATATTTGAATGGAATAATGATATGCCTCGATTCATTATTGCCCAGATAGAAATAGGAATAATGTTCTTGAAGACACAAGAAATCTAGTCAAATGATTAGATCCCAGAAGGATCACCTCGATTAGAAAATGCTATAAACCTCAAAGACTTTGCGTCTATATATAACCCTATCTTCCATATTACCAAGTGTGCGTTGTTTTCATGCCAATAAAATTATACTCTTGAAGTAGTATAATAATAACTTATTGCTAAAGATCTGTGTTAATTCCACGCAAATGCCAGAAGCATGCGCTATCACTTGGAATTTTGTGGTTGGCGTGAAAAGGGGGAGGAATTGGGCATATGAGGAATATTGGAACCGCCGAGGCATATCCTAGGCCAAATACAGAAGCGAATAAGCCTGAAGCGGTCAATTTGAGAGATAATTGTACCTACTACCCACTATTGGCAAATCATTGCAACCCTTGAAGGGTAATTGATCTGTCTCCTGTAATATGCTAGTCACCAGCACGCGACCACATACATGGGTATTACATGATAGCATGAAGCTACCACACATATACCACTAGAGGTTATAGCCATTTGCCCGAAGCAAATATAACTCTCAAAACACTAGACGACCTATTGGATATTTATGATCCCGAATGATCTAAATATGTCATATTCAGTTGGCATTACAAATTATAACATGCATATAAATTACCTCCCAAATTAATAACATATATTCCTGAAGAATGATTATTCTATCTGGGAGGTTAAAATAGAAGTATATTCCAACAGAATATATATATATATATATTCCATGCAGATTAATCGATGGTCAATTTTATGTGATAGTGTTAGATTCATACTTTTACCAACATCCTGAAGATGTACTTTATGCTGTCAAAGCATAATACATGTTGCATTAACACAAAACCTGAAGTTTTGTCCAATCTAAATTTGAAGTCAGAAGTATAAAAAATTAGATCATAATATTGGGCAATATATAAGAAGTTAGAATATTTCTGCTATCGCAAATCAATAACCCAACAGTTGTTTGGGGTAATCTACTGGAAGTAGCGATGTGCAGTTATCCATACCACTACATTAATAAATATCTAGTTCACTGCATTAAGAAAAAGAACCCCAATCAAGGATTAGTGCGTATTATGAGAACCAATCATTTCCCATATGATATCACCACCACAGCATACCGAGGGGATTTTAAAGTATGCTATTAAGCAAGATCACATCTCGGCATTAGGGGGAGAGTCATGCCCAAAATATTTGAATGCCGAGATATTTTCCTGAAGAAAGATCTTTACTATATGGTTCACGTACTAAATAAGCTAAATATAATTTTAGCTGATACCCCTGTACGCCAGAAGCGGGGAGACTACCAGATTTTATTTGCTCATTGCATGAAGGAGTTACATAGTATTTACCTGAAGTAAATGTGTCGCTAAGTTTGGAATACCCCGGGTTGAATAGTATTTTCATCTTTGCGAAAATTGACTTATTGGTCAATGACCTAAACTCTACGGGGACGCTTGTGGATCTAAGGTCTGGTGACAATAGTCAAAATAATTGTTAAACACTCCTTGAACACTCCAAAAGAAAATTCACCCTGAAGGTGAAATATCTCATGAAGAGGTTCATCTTGAAGATGAAATCCCCAGTAATAAAGCGCGCGCATATTACAATACTTGGGAACACGAAACAACCAACAATCCTTCGTTTAGGGAAATGATGAAGTTTTGGTTAACACTGAAAGACACTCAAATATGAGGATATTTGGAGAGAAGTTGTAGACAACAAGTTTGCCTCTATAATTGCTAAGAGTTTCTCATATGAGAACATAAATCCGGAATCAAAGTCCATGGTCGTGCACTTGAAGTGTTCATATCGGTCAAAATGAAAGAAAGTAATTGAGGTCGAACCATAATCGTAGATGAAAGTCTTGGAACCTATTCGTTCAGACTTGATGGGTCGTTATGAATTAATGAGGTGGTGAAAGCGATGGTTCAAGGATCCCTGTAGAGATCTATATTCTCCTGTTATAAATGAAATAATGTTCCGTTAACTCTGGCAGATGACATGAATAAGATATGCAGTTATCAAATTCTGAAAATCCTTGATGGGACCTCTAATGGAACCCAAAACTCGATCCCTGAAGAACTCGACGTTTTAATAAGAAAGTAAATTGCAACATGTATACTTGTGTATACAAAAACTCATACATGATAAACTCTTACTTAAATAAAGAGTATCTCCTAGAAGAGAGAGTATTTCCCTGAAGAGAAATCACCAGTTGATCGAAAATACACCAACGATTATGCAATCCCTAGGAGTGGATAAGGACCCATCCAAGACCGAGGAAATGAAATAAGGAAGCTAAGAACCAGAAGTTCGCCACATAAGCACATATAAAGTGCATTTCCTATCAGAAACTGATGAAGTGGCAATGTCGTCTATTGCCACGAAGGTATCATATGTTTGGTGGTAATGGTAAATTTATTAATCCCCTAAGTGCCAAAATTAAGACTGGTTACCTTGACTCTGTGGTAGTATGACCATGCTATGAGTTCTATAGAACAAACGTTTGGTCATATGGTACTACTCAGAGATGGTTGCTAAATGTTAAAGAACCTGAAAGTTTCAATAAGTCACATCCTGAAGAAATGTGGCATTGTAATTAATTAATCCCCATATCCTGATTAGGATAAATATATTAGCCTATATTCATTTCTTAAAATGTATTAAAGGCAGTGGAACAATAAGACTTCACCGGAAGTGGTCTTCAGGGGGAGCATATGCTAAACTTTATAGTTATGCATGAGATTTACAAAAATTTTGACTTTAGTCAAACTCAGAAGGTATTGACTTGATGCTTACGACCTTGAAGGTTTTATCACCTATCGATATAAGTCCAATCGATGGACATGATAAAGGTCTTGAAGATCATAATATATCGTGAAGATAGTTTATAAATCCTGAAGATAAGTATTGCAAATCCTGAAGATAAGCGTTGTACTCTTTTCCCTTAGTAAGTTTTTCCCTTTGGGTTTTCTTGCTTAAAGGGTTTTTAATGAGGCAACAACTATAACACAATTTTAACGTGTGCTATGTACTCTTTTCTCCATTCCTTTTTTTCCCACTGGGTTTTTGGAAGGAGTTTTTAATGAGGTAATGCATATCGTAGTATGAAACCTCACCAGAATGTATTTGGCTTTGACAAATGATTAACCACATCCAGAAGTCATGTGGCATGAGCAGCATTAATGAACTCACCATTATCTATGAAGATAATACTGCTTGTGTTGCACAAATGTAAATGAGCTATATTAAGAGTAATATCCCGAAGCATATTGCTCCTAAATTCTTTATCCTCACGAGCTCTAGAGGAACGAAGAGGGAAGATATTGAAGGTAAGTCTTGTGATAATTCGATATATTTATTCACAAAATCTCTCACAGTTTCTAGCGTCCAGAAGTGCGTTCGAGGCATTGATATGAGACGACTTAGAGAATTACAAGGTTCAGGGGGAGTGAATCCCTGAATCATAGCCCATATGTAAAGCCAGAAGACTTATATGATCCTGAAGATCTAAATGTTGTACTCTTTTTCCCTTTGTGAGTTTTTCCTGACAGTTTTCTCACGTAAGGTTTTTAATGAGGCAACAAGTGCCGCAAGCAACGGATGCAATGTACTCTTTCCTCTATCCCTTTTTCCCACTAGGTTTTGGGAAGAGTTTTTTATGAGACATGTGCATGCCGTGGTATTCGCCCAAGGGGGAGTGTTAAGAAACCAACTAGGTTTCATATGGGCAAATACCCAAACTACCCCTGGTAGTTTCTATTATAAATATAGGTGTAATACCCCATTGTAAACCAGTGACAATGATCAATAAAGACTACAATTTGGGCTCTCTATTTCTGGTGTTCTCTGTGTGCTATTGGATTGTTTGAAAGATTATATTGTGTGTATGTATTACCAGGGGCGGAGAGAGGGGGGGCCAGGGGGGCCTGGCACCCCCCAATAGGGGTGGACTGTAACATCCTGATTTTCAGAGATTTTAAAAATCTTGAATTTAAAAATAAATTTCTAGAATTTTCTTGAATTTAAAACAAGCTTAAATAAATTTTTAGAATTTAATGTGATTAAATTCAACATCAAAATTTGCTGGAAATATTTTATTTGGGTTACCTGTCTCTCAAGGAATTTTTGGTGAATTTTCTGGATTTATTTGCTATTTTCTAGAGCTCCTAGAAGTTTATTTGAAATTCGGAAAAAGGAATTCTTGGAAAATCTCTCGCGCCCGATCTTCCTCTCTCCTCCACGCTGTCGCTCATCCCGCGCGCGCGCCGCCAGACACCCTTCCCGCCAAGCGCGCCGCGCCGCGCCGCCCGCCCGCCGCCCGCCACGCGCGCGCGCATCCGCGCCCGACACGCGGCGCACCAGCCTTCGCCTCGCCCACCGCGCCTCGCTCCGATCTCGGCCGTCCGACCCCGCCGCCGGATCTGATCTGCGCCGTCCGCCTTCACTTACCCCTTCTCTTCTCATCCGACGGCCCGGTTCTTTTCCTCCGCCACGCGTCGCGCACTCGAGCCATCTCTCTGTTTCTCTCTCTATCGACGACGGGTCCCGCTGTCGGCCCGCTGTCCCCGCTTTGTTCCTCCTCCGCTCGCGCTGCCGCATTATTCCGCGCGCCAGCTCGCGTTCTTCGCCTCGGTGCGTTACTCCTCGCCATTAATGGTGTTGGACAGCCCTCTCGTCGCGCGTTAATCGCGGCCGTTTCACCTCGGCGTCGCGTTTCCACCGGTTGAGACGAAACCGCCGTGTGAACTCCGCGAGCTCGTCGCCCGTTTCTTCTCGGCGATGTATAAAAACGTCCTCGGAGAGTCTTCTCGCCCTTCGCGTCTTCACTCCACTCTTTGCGTATGTCACCGCGGCGTTTCCGTCTTTGCCGCGTTCGTTTTCATCGTCGCCGGTGAGTCCTCCGCCGCGCCGTCGCCTCGCTCCGCCCCTCGGTCCCCGCCCGGACCGCGCGCGCGCTCCTCGGTCGCGCTGCCCGCACTCGCTGCGTGCTCGCGTCCGCGCGACGCCGCCGCGTCGTCTTGCCACGCGCCGCCATCGCCACCTTCCCGCCTCGTGTCCTCGCATCCCGCCGTCCGTTCACGATCGGAACGCGAGGCATCGCGCTGCCGCGCGTCTCTCTCGCCGTCGGATCCACCGACACCGCGCCGCACCGCGTCGCGGCGCCGCGCGACGCGCGCCCCACGCGCCGCCGCCCGCCTCACTTCGCGCCCGCGCCACGTCACGGCGACCGCGCGGCAACCGCCGCGCCACGCGTCGGCGATCCGCCCGTCGCCCGCGCCCGGCAGCCTCATCCCCGCCGTCGCCTCAGATCTGGATCAGCGACCCAGATCTTGCCGCGTGGACGACCGCGAGCCGTCCGATCTCGCCGCTGCAGCCCGCGCCCGAGCCACCCACGTCAGCCCTAGCCACGTGGCAGCACCAGCGCGTGCCACGTCAACCCTAGTCCACGTCAGCAACCATGTGGCAAGCCACGTCAGCTGCCACGTCAGCCAAAATACGCCCCCAGGTGCCACGTGGCAGCCATGTCAGCAGTTGACATGTGGCGGCACCAGCGCACGCCACGTCAGCCCTAGTTTGCCGCGTCAGCGCTGCCGCCGCGTGTACTGTTCCGTGGACTCGGTCCACCGTGGACCGGCCTCACCTGTCAGCCTCTGCGGCTTTATTTAAATCCCGTGCTGACGTCATTATTTCGATTTTCCTTTAGAAAAATAAATCTTGCTGACGTCATAAATGATTTTCGGTTTAAATTTTAATCCAGAAAATAGCCTTTTTCTTTTATTTTGTATTTAAACTTTGGAAGGCTATAACTTTTGCATTTTAACTCTAAATTGACCCATTCAAATTTCTAAATTCATCTAAAATTCCAAACTTTCATTTGATATATTTATTTTTAATTTTTGAGTTTTTATTTTATTTTAGTTATTTGATTCTTCTCGTTTCTCGTGTAGAATCCGATCTGTCCGACGATTTTCAAGAGCAACTTCGGGAAGATTCCAACATAATTCCCGAAGGCAAGTCTCCTTGACCATTTTGCTCCTATGTGTTATAAATAGTTTTTGCAAATTAATTTAAATTATTTGCATGGCTATGTTTAGTAAATTGATAATTTTAATTTTAAAATTTAGATAAGCACCCAATTTGTTATACCCTCCTTTGGAAATTACGTACCATGTACCCTTGTCAACTTAGGATAATCTTTAGCTCAATAATGAGTTAGTATTACTTTTGTTGAATTTAAAATATTAGTAAATACTTAGTCTAGCTGATAAATGTAAAAATACTCATATGAGAAAAATGGTGAATGAATGATTTGTGATTCCATGTTTTGTTTGAAAGGTGGTAATAGATGTTACCACTGTAAATTTTAAAAAAATAAAAATGAAGTTCAATGTAAAATTTGACGAGGGTGGATGGAATGTTTGGCTGGTGCGGGTTAGCACGGATAATGGGTTTGTGAATGATCCACCCTAGTCGTCTAAGGGCCGATCCTTGTGTTTGTCCAATCTGAGTAAAACAGTACAACCACAAGTTAAAATGGGTACAACCTAGCTAATTAACCTATAATGGTTTAGTTTTATGTCACTATTGGAAAATGGGTATCGAGGATTTCTTGATTACTCAAAGTGAGGGCAGGATTCTTGCACTCACATGGCGCAAGAGGAGCTTACGAATGTGGTGGATTTAACCCTTCAAATGTGAAACCTCGTGGGTGATATAAAACTATACTATAGTAGGTGAAAAGCTTTGTGATATTTTATCTGGGTCTTATGCCAAAGGAAGCATATGGACTGTTAGGATAATATATCTCTTGTGGGTAAAGTTGTACACACTCTGCAGAGTAATAAAACTATTCGAATAGCCGTGCCCACGGTCAAGGGCGGACAAGGAATGCATTCACATAGTAGAGATTTGACTTTGAATTTAAAAAGAAAAGGTTTTTGAAAAACTAGAGAGTGGATAGAACTCTCGTGATTTTGGTCTGGTGGATGTAACCAGTTCAGGTGGTATTAAACTCCATTTTAAATCTTGGCGGAGATAGCCTAATTATCAGTGATGGTGGATGTAACCTTCACTAAAGTACTTATTAAAATTTAGATTATGAAAATTCAATGTTTAACAAAATGCTTTTAGTAATAGTATATAAATTTGGAATAAAATGCTGATTTGTGCAAAAGAGCCATATAGCCTTCCTTTGTTCAACCCTGCATCTAATGCATCCTTCCCAAGACTTGCGGAGTACTTTATGTACTCACATACTACACTTCAAATAATTCTCGAGAGGAGGTTGAAGCTCAGGAAGGAGACTACGACTCTTTGCCCGCTGCTGAGCTGTGATGGATTCTTTCCGGAGAATAGGTCTCGTTGCTCAAGTCAATTGCATGTGGCGATTGATGGGCGTTTATATGAATATTTTGCTTCATTGTTACCTTTTGTGTAATAGGTTCTGTGAACCATAGTTGTAAGGCCTTAGGCCAAGACTTATGTATTTGTTATTATTGTAATAAAATGATGTTGGCAATGTATCATTTTGTCTCGATTATCTGTGTGTACTAGCGTTGATGCGGGACTAGTAATGCAATACACGGGGTCCGGAGTTTCTACTCCGGGTCTCACATGGACCCCCTCCGCAGATCCGCGATCCCGCCCCACCCCCAGGCGCCCTCCTCCCTCGGTCCCTCATCCCCCTCGCTCTCCCCCCGCCGCCACCCTCCCCTCCCTGGCCTCCCCGCGCCGCTCCGCTCCCCTCCCCGCGCCTCCTCCGCCTCCTCCCCTCGCCCCGCTGCCGGCGCCCCCTCCTCCCCTCCCCGCGCCTCCTCTCTCCGCCCCCCCCCCAGCCCCCTCCTCCTCGCCGCCCCTCCTACCTTCCCGGCCGCCCCCCCCGCGCCTCCTCGCCCCCCCGCCGCCCCTCCTCCCCCCGCCCCCTCCTCTCCCCCGCCGCCTCTCTCCCGCTCCCCGCGCGCCCCGCTCCCCCCCTCCCCTCCCGCCGCCTCCTCCCCCTCCCCCGCCGCCTCCGCCTCTCCGGCCACCTTGCGCCCGGCCGCCTCCCTCTCAGGTAAGCCCCGCACCTCCCCTCCCCCGGTATCTAGACGCAGGGCCTAGTCCCCTCATGGCTTTGGTAATCTTCTTAAAACATCAATAGACCCCTATTCATTAGCTCCTAATTTTGCATTGATCCTGAACATTCCGCTTCAGGGCGATGGCGGAGAAGATTTTTCACTTGGAATCTTGAGAAGTCTGGCATCTACTCATTTAAGTCAAAGAGTATCAAGCTCTAGTAGAGAAAGGGACGACATCATCATCTTCAACAAGTAATGAGGAGGTGTGGAGATGACTCTGGAAGCTACAAATGGTACTAAAGGTTGTGTCTTTTTGTGGTGTGAACTATGAGGTATTCTACTAGATGTTGCTATTCTCAAGTACCGTTGTGTCAAAGAATGAAACCTGTGTGAGGTTTGTAAAGCAACAGAACGGGATTTGATGCATGCTCTAGTCCAGTGCTCGCATGCACAGATGTTCTAGACTGCCGCAAAGAATATTATAAATATTAAGCTTCCTAGGCTACATCCAGGTACATGGACAGTGGACATTCTTTGCAGCGATTTATGCCTAGAATCAAATAAAGCAAACATTGTGATGATAATGTGGTCTATATAGTCATCCAGAAATAAGTGATACATAAAGAAAATGGCTACAACCCAGCAAGATCAATGGAGTTCGTAGTGAGACTTTAGCTGCACTAGAGCAACCAAAGAAAAGTGAAAGTCAGATAGTTACAATAGCTAAAAATCCTTGGACGAGGCCACTGGAAGGCTGGATCAAGTTAAACACTGATGGTGCAATTGCTTTGGCAACTTATGTAGGAGGTGCTGGGGGTATTGCTTGGCAATACACCGGTTTTCTTGGTGCTTGGAACAAGTCGTACCAGGGGATTTCAAACCCACTGATTATCAAAGCACTAGCACTAGCTTCAAGGCTGAGCTATTCACCGCCGGGAATCGCGTGTTCTCCTTTGACGCGCCGAGGTGCCAACTACCAAGCACCCCGGTCCCCAGCCACTCCGACGATGGTGCTATCCTCACCGGTAAGACCATTTATTCACATCTCTCACTGAATGGATGTGCATGTGTTTGCTCTGTGATTGCTCTGTGACTGTGCTTGTGGGAATGTGGGGTGGGGAACTGTGGGTTGATGGGAGGGCGGGGGCGGGGGGATGCGGGAGGGGGAGCCGGGGAGGCCGCGGGCGCTGGCGTGCAGCGTGGTGGTGGTGCGCTGGTTGCCTGGTCCGTCACGGTCGTGTGCCTCGCGGTGGTCGCGACGTCGCGTCGCCGGTCGCCTGGGCGTCGAGCCGTGAAGCCGTAGAGTCCAAACTGGTGACGGCACCCCCTATATCCAATTCCTGACTCCGCCCCTGTGTATTACCGTTTGTCGATCTATATTATTTCTCAATAGAAGCATCCGTACCTCGTGACCAAAAGCACCTTACTGCCTGGCCCTGGGCGTTGCCCCGTGGCTACAGTGGATGTGGTGTGCGGGTGTCACCATTGCTGCCTCAAATTTACCACGTGGCCTTACCTCACAAATCAAAGCTGTGTTGTAGTTGCGCATGCAGTGCAACGTGTGAGCACCAAGTAGACATTTCCAAGAACAACAGACGGTGCTAGCAGGGCCAGGCCCATGGGCGTGCGACCCGTGAGACCGTACAGGGCCCCCATGGGCCGGGCCCCCGAGTCCGTGCGCGTGCGTGGCCGGCGCTTCGTATTCGCGTGCGTGGCCGGCGCTTGAGCGCTTCGTATTCGCGCATCGCGTGCGTGGCCGGCGCTTCGTATTCGCGTGCGCGTGCATGGACGCCGTGCTGCTCGCGACTCGCGAGTCGCGAGGTGGACGCGCTGCACCTGCGCCGCTGCGACGGGCCAAGAGCCTCCGCGTCGAGCGAGGAGCGACGAGCGGTTTGCGGTCGAGCCGTCGAGGCCAAGGGCGGCGAGAGCCGAGAGGCCTGCCATGCAGTGGCCAGCCATGGCCAGGCCGCCAGGGACCTCGCCGACGTTGGCACGTCGCCGTCTTCGCGCTCTTCGGCACTCGGCAGTTCGGCGCCGGCGGCTGTTCGGCACTCGGCAGTTCGGCACTTCACGCTCTTCGGCACTCGGCAGTTCGGCACTCGGCAGTTCGGCGCCGGCAGTTCGCCGAAGGAGGAGCCGCGTGGGGTGGAATGGCGGAGGAGCTCGTCGGCTGGTGGCCGGCGGCGAGCTCAGCGTAGGCGCGCAGCGCACCCGCAAGGCAACCAAGAAGGCAAGAAACATTGTGCGGCCTTGAGGAATCGCTAGAGGGAGAGAGATGAGTGCTAGTGGTGAGAACTGGAGTAGTAGTACTGAGCATTAGTAGTAGTTGATGCAAGTAATATTCTTCATATGTGTGTATCGGCGGTAGGTGAGATTAGTAGTGAGTGGTAGAGTTAGTAGTAGCAGTTATACTAGTAAGTGCTACTACTAGTAGTACTCAGTATAGTAGTGCTGAATAATTAGCATTACTAGTAAAAGTAGTACAAGCAATAGCTAGGATTAGTCCACAATAAATAAATAAATAAATGCAGTGTTCGGCTAAAGTCTAGACAATGGGGATGTGTTCAACCATCTTTGTTGTGCCACTTGTGAATGAGGTTACGGATGGCTACAAGCGCACAATATTTGCTTATGGGCGATCGGCCTGGGAAAACATACACAATGGAAGGAGGAGGGGGTAAAGCACAGGTAATTTAACTTTCACAAGCTACCGATGTTGTTGATGCAATGTCTTGATTGAGTCAGTTATAATTGCATGTGTGTGTGTGTAGAATGGCGAGCTGCCATCTGATGCCGGTGTTATTCCAAGGGCTGTTAAGCGAATATTTGATGCTAGGAGCTTGAATACTTGATGTGAATTAGAGTTGGATTAACTCCATGCAGAGTAGTGGCAGCGTGTAGAGGCGGTGCGTAGGCAACGACGCGAGTAGGAGACGCACAGCACGGCCTTAGTATTATTTTGACTATATTTGATACTTTGGTTTAGATCTTATTTAGAGTTTTATACAGGGTTTCCAAATTTCACGACCACGACCCTAGATGCTAGTAGCCAGTACTTGCGTGGACTAGTGTGAAATTCACCAACCAACGAAGGCAGCACACCTCCTCGGTTCAGAAAAATATCCCGACACCAAACGTGGGCTGCAGAGAAAAGGCAAATTCTTCTGCAGTTCCTCACTAAACATTTTCACAGAATTGGTGCGCAAGTTTTTTAAATAATCTATTTTTATTTTAAGTTACAGTAATATACATACTTTTTATTTTATACTAATAATCATATATTGCTCAACTGTCGTATGACTTAGGTTAGTTACCCAATACTAGCCCAACGGTTAAGTGACAAATATCTAAGTTACTCAACTATCGAGTGACAATACTTGTCGTTCAACCGTTGGGTCTATATACATCGTATTGCTTGAATATTTCAAGAAAATGCATGCAAATATGCCAAGTGTCTAATTTGTCTACTAGTTGAGTGAGTAGTACTAATCGCTTAACCGTTGAACGTCTTAGATACTTATTGTCTAACCATTGGACGACTAGTCTAAATTACTTAACGTTTGAGCGATAGAAGATAATTAGTGTAAAATAAAAATATAGATATGTTACTGTAATTTAAAATAAAAATAAATTATTTTTTAAAAAATCATTGGTGTGCTCCACTGTCGAGAACGTAACAAAAGCGCCACTTGAACACCAAAAATGAAAAAAAAAAAAACTGGTGCTGAACTCGGTGCCTGGTGCTTCTGGCTAAGCTCAACACTTGGCTGTGGATCTGTTGAGGACTACTTGTACGGCCCTCCCCCGATGCAGCCACGTGGTTTCTCTAGGAAGCCAATACGAACTCTTGCAAGGTGGGCGTGCTACGCAAACGCAACGCGCGCTGTCGTGCTCCGCGCTCCGATGCGACGACGTGCCCGCGCGCCTGCGCTTTGCCTTTGCACGCTCCCGGCCGCGTGTCGCGTGTGGTGAGAATGCCGCAGAGCAACGGTTTGTGCGGGCGTGCTCCGTGGAACGGGCAGATTGCCGAACTACCCCGCTGTAATCGGCGGCCGTAGCACATAAAAGGACGCGAACACACTGTAAACAGTCCTCGTGCCATCACCTGGAATATTGCTGCCTAATGTTGGCTAACAAGCTAATTAACTAAATGGCCTTATTCTTTCACACACCATCGGATTAAGGGTTTTTTTAAGTATACGGCTTATAGTTTGTAACTGTAGTTTATGACTTTTAGACTATTTGTGAGAGAGAATACGGAGTAATATAAACTCACGTACAATTTTGACTGATATAAATGAAGTCACTATTATATGTACTATGATTAATTTTTAAATTTTATCTTGAAAAAGTATTCTTTTTAAAAATTAATTTATGTAGAAAAATTAAAAAATAAATTTTAGAAGCTGAAAAAAGAGTTCTCGAATCTATCCCCAAATTCCTAACTGTACGGACCGCTGGCCCGCTGCTGGGCTTCAACATGTCTAAACGGGCCGATTGATAGGAGCCTAGTTTGATGAGATGGGGAACACATTGCCTAGGTGATAGGCCCAATCCAATATACGCGCCCACCGCTCCACCACTCCAAAGAGTCAAAGGACCAGAATCCATATCAAACAGACGCTTCGGAGTTCGGATTTCGGAATGAAACCGAAAGAAAAAAATCGAACGGACAACGTGAATCCGATGGGCGTTAAAGCCCAGCGTCATGGACGAACCATCGCGCCTTCGGACTCTTCTCGTAAGGCGGCAACCTCCGAGCTGGAGTCGGAAACGGAAGAGAACCGCCGCGCGTCCATATAAACAGAGGCCAACTTCCCACTCCAACTCTTGTTCCAGTTCCATCTCCCAAACAACATAGCACGAAAGCCAGGCAGGTACGTGTATTCCAGTCCCAACCTTTCAAACCCTAGAGAACGCAAGGCAGGCTCGACCGCTCGACGCGATCATGGCCGCCGCGGTGGTTTCCCACCGCTCCGTCGTTGCACGCTCGCGCAGCCTGATCCTTCCGCCGTCGTGCGCCTCTCGCGTACGCATCAGCCCTGCCTGCGTCGCGAGGCCAGAGGACGCCGCCAAGGACGCGAAGAGGCGGCACCGCCGCGACGAGGAGCCGCCAAGGTCGCCACCCGTCAAGCGCCGCCGGCATGACGACCCGCGCACCGCTTCCCCTTCCGACAGGAGAAGGAAGAGGGAGAGCTTCTCTAGCGCTCACGATTGCCGGAGGGTTTCCTCCTCGGGCAGTCCTTTCACCAGGATCAGGGCAGCACTGTCGGTGACGGGTGCGGACGTTCACGGCCGCCGCGCGGCCAAGAAGCACGAGGGCGAGCGCGCGCATGAAGCCAGGAGAAGGAGCGGCTCCGGGAGCTCGCGGTCTGAGTCCAGAGCGCGGTTGGATCCCCCCGCCGAGCAACGTCAGCTCCCCGCGGCCATTGAGAGATCATCTCGTGCCGCTCTCGACAGGCGGCCGCCGCTGGAGAAACTGGAGATGGCCGCAGACTCTGAAGCCAGGCGCAGACGGGACATTCAGTGCAATAGGGACGAGGCTCGCCGGGAGATGGACAAGGTGGTGAGGACCGTCGAGTTCAACGACCCATTCATCTCTCCCTTGGACGTGTTCAAGCGATGATGGTGTGCTAGCCTGGCTGGAGAAACAGAGGGATCGGAGGAGAGATCTCATGAGACCATGGCAGTATCAGTAATCTATGGTCTTTATGCTCTTTTTTTTTTATTGAACTGTGTAATTGCTATTCTGTTAGTAGAGAAATTAGATGTATGAACTCAAATGTGCATTCTCTTCTAAGAAATAATGTAACACATTTCCGATTTACGTTCCACACGTGCGTTTTCTAAAGTTTTCGTATGTACACCCACCTCGAATATCTAGGCAACAAAATATACTTCTGTCACCGTTACCTTTTGTCTAGTGCTCCTATGCCAAAGAAAAAAGGCATACTTTGGTGGTTATAGCTGTGCAATCCAAGTTTGTTAGAGCAAATCAGTATAATTCTAAGAGCAAATTCAATATAATTTCAAAAACAAATTTAGTATAATTTTGAGAGTAAATCCACCTCATCATGGACCCAAGTGGGAGGTAGACCGTGCAGTACTCAACTTGTTTGTAACAAAGTATACTTTGGTGGTTGTAGCTATGCAGTCTAAGTTTGTTAGAGCAAATCAGCATAATTCTAAGAGCAAATTTAATATAATTTTGAAAGCAAATTCAGTTTAATTTTGAGAGCAAATCCACCTCATCGTGGACCCAAGTGGGACGTAGACCACGTAGTGCTCACCTCGTTTGAAACAAAGAATACTTTGATGGCTGCAGCTGTGCAGTCCAAGTCCGTCAGCCTCATTCTCATTAAGGGGATAGATGGGGTCATGTCTTATTGCCCCCTATAGCAACATACGAGTGAGCTCATCATTCAACTGCTATGTATACCATATGTTCAATAATGCGATCGGATGCACGCGCGGAAAATGGATTTTCTGTGAAAAAACCATCTCAATTCGGAAATTGTATGGCTCAACATTCATTCTGTTTGGTTGTTCACAATCGCCGGTGTACTTTTTTGAAATATACGCTTACAAATATAAAAGAATTCTGGTTTGTTCCGTACTACTACTTACAAGTCGCCAGTGCAAATGAAACGTTCTCCATTGCCCATAAAGTTCTATGAAAATACAACCTAGAATGATCGTTGTAAATCAGCAGAATCCCACAAGTAATCAACGTAGTGTTTGGTACGACCTTCGCGAACTGGAATTCTTTGTTTCAGGGGACGTACAACTGCCGGCAAGCCACCATCGGGGTTTGCCGTGCCACCGAACTGCGAACGGCCCGCTGGTGCTCTGCCTTCCCTCTATTCGAGCTTAACGGCGCGCGGCAACACGCGTAACCACGTTGCAACGTCGGCAGCTTTGTTTAGACGATGGCCACGCCGAGTTGCCGCGCAGGCAAAGCTAATCCACCATTTACTTCCTTTCAATCACGAAAGAGCGACGTCCTATCATGTGTGCTATCAAACTCTATTAATTCTAACTAAATATATTGTTTAAAACGTATGATTTGAAATGAAAACGATACAATTGAATTTGTCATGAAAAATATTTGTATAATATTGTACATTTATAATTTTTTTAATATATGATAAGAGAATTTAGTGATTAAAATAGAATGCATGTTGACTTTGAAAAGTAAAAAAAAATCGTTCTTTTGTTATTGGGGGAGTACTAATCTATGATAATCCTATTTGCAGCTAGTACAAAGTGAGCGCAATGCACCAAGTACGCATTATGTGTGCTGTAAAGTCAAAGGTGAGAATTTGGAAGGCCATGTGTATGTGATGCATAGGACGATCCGTTGACCCATATGGCCAGGCAACGGAGGCCAATTTGGAAGGCCTTGAGGGCCATTTACGATGCCGAGTCCTGACCGGTCCAGGACTCCAGGCTTCTGATCGGTCAAATTAAGACCTAAATAAACCCCAATTATGCATTAGCATCGAATTCCCGAGGGCAATCGCGCGAGCCGTCTCCAGTCCATCCATCCGTACGTCACTCATCGATACAGGTCGAGATCGCGGACCGGTGCAGGGAAGGCGAAGCCATGGCCTCCGACGACGAGAAGCCGTGGTGGGCTCGCTACAACGAGGCGATCCAGCGCGCGAAGGAGGCCCCTCCTCCGCCGCGCGAGGACTTGAAGCGCGACGAGGAGTTCCAGCGTGTCCCGCGCGACGTCATCATCGGCCACGAAACACGCGCTCCCTCCTTGTGGCACCCCTCAGGTACGTAGGACTAACACCGACCCCACCGCGATGGTCGAGCTCATGGAGTTCCACGAGAAACGCAGGATCAGAGACGGCGACCAACCTATTGGTACCCTCTTCCTCTCCAGCTCTCTCATGCACACTCCAGCTCTCTCATGCACACGCACACACACTACTATAGAAACACTATTAGTAGACACAATATCGTAGACAGTCTTATGAAATTGTCTGTGTAGGGTTAATATCACAGACAGCTCTTGGCAAGAACCGTCTATGATACTAGAAGTATCACAGACGGTTTTTATTAAAAACCATATGTGATAATCCGGTATATATTACCATTTAGATCCGCACCTGTCTTCAGTTCGATCCAAATCTAGATGCCCTAGCCTCCTTCTCCCCCTGAGCCCGACGCCCCCCGAGCCGTCGTTGACTTCCCCGAACCCGGCAGCCTCCTCCTCCCCTCGAGCCTGGCGCCCTCCTCCTCCCCCCGAGCCATCACCGACTTCCCTGAGCTCGGCGCCCTCCACCTCCCCCCCGAGCCCGGCATCCTCCTCCTCCCCGAGCCGTCGTTGACTTCCCCAAGCCCGGCGCCCTCCTCCTCCCCCCGAGTCGTCGCCAGCTTCCCCGTGCCCGGCGCCCTTCTCCTCCCCCCGAGCCGTCGCCGACTTCCCTGACTCCAGTGAGGTCGACGCCCTCCTCCCTCGATTCCGACGCCCTCCCCCTCCGTGAGGTGAAGATTTGTGATGATGTGAAGAATCTTCTCAAGGATCATTATTTATCATATGAGCATGCTATATATTTTTGTTAATAGCACTTGCTGAGTACTATGTACACACCCTTGCTATTATCTTTCCTTATTTAGAAGTAGGTTAGTTCGAGATTTACTAGGATCTAGTGAACCCGAGTACCACACCAGATGGAATGCTGTGGATCTAGAGTACAACATGTACAAGGCGGGCGCCGCATGTGAAGGTTGGGTTGACTAGACGGCGGTCGAGAGTTGTTTATGTGAACCTGAGTACATTAGTGTGCAGCTATATTTTAGTCTTTATCTTTGTATAATTATTAGTTAGAACCATTTCCCTTCTAAATATTGTAGTATTCAAGCCCTTGTGACTTTGTATTAGACTTAGCCTTGCGTCGCTATGTTTATGTAATATTGTATCCTGTCACTAATCATTGTTCTGTTGTAACACTCTAATGAATTTATTATTTGTTAGAGTGGTGTTCTATCGGACAAATGAATAATAATAAGTTAACTAGTGTTATTACTTCTCGATAATGACACAGATCATCACAGATACACTGTAGGCTCTATTTGGAGAAGAATTTTTTAGATTCATATAGAAACTGAACTATTTGAAGTTTGTGTTTTTCAATCAGCGAGTTGTTAGATTCACGTGGGAATTGAACTACTTGAAGTTCGGGCGTTGCAAAAAGCCCTTGTAAACTTCGTGGAGTAGGGACAAGACTTTTCTTTTGTGGCGACCAAGCACAGTAATGCAAATGAACAACAACTACATCGATTCTGTGATGTAATGTAGCTGCCCGGTGTCGTGGTGGACTATTGGTCAACAGTGGGTGCTGATTACTGAATGATGGTGATGTTTGGATAAGCTAGTTTCCATATGTGTCTGACTCTGTGACAACTTCCATATAAGATCCCCAAAAGGCCTTCCGAGCCAGCAGCCAGCTGCAGCTCCGCTAGCGTGTTGGCGCCGTTGTTCACGATGGGCCTGCTCGTTGGACTTGGGACGTGACTGCGGTTGCCCATCGTGGGCATCGACGACCGTACAACAACGGCTAGCGTCCAGCCGCGGCGCATGGCCACGTCCACGTACCACATGGGGCATTGGTGTTGCCCAACAGCTCCGCTTGCCGGAAGCGGTGAGCCGCGTGCCACCCCTCAACCTCGCGCACGCTCCAGAGTAACCACGCCTGTGGCGCGAGTGTGCGCTGCCTTGGCGGTTGGGTGCGCCATTGGCGCATCGCTTAGCTGCACGCCTCGGCCTCGCCGAGTCCGCCGTGCGCTACCAAAAATGTAGAGCGCGTGGATGTAACGCGCGCACCGCCGATCTCCCCATCCGCTGCCAGTTACCACAGGCGCAGCTTGCTCCACGTCGAACGGACGCGCTGATCTCCAGGGGAAAGGTAATTCAACGGACACACTGCTTTGGTTTTTCAATCTAACGGGCGAGAAAAACACGCAAACATGGGCAAACCGTGGCGCGAACGGATTCCTTATCCGTAGGTGTTCTCTGTGCGTCCCGGTCATTATCCTACATGGTGAAAGTTGATTGGTTTTTATGTTATAACTATATGTAGAGAACTCAATCTTTTTCCTTTTTTTCTTGATCAAGGCACCATCTACCCTCCTATTATTTATCTCTTACAGCCCAGTTGCTCCTCTCAGTTGACTCTTTTTTTCTTCATTTATCTAATTTTTCAAAAGACATTGTAATGCAACATATAATAATATTATTATGCTATAAGAAATTTAGTTTTATTAATTAAAATAACAAATTAAAGTGGTCAAAGGAATAAGCATGCTTGGGTACATGTAGAATACCACGGTGTTAACCATGGCCAGATCCGCTACCTCTTTCTACCTCGGTTTGCCCTTTGCATTATAGAGTAGACTTATGGTTTAATTAATTTAGTAACGGGGCAATTTTTAAGTTTATAATAATTAGCTCTGATTTAGAGGGTTAAATACTGGGTTTTATCTATCCTAATGATTTTCATCGGTCAATAATTTACTTCCATCGTCCAAAATTACTTTCGCTTTTTCCTCGCTTTTTATTTTCCCCTGATCAGTCTAGTGTTAGCTCTACTTGTGCGGCTCACCAATTCATATTTCCAGCTGCTTGCCCGATACCTGCATGCACTCGGTGCACTACGCCGCACTCCCACACGCAAAACACCAGACAAATACCAACACCACTGAACATCATATATACATCAACTCCCTAATTATCTACCACTAACCATACACACTAGTTAACACTACACTAATCAGACCATGTACAATAATGTAATGTCAACCATCTATAAATCTTACCATGTAGGATACGAGATAATGTAGAGCAGAGAGAGGAAGCATAGAGAATTGGACCGTCTATTATGCCGTAGTCGACTGTAACATGGTAAATAAGACATATTGTGTCATAAAAATGCTATCTATAAAGACATGTAAAAAATAACCTACTATGTGAGCTGTCTTTAGTGCTATCTATAGATGATATGAAAGATATTATAGACAACAACTGTCTATATTATTGTACATGTCCTTGTCTACACTAATTAATCACTCACTTAATCCCTCACTAATTAACCTACTCTGCCGAACACAATCACACCCACCGACACACTGTAGTACTACTGGCACTACTACTGACTAGTACTGCTAGCACTACCACTAGTTATTCTACCTCACGCGTGCCCTTCAGGCATGGCTGTGGCCTTGTTGGCGCCACTGGCCACCTTGTCGGCCTTTTCGGCCAGTCCCCGCACCTTCTCTCCTCCGCTTCGGCCGAGTCCGATGCCAGTGAGGTCAGATTTGGTGCGGTTCTATCAAACGATAGTTCTCCCCCCTTTTACCACAGGCTAGCTTCGATCTACTCAGTTCCATTCCATTTTTATGCTTGATGTGATTTTTGGATTTTCTTTACACATGTGCATGCGGTAACGAAGAAAGCTGGTGGTTGCTCTGCCATGATGGAACTTGGGAGCTTGCATGCGACTTGCCAAGGGCACACCGATGACCATCTACGAGCCACTGGCATGAGACAACGATGTTTGACCATTGCGGCCCTACCCGGCTGAGGTGAGAGTTGGCTCTCCCTCTCCTACTTACTGCTGCTACTCTACTCGGCCGATGAGGCCTTTGTGATGTGCTTGTGCATGTGCTATGAGGGACAAGAGAAGGATGGGTGCATATAACCTACTTAGCTTGGTCGGGTTGGAAATGGAAGGGTGATGACAATGGGCATGGTGGCAGTGATACTCTCCACGTGCTCTTGCTCGACTCCTTGGTCCCCTTTAGGTCTTTGTCGGCTTGACGTGGTCCCATGGCCGTTGATGGTCCTAGGCTGTCATGGTCACCATACTCGTTCTGTTGGTCTCTCCCAACTTCTTTGTGGGCTCCCCTCCTTCTGACTTTCTCCCCCTTGCTCCCTCTCTGTGGTGTGTGCTTGGGTTGGCTTGTGGATGTGCTTGGCTTGCTCTCGGTCTTGGCAAAAAGAAGGAAGGGAAAATGTGAGTGGGGAAGTGGCTTGGCTCTCCATTTGTTGGTTTGCTTAAAAGGAGTGGGAATGCTGGCTTTCTCTTCTGTTGGGGTATTCTGTTCTATCCACTCCTCTCTCTATTATTGTTGTGCATTGGGTAAAGTTTTGGGTACCTCTTATAGACTATTGGTCCATGGGGTGGCTTCAATGGGCTTGTTCTTTTTTGTTGCAGTTTATAGATTTTAGCTAAAATTTTTGAATTTTAACTGTTTGCGACAGAGATTACGAAGAGAGATACTCGCTTACGATTTTGGATAGTACAGATGTTGGACTTTTAACGTGTACTATAATTAACTTGTAGATTTCATCTTAAAAAATACTCCGTTTGAAAGTTAGATGCTGTAGTAAAAGCTAAAAGCCATTTTGAGAAGCTGAAAAGAACAGGCTCAATATTGTAATCTGGTTTTTCTACCGCTTAAGGTAAGTTGGTGAAAAATGAAGTGGGTGTTGACTCAGTTTTTAGTCAGATGATAAAATCCATTTAAGTAAGAGGTTCCAGCCAACTCTAGATGGTCTTGTTATCTCGATAAGTGCTAAAGATTTTGGTATTCTAAAGCCGAATAGGTTTTGATGGCAACTGTATTTCTCTCTTAGATTATTTTTACTTTAGGCATTGGACTATAAAAGAAAATGCAGAGTTTTAGCGTTGACCTACTCGTGGCGACTATGGCTTCGATTCGACGACCGGAGTGCAACTACTCACAAATGCATGCAAAAGAAGTGTAAAACGATGAACGATGCAATGATGTAATTTTTATTTCTACTCTTATGGAATGGTTGTAATTAATTTACTTTTAGTTGCAAGATTTGCATTATGTAATTATTTAGTTGTTGTAATAATTTTTATTTTGCTTGCATGAGTTGTATTCAATGTGATGTATTTCACAGTGTTGTAATTAGCTTAACTGCATCTTCATTATTTTAAATTTAGTTAATTCCGCTGTTAAATTTAATTAAAGGCTTAGGTTATTTCAGCCTCCGACTCCGAGTCGGACACGAAACAGAACCGACTTGCAGCGCCGCGTTCTTTTTAAGCAATGGCAATCTGGCATCCATTCCCGTGCAATCTCCCGAGCCCTTGATCCTTCTCCCATCTCCCTGAAGCCCTAGAAGTAGCAAGCAAGGTGAGAGAGCAGACGATCATGGCTGGCATGGCGGCTTGCCATCCTCCCCTTCGCCGGCGTATCTCCTGCGCTTCGGCGTTCTCTCGCGCTCCGGCGCCGTCGTGCGTCGCTCGCGTCTGCCTCAACCCCGCCTGCGTCGCGAGGCCAGAGGACGCCGCCAAGGCAGGCAAGAGGAGGCCCTGCCACGACGAGCGGCCGCCAGTATCGCTCCACACCAAGCGCCGCCGCGAAGTTGACGACCGTCGCGACGACGCCTCCCGCGCGAGCAAGAAGCACGCGGGCGAACCGCGCGTCGCTCCTGCGGTCGCGCACGTTTCTTGCACCAGGATCAGGCCGGCGGTGTCGCGCCCGAGGGAAGAGACCCAGGTCCGCGCTCGCGCCCTCCGCGACGACGCGCACGGCGCGATCAAGAAGCAGAAGTCCAGCGAGCGCGTGCAAGAGAGTGCAACGAGGAGCGGCCCGCGGATCAAGCAACCGGCGCCCACGGCGCGGCCGGATCCCTACGCCGCGCATGATGCGCTGCGCGCGGCTCTTGCCAGAGCTCGCCCTGCTCTGCACATGCGGAGGGACATCAACCTGCTGAGGGAGGAGGCTCGGCGGGAGCTGGACAAGGTGATCAGGACCGTCGAGTTCAACGACCCCTTCATCTCTCCCCAGGACGTTCTCAAGCCGTGATTATGTCATCATGAGAGGGTTTGAGAATCGAGATCTGTAGTTACTAATTAAGTATGTGTTAGCGATTAAAGCATTGGCAGTTTTTGTTGTGTTCTGTTGTTTTTGTTGAACTGAGCAATTGCTCTGTTTGTAAAGACGAATAAATTCAGATGTACATTGCCTATTCTGAATTGAAGTAATATACTTCAAAAGAGCAGTTTCATTTTTTATTTCTTTGCAAAGACATGAGATTGATTGGTCAGAACTGAGGTCATTGAGTGATTGAGAAGTGAAAGTTTCGCACATACAAATATTTATTGAATTCAAATATCATACTAGATTTTGTTTCTCTACTGTACCTAAAACCCTAACCCTAGTCAACAGAACAATTATTAGATTAGAGGTAAATTTTGGAACTACTGAATTTTGTGCAAAATCTTTTGGGGCGGTGCGGCTTCGGGCCTTCGCGCGGCAGCGACATGGTTCGCGCCAAAGGTGGCGGCTTCGGCCGGAGAAGGGAGAGAAAAGGAAGAGAGAGGGAGGGAGATTTGGAGATGTATTTTGTACCGTATTCTACCATATAGGTGGGTGTTTCATTCCTCCCAATACATGTACAGATCTCGAGGGAGAATGGAGGGTGAAGGGTAGGAGGATATCCACGCAGGAGATTAAAATTCGCGTACCAATTGACTTTGAAAATGGAACATGCAGTGCACCGTATGGCCTGAAGTTGACGCAGCCCAACTGCACGCAGGCCCAATCTACGGCAGATTGTTTTAGAGCAATGAGATCTCAGGCAGAGCCTGCTTGATACACATCTGTATCAAGTTTTGAGGGTTAATTTGGTTCTTGGTTCCGTCCGTAGTTGCCGTTTCTTTTTTAGAATTGTAAAAATGGTTTGATTACGAGTTACTTTAAATGTTTGCACACCATAACATTACTTGATTACCACTTCTTGAGCCCATTTAATCACTCATGTCGCTAGTACTATACTTTACTGTGCTTAGTTTAACTTGTAGGTAGTCAAAGGAAAAAAAAACCTTCTGCCATATTTTTCAAAAAAAAATAAAAACCTTACTTGTGTTAATACTACTCTTTTGCTTCTCTTGAAAGAATTCTCATATCTATGGTATCTAGTATGTAGACTTGTCTGATATTCCGGAGCAGGTTCATGATTCTTTGAAGCAACTGTGCAATATTCATGGTATACCTTACACGTTGACCCTTGGTTATTCTTACTGAAGCGCAGTTGAATAGATATATCTAACAACTGAACAAAAAAATTGTTGATAAAAATCACACCGCAAATGTCTATAGTTTATATGTTTGTTGAGCAATACATCTTGAGTTATATGATATATACATCATTGTTTGAGAAATATATGTATAAGATGTTCCGTTGTAACGCACGAGCACTCGGCTAGTACCTAGAAAAGGCTGACTCCACCCTTTCTCTTTAGCAAGTTCTTGATATTTCATCAAGAATGTGTCATAGTACCTTTTAAATTGAACAAGCATGCAAAAGTAAAACTAAGTGACACTAGTATAAATTAACTACTCATAATAGCGTGACATTGCAGAATTGCACATAGTTAAGGTTCATGTGGTTCTTGCCATTTTATGCATATTCAAAGTACTCGAGCATTCATAGAACTGTGGACTATCGTCATGAACTTTAGTTCATAACGGGATCAACATCCGTTGGAGAGAGATCGAATAACAACGACTTAAGATAAAACGACGCTAGATGAAAGAAGGCACTGATTGGGGAAGAAGAACTAATCTAGAGTAGTCAGTCTAGTGGAGAGACTAGAGCTAGGAATTGAGGATTTGGAAATACTTCTTTATTATTCATTGATTGATGACAGTGGATACATATTATCCTTTTTATAGAGATAACTCGACTTGACCTCTAAGAAATAACCTTTATCTTAAGAAAACCTATCTCTAATAGATGGAATATATCTATAAGATGGTAAACTCATATAATAAGAAAACTAACTATTATTATCTTTTTCTTAACTAATCAGACCCCAACACACATGTATGCTACAGTATGCGGGTGCTGTTCACAAGCATTAACAGAGTGCGTAAACAGTAATTCGTTATGTGACAGCTTTTCCCCCTTTGGCGACAGCTCGTCCTCGAGCTATGGCGGTGGCTATGGTTACAGCATTTGGTGGATCCAATCTGACGAGTAATTGCGATGCCTCACATGGGAGATCAACAGTGTGTTGATGACGATTGATGATGAAGGCACGAGAGCCTTCACGTTACTCGATGTCAAGGAAGTTGCTGGTGACGAGAGCAGCTAATGTGGAACAACAATGGCGCACTTCGTGGTAAGCAAAAGTAATGAGAAAGGGTAAGCAAAAGTAATGAGAAGGGATCGACTGCTTTGATACCAATTATCATAAATCTTAGTTCATAACAGGATAAACATCCGTCAGAGAGAGGTCAGACGACGACGACTTGAGGTACAACGGCGCTAGATGAAAAAGGGCACCGATTGAGAGAGAGGAATGGATCTAGAGTAGTCGCTCTAGGAAGAGACCAAAACTAGGAATTGAGGACTTGAGAATACTTCTTCAGTATTCATTGCTTGATAATAGTGGATACATGATATTCCTTCTATAGAGATAATTCGACTTGACTTCTAAAAAATAATCTCTATCTCTAATAAATAGAACGTATCTATAAGATGATAAACCTATGTAATAAGAAAACTAAATATTTTTTATCTTTATCCTAACTAATCATATCTCAACATATGTGTCTGTTCACACACATGAATAGTGTGCGTGTATAGTAATTTGGCACGTGACACCTATTTAGCAGGTAGTGTCAAACCAAAGAAGGTATAAATAAAGTGCAAAACTATTGTGTAGAGATAATATCTCCCCAGCACAGAAAACAAATACACATCACAGAGTTGTACAGTGCTAGAGAATCTCGAAAGAAAGAAAAGTTCTTAGTTGCATGAATAACCTGGAATTGTTTTTTTAACTAACAGCAATAGATGCTGAGTGAGGTTTGCAGACTTTTACTTTCAAATAAAAGGGAGAAAGTAAGGCCATATATCCAATCCAGTTCAGTCCAGTTTCTACAAGATTCATGTTGATGCGCCATTCTAAACCTACAGACTGGGCTACAAGCTTTCAGATTTCTTAGATGATCTGCAGATGTTACGACAAGCATTTGATTTCTTTGCTAGACCAAGAGTTTTTATGCTTGTGGATCCTCCTATCCAGGAATTTCTGCATCTAAAAGATAAATTTACTTTCCTATGTGGTAACTGTTGTTCTAACAACTGGTTCCTCCAACAACAGAAATCAAAAGAAACTAAATTTCAACATCATTGAACTACATTTTGGAAGTCGTGTCTGTGGAATAAAATGCAGTTATTGACTCTCAGTAAAATAATAGGTTATTGGGTTTGATAGAAGAGTACATGAAACAGCTTTTAACTAGCACCGGATGTTAGCAATTGAACCACTTCATAGTTGACCATTTGGGTAAAAATTACATGAAGAATACCTTGGCAACTTCAATACAGGCCATTATTGAATTGATTAAAATGATAGAATAATTTGTAGTCCTACCCTCCACTACGCCCTAGTTCTATCCCGCTCAACCCGGCTTTTTTTCAGTTTCAGTTTCTAACTTCAGCTTTTTTTCACTATTCAGTAATTCATCTTTTTCTGATTTTTTTAGATATTTTGGGTTTTTTGTATTTTCTTTTTTTTCCGTATTCCTTTGCATTGTTCGTGATGGGCTAACATGTTTTTTTCTATTTTTACATGTTTAAAATTTAATTATGTCTAAAAAGTCAACTCAGTTACAGTAAAAAAAAGCCAGTTACAGTGAAATTTCAGCCAAAAGCTATCGCTATTCCGAACGTCCTTGTCCTGAATGAATAACATATATTATTCAGTTGAGTGTTTAATGACGGAGCATGAATGTAGTGAAGGATTGAAGGACTTACTAGGCAACGGAAAAAGATCAACTGGGGAAGTGGCTGACAACACTGTAAGGATCAAAAGTGGATCAGTACTATCCCATTGACGCAATATATTAAATACATAAAATGGGCAAAGTTTCATGGTGACATGGAAATAAACTTCATAGCATCTTCACGAGTATTCCCAATGGTGATGGTTCCACAATGTTCATTGAATTTTTAGCTAACTTATCCATGGCAGTGATTTTGAGCATCCTCATATTGTGATTCTTATCTTCCATTTGAGGAACATGAAGACCCTTTGCTTGTCCACCATGTTTGTAAAAATAACCAAATTGTTAGCGAAAGGAAACAGCAAGGAGCGTATCTGTATATAGGACTCACCAGAATTGGGAGATAGAACTTCCACTAATACTTTTCATGTATCAACTTCTCGCAATTGCGCACAGCTTATATAAGCACATAATCGTTTGCTTTCTTTGAACCAAGAAGAGTTCAAAATAGTGCCTTGAATATCCAAATCTGGAAAAAAAATAAGAAACTACAACTAAATACTTCAACAAATCAACACGAAGAAAACCAACTTTGTTCCAACAATGGAAGCGTAAGTGCTACACTCATCCTAATTTCACTTAAGGTCTCCAAAGACCAGGTCACTAGAACAAGTTAACAAAACGAAAATCCACTTTGCTCCGGTAAGAGAAACAAAACGAAAATTACACTGATCCTTGTTTTTTCTTAGCATCTCTCTGATTCTCTCATGTTAAGCACTTCAATGCAAACTAGAGCCTTTTATTTGCTTATCTTAACACTTTTCATCAGGTCGGGATACCCCCAAGGTACGCGCTGTAATGCTAACTAGTCTCGAGAAACCGAAATGTTACGGAGAATCTATCGCAAACTTACCTTACGCAGAATTCCATCACTCTTATCTATTACGCGCTACCAATACACATTCATTCTGCCCGCGATAAAGCTAGCCAAGAGCAGTTCTAATCCGACCACTTCAAGAATCTAATCAGGTTTCACTTAAAATATATATCCTGATCAGTATGATTGGTTGGTAATGCGTACTGAACAGATATTATGATTAGGATAATCACCGTGCTCGTGATGGACTCTGCATCGATTTATGCCAGACATGGTGTTCAAAGGTCAAACGTGGCTACTCAAGGCGTTTCTGACCACAACTCTTTACCGACATCTTTTAAGACGAGCGGGATGTTATTTCCGTCTCCGAGCAAGTTATTGTTGCAGTTTCCCGAGCAAGTCTCTGTTTCATTACCGATTAGAGCTCTATTCCTTTCTCGTCTGGGACTCTTATTTTTAAAGCTATTTATATCCACTGTAAATCTCATGAAAATGTATGATGCGTTACAAGTTATCTACACATGTAAAACGTTATGTAATTTCTCTTTCATATAACAATTTCACCGATTATACGTCCGTAGTTTTTTTTCCTATCATGCTCCTAATTATTCTTCATTATTTCATATTTTGTCATGGGTTTTATAACAGAGAAATTAGTCCAACTCAATCCATAACCATTGCCATGTGTCAATTCTAAACTCCGGTTAGTCCACGGTCACCTCACTACCTCAGATTGAAACGGACCAGTTGCAGGTTTTGAGTTGCTACAGTAGAACACCTTCGACAGATAGTAGACCTGCAGAGGCTTCCAATTTGCGCCAGTTAAGCACCAGGTTAAAAGGGTTAAGATAAGGGCAAAGGGCCATGGATAGGTCCATTCGATTGACCTAAACGCGAATTCATCTAGAAGAGATCCCAGCAAAGAGTGAAAGGATTGGATTGGTGTCACTTGTCCGGTGTAGTTGGAGCATATGACCACTCTGAAGCTAGAACTCCTGAAACCTCTACCATCCATGCAAATGTTTTCCAAGTGCCATGCACCACATGTTGGTCTTCTGATGTGTTCCCACTACTGCCAGTTAATGGCCAGCAAACAAGTCTTGGTCAAACTTTGGATTGACTATGTGGTTCACATTGCTGTAAGAATTTCAGAATGATACTTCAAGTGTATCTGTGTATGTACGTACACTTGAAACTAGTTGCACTGTTTTAAGAAATCAGAAGGAACACGCCGCAAAATAAATCTAGAAATTCCGTCATAGGCTGACACCGATAGCTAGTGGCACAGCATATGAAACTGAACAGATAGACAGAATATTTTTCATGATGTTAAATGAGAGTTCAGCCGAAAGATTCATGACACACGAATGACAGGGACGCCGAAGTGCCAGAACTCTGCAAGCAACACACAAATTGAAGAATATCCAACCAAGCCTGTTCTGTTTTTCTTGCATTGCTCTTGCTACATGAACGTATCATCATGATAGGTGTGCACTGATCAGTTCGCTATTGATGCAGATTTGGCGAATCCACACCAGGATTTGTTACACCTGTACAAGATTCTTTCCTGATTAAATGATCTTTGGAAGGATTTGTTCAGATCATGATAAGACCACCAAGTGCCAGTCTTCTTGCCCCTCTTATCTTCTCTCTAGGTTATAAGTCCATTTCAGACAAGCTATTTTGCATCTAGAGGACATAATTTATGGCTGTATATCTGACCGGTCTAAAAGCACTACATAGTAGTGGATATATGATTGTACTGTAGTGACAAGGATATCTAAGCAACAAGGTTTACAACTGTCTCAAAAAAGAAGACAATTCAAAGTATGAGCCCCAGTCAAAAGAAACAAAGGAGCCACAAGAAAAGATTCTGCAGTAATGTTCATCCTAGTCCTAGTCAAAAGAGTGGAAAACTTGAGGAATTCTTCACAAAAAGATGGTAATTGATACACCTATCAATGAACAAAAAATGCTTTCTCCGAACTGTGTGCAGCATGCATGGTATGGAAGAACTAGAGAAAGAAGCAAGCTGATCATCTGTCTGCTGCTGTTCTGAAAACCAAGACTATTTTGCACGTTTGCTGCCATTCTTAAAACCAAGACAATTTTGCACGTTTTCTCACAGAGTGAAGAGGATCAGGATGCATGCATACATTAATCTTTCACTCTTTTGATATCAACATGGACGAAAGGTAAATTGCCTGGGGTGCATGAACTTCCTGATACTGTCATCCATCTAGATCATTTTAGTGCATGCATACGCAAATGATGAAAGGGACCCTTCTTTGTGTAGGATCGACTCACACTAGGATAGGCAATCAGAGGGGGGTGAATGATTGCGGAAGTTAAAAATAAAATTTAAGACTCCCCCTTAAACACAAAACCTATTTAAGTCTTGTTTATATTTCTGGACAGAACACTGAGCACAAAAATATATTTGTTTTCATGCAAAACATACGTGCGTGCGTGAACCTCAAACGTAATGCAAAAAGAAATTAATAGCCTTTGCTAATTACCACACTAATTACTTTTTGCTAAATATGCTTGCGTGCACTTTTTCTTTTTAAGCAGACATGCAAGCCTATAATCTAGTTGCTCACGTTATCACCTAGAAGTCTCGGCCATGCAATCAAGAAAAACAAAACACAAGCATGCAATCACTAGAACGTGTGCAATGACTAGAAAAGTAAACCATGCAAAACGTACACACCTTTGTCTTTTCAGATCAAAAGCCGCTCGTCTCAATTTGTCTTCTAAAAATCACGGCACAGGAACAAGCTACTGCCTCTCTCTGCTCTTCCGGGACGAACAACACAGCAGCCGACCTCTTCTATTTTTTCTGTTGTTTTTTTGTTCCGAGAGCTCGCCGCGCCGCAAGCCTGGTCTCTTTTCTTCCTTCAAAAATCTGCGCACAAAGCAAACTTCTTCTTTTCTTCCTTCGGAACAAGCAGAAGACAACTTACTTTGGTTCTGCTCGGTCACGGAACCAACACCAAAAATCCGATGCACAGCACAAAAAAAAAACAGCCGCTAATTACAAACCGCCGTGCAAAGCTAATGCATGTAGTGCTGAGTTTGTTTCTCTCAAAGAAAATCACGCATGCATGTAACTTACGGCCGCCTCTACTACTCGAAAAGCTACGGCCAGCACCTTTGTTTGATTAGATCAAAAACCCATGCATGTAGGAGAAGTAAACCCGTAACACAAAAAAACTTTAAGTAATTATCTTGTACTAATCACAACTAAACACACATGCATGCAGCAATCGTGCAGTTGTATCCAACACCCAAAAGATCAATGCATGCAAGAATCAAAGAAGTAAAAGACCAAACCAATTTTTCAACAAGCAGCCAAAGAGTTACCTGATCAATACCAGCATCACGTTTTACTGAGATGGCGCCGTTATTTTTGTTCATAAACGCACGAACGAGACCGAGACATCGCCGGAATAAATCATCAAATGCATCACGGCCAAGTATCACTTTTCAACACAAATCACGGACAGCCTCACCGCCAATTTCTTTTAGTAACCAGCCGCCTGCCACATCCAATTGTTTTCCAGCGTCCCGCACAGGAGGAGGCGCCGCACCCTTTTTTCTTTCTGAAAGATCACGTCGCTGCCGAGAATAAAACAGCCGCACCAACTCTCCGATTCAAAAGCCACGGCAGGCCAATCAAAAAACCGCCGCAAGCACCTTTTTATTTTTCTCTCCGTTCGTGTTACAAATCACGGCTTGCTCAACACACGCAGCTGCCGCACCCCCTTTTTATCCTGCTACATAACTACCTACTCCAATACGGAAACGCACCACACGTAACTAAAACTGTATACAACTCGTCTTGGGCTTTTTTGCCTCAACTAGGCTTTTTGGCCCACTGTTTTTCAAGGGATCCGAAACCCTTCCTAACACGGGTTTTTCACTTTCGATTTTTCTAGTCTTCCACGTGTCGAAGCCTCCAGGACTACACCTCCTATATCTTCTCCACGCATCATCTCCACGCACATTGTTCTCTAGCCCGAACATCCCGCATGACATCCTTGACCGATAGGACCTCAGTTCCTCCCTGAACTTAGTCCCGAAACCTTAGTTCCACCCGAACCTAATTCCAGTTCCGTCATCGACCATGTTCCGCCTCAAGCAACACCTGCACATGAATAAACAAACAACCGCGTACGAGCACAAGTCCACGACTTGACTCAAGTCAATCCGCACAATACCTCACACGAGCGTATCATGCAACATACGATAATCCGAACATGCGAACGTCAATCCGCACACGCAACACACTATAAGTAACATTATAACCAACGTTGTCAATTATTCATCATCTAGCCTAGACCTGGCCACATGGTCTAACACTTTGGATAACTTTACAATCCTTTTACCATCCTCTTCTAAACTTTTTTTTGTTCGATATGTCATCATGCGCAGTTTCAATTATGTCGAAACCCGGAGTTTTACAGCATGTTAACATACAGTATATGACAGTGGTGTAATTCATATTTTGTTCTCTTAGTATGTAACAGATTCAAAGCATTTTACCATCTAAAAGTAACTGTTCCAGAGCACTAAATAAATTAACCAAGGCTCTATCATTGTGGATAATGGTGCAAAGTGTAGACCTAACAAAGGAGACTGTTGGGGGGAGTGGCCCCACTTTGGCCCAATTGGCCTATTGCACCAGTAAGACAGTCAGCCATCTTAGTAGGAACAGTAGACCAGAGAAATAACTTGTCTATCCCTATACATATAGGGCCAGATAGAGGTATTTGTGTAACTCTAAATAGGGAAATGACATGTTCTCCCCTGTAAGTATATATCCAGGTAGGAGTATTTATGTAACCAGCCCCCATGGCTATAAATAGATGTCTTAGGACGCCACAGAGACCAAGCACTCTTTTTCAGACAAGTTCAGGTAGCACAAACTTCTAGCAATGTCTTCACAGCTTATAAGGTTCCAGACAATCCCTATGAGCCCTCCTTAGTAGGTCCTTTATTTACTGTTTGGTCTGTACTAACCACAAAGACAATTCAAAGTTACATGCTGACATTTACTTCATGACATCACATATTCCGATTTACATGGTGATCTTTAGTATCACCAATGATGTGCATGCATCTAGCTATCTTTTCCTCTCGCTTTCGAGAGAAATTGGTGTACATCTTGCTATATATATATGTGCCTCCTAATTTCTACTCCACTCCAACCACCAGTCCATACAGATATGCATTGTTGAATTAGTCAGGAAACACCATTGAATATGAGGCACGCGCAATCAAAGAAAACCACATATAATACTGCCTAAACATCACACACATGCATGTGAAATCCTGAACTTCCAACAGCCACATCATACATGTCTGTCCTTGAAAACAATCCAGCGACTGTATTACATGTACAAATGGTCTGCGGCAGATCATAGTATGTACCAAAGCAATAGATGATTTTCTTCAAATATTTTTCAGTACAATACTTAGTCTTTGTGGTTGGTCAAGTTCATTGAACATGAGCTACAAGTAATATTGTTGACGCCCTATAAAAATAGTCCAGACTTTTCTCAGAACAAACATGCAAAAACTAGTGAGAAGGGAGAAAGAAAAGTTAGGAAAAGAACTAAAGCAACAGGGAAAGCTTGACAAGGCAGTCGAGTGATCGAGCCATGGCGCACGAGGAACAAGTAGCAAACATTATTCTTTTTTACGGTAACAACAGCATTATTCTTCGTACGTTCTTCATTAATCCTAACGCAGAATGATCCAATCACAAAGATCAAGGCGTAGAACACTAGATGGCGCTGCACTGAGTGTGTGAACCATTTGACCGTGTGAAGGACGAGGCCGGTCAAACTTAAGATATATGTTTATTAAAGAATACTAACTTGGTACATGTCGTTTTACTTTTACCTGTTCACCCATGCTTCAGTAGAACTTTGATGCCATCATGTCAGGTTTTGCTGGGGAAAACAAAGATTACGAGATGAAACAAAGGCTTTGCATCTGATTGAGAGGCACAGCATCGTTGACCATGGACCTCTACTTTGTCATCACTAGAAGGGCCTTGCTCTATGCGATGAACTGGACACAGAGCGATCACAACTCACAGCAAACTCAATCTAAGAAGCAACCAAAGAGGAATCAAAATGGTCCATGTCCATGAGACAGCTTCTGCTGTGCGGCTGGCGCGCACACAAACATGAAACACCACTGTCTGAAAAACATCATTGCACTCTCAGTCTGGTCTTACTTGGCACTACTACTATGGCGCCGTGTTCTCGCTTAACGACGCCGTTGACCTCTGACTTTCGGTGTGGGCGAGGTGTCCAAAATTCCAAGTGAATGCACGAGTTTTCGCCGGTCAAAGCTTGTCAGATCATTGCATGCCTCGTCATGGCTGGAGACGTCGCTAGTACCCGGTGTGGATGCATCATCCATTGCTGTGGAGATGGCTCACTCCCCGGCCTATATATAGGCACATAATGTGTGTGCATTCTTTAGGGACACACACAAAAATACCTTAGTGTATGTGCAGAGAGCAAGAAGCACATAGTACCAGATATCCAGTTCATAGAGGAGATCTGCAGCTAGGGGCGTGATGTTCTTGTGGGTTTGGGATCTATGCTCAGGAGAGATGACACCGACATCAAATGGATTTGTTTGGACTATGTCCATCCGTTTGAAGTGGGTGTCATCTCGTCTGAACATAGGACTCAGCATCCCTGAATAATGAATACATACCTGCTGATACCTCGACGAGTCTTCTTCTAGTTCTACACACTTTCTTGTTGTTGATTCGCGTTGGCAAGTGCTTTACAAGAATACACAAGGTAATGCAACTACCTCTTCAGACTTCACTTGTCCTTTCCTTCTCCTCTATGTTGATCATGCAGGTGAGGAGATGTGTTGTTGAGAAGTGCTCCGGTGCTTTCCCAAAAAAAAATTTACACAAATCTCAAAGCAATTAAGATTAGTTAAGCCAGGGGTAAATTAGTAACATAGCATATTTGATGGATTCAAGTTGGCTGAGTCCAGCCCGTATCGCCGTAACTGCCGCCGCCCACGACTCCACATCGCCCCGTCCTCTCGGCCCTCTGCGCGTGCGCATGGCGACTCTGAAGCTGGAATCTAGTCGTCGGCGCTGCGCGTCCCTCCGTCTCCTCCCTCCCCTCCCCTCGACGCCGGGTCCTTTTCCTTGCGCCCACGCCGCCGCGTCCTCGCCTCCCACCGCCTCCCTCCCCTCCCCCCTCGACGTTGGGGTCCTTTTCCTCGTGCCCACGCCCCCTGCCGCCGCCCACGACTCCACATCGTCCCGTCGGCCCTCTGCGCGTGCGCACGGCGATTCTGAAGCCGGAATCTAGTCGTCGGCCGCGACCTCACCTCCCACCGCCTCTCTCCCCGTCGCCAGCACGAGAGCCACCTTCCATCGGCGCTGCGCGTCCCTCCGTCGCCTCCCTCCCCTCCCCCCTCGACGCCGGGGTCCTTTTCCTCGCGCCCACGCCCTCCGTTGCGCTGCTCGGACTCCTCGGGTAGCTCTGCGAGCTGCTGCACAAGGACGCCGGCGTCAAGGTTTGGTCCAGGTTTAAATTGGTTTAACTTGGTTAACTTCGTTTCATTAGATGAAATACTTGGATCTTGATCCAGGTTTGGTACACATTTTATTTTTTCTTGAAATTATTCACGAGTGTTCTCTTTGGCTGCAACCTGCAAGGCTCCACTTTTATCATGAATTGACTTCAATTTTGTTCTCTAAAGAAACCTTCAGCTCGTTGCAAAACAATTCGTGTCAATTGCCAACTAATGGTGATTATATATACTGCTGAAATATGCGACTCCAGTTGTTGAACTCTAGTGCTGTGTACTGCCTCTTCCATTTATATACCTTGTGCCTATAACTGCAACTCTCCTTGGATGATTCAACAAAGTGAAGCTAATTATCAATACTTCTCAATTATTCAATACTTCTCAATTATCCGCATCCATTGCTTTAGACTTGTTTATAAGAAAGATTGTAACTGATGAAACTCGTTCAGGAGAAGGGCAAGCTTCTGGAAATACAACTGATAGCGTGAGTGCAAAGAAATCAAATCTGCCATCAACAAGTAGCATCAATGCATTACCAGATGCCCAAGGATTAGTTTCGGGCTAGAGCTACAGATTCTGCAAGAATTGCTAAATTCACAAATGAACTCTCTAGGCCAGCTGTTATATTAGGTATGCATATTTTTCTATATAAGATTGATTCAAGCATCAGTTGGGTGTGCAGGAATTTGAATTCAGGAATCAGCATTGCAGTTATTTTCTATCTTTGAAAATGATTCATTAGTTCTTATTTTATATGTTGTTTCTATTTCATCAGGTTGATTGCGAAGCCAGAAAAGGGTTTATCAGATTGATTGTAATGTTTAAATTTGATAGGATGGACGAATTTGTTAGCCTGAGCGGTGAAGATGATAGTGAATTTGGCGATGGTTGTTCATCGGACTCATTCATCGAGAGTTTATCCAACTCAAACGATGCCGTTACACCGACTAAGAAACACAAGTATTCCACTGAAGATGGATGCAGCAGGAGTACAACAATCGACATATGGAGGTTAGATTTTTTCCTTCGAAATTGGCATGTAGAGGTACACTATATTGAGCTATTTTACTTTTTGATGAACTTGATGTCTACTTGCATTTTGTTGTGGTAAACATGACTTTGGATTTAATAATTGATGGGGCAAACCATTTGTTTATTACTGATAGGAAAACAACAATGCTAGGGAGCCTCATGATTCAGGGAGTAGTCATGATATGTGTTGCAATGTTGAGGAAAATACTATAGCTCTAGATGAGTATGAGAATATAGTTACGATGACTTTTCAAAGTGAAGACGAATGTTATAGTTTTTACAATAATTATGCTAGAAAGAAAGGTTTCAGCGTTAGAAAGAACATCGTAAGGCGTGAAAAGAAAGTTGGAGGTATTTACTACAGACGTTATGTTTGCTTTAAGCATGGGAGTCGAGATCCAAAATGAAGTAACGTCAATGGTCGAGTAAGGAGAGAAAGAGCACAGACTCGAGGTAATTGTAAGGCTCAACTCAGCATTAGGCTTGATAAGGAGCGTGGAGTTTGGTTCGTGGATGATTTTGTAGATGTGCATAACCACACTTTGACATCTCCAGACGAAACTCCGTTTCTTCTATCTCACAGGAAAATGAAGGATCATCAAAAATATGAAATAATATTAATGGAATCGATGGGCATTCGAAAGCATGTTATAATGAATGTCATGGAGTGTAAGCATAGAGGGTATGATAAGGTGGGATTTGTTAAGAAGGATATATACAATTTCTCATCTAGGTATAAGAGGTCAAGAATTGCAGATGGTGATGCAAATGCAGCTCTACAAATTATGAAATCTAGACGGGACAAGGATCCCGATTTCTTTTATGAGTACTAAGTTGATGCTGAAGGTCATCTGAAAAATCTTTTATGGTGTGACGCACAATCCCGCATGGACTATCAGTCATTTGGTGATGTTGTTGTATTCGATAGCACGTATCGGATGAACAGGTACAACATGCCTTTTATTCCATTTATAGGACTGAACCACCATCGTCAGACTTCAGTATTTGCTTGTGGTATTGTATCGGATGAGTGTGTACAATCATATACTTGGCTGCTTGGTGTGTTTATGAGGGCAATGTGTCAACAGAAACCAACGTCTATAGTAACAGATAGTGACAACACAATGATGAAAGCTATCCGTCAATTGCTCCTAGAAAGTAATCATCGTATATGCTCTTGGCACATTGAAAAAGGTATCAAAAAGCATCTTCACCACTCATACCTCAGCATATTTAGGTCGTTTATATATGATGCTTGCTCACCTGCAGACTTTGAAGAAAAGTGGAATGTGTTTATTTCAAGGTACCAAACCAGTAGGAACCAGGATTGGTTGAACAGAATGTATAGAAAACGGACATTATGGGCTGCTGCTTTTTTGTCTCTGACAAGTATTTTCTAGGCATGAGAAGTAACCAACGGAGTGAGAGTCTAAATTCACGTCTTCACAGACATCTTGACTATTACATGTCTTTGGTTGATTTGATTGAACACTACGAGGTATGCATTTCCGGCATGCATCAAAGAGAGGCTGAGTTTGATTCGAAAGCATCACAAAGTTGGCCTGTTGCTATTACTGACAGTCGAGAACTTGAAGAGGATACTGGACATCTTTTCACATCTGCAAATTTTGATCTACTGCAGCAAGAGCTGCAGAAATTAGATAGTTTTGACGTTGGTGAGGTGCTACAAGATGGTAGTTGTGTTAGGTACATGGTTACTTCAAAGGAGAAAAAAGGACAAGTATTTTATGTTGACTACGCTTGTCCCGAGTCTGCTTCTGTTATTAAGTGCGGCTGCCAAAAGATGGAGCGAGATGGGATCCCTTGCAGGCATATTCTCCATGTGTTAAAGTATTTAGAGATGAAGAAAATACCAAGATGTATAGTGCTCCAACGGCTCTCGAAAAATGCAAAAGGCGGTCTTCTTCTGTTAGAAAAAGTGGTTTGCACGTTTGGACAGAGAAGCAAGTGCGCTATTATGAATTGAGTTCCCTGGGGTGTGAATTGTTTGACTTAGCATCCAATAGTCCGGATGAGTTTGAGGAGCTGAAGGAATATATGGTTAATCACCGTCCAAAAGAAAAGTTCTCATGCAGCCAATGACATACCCACACATGTTGGAGAGAATGATCAAACATCTTCTATACCTCGAGGTTCGGTTCTTGATCCAACATGTGTAGCCACTAAGGGTGCACCTAGGAGAATAAGAGCATTTGATGAGCATCGCCTGAGGTTATGTAGTATACGTCGCCAACCAGGCCATGACATTCGTACCTGTCCCTTGGCAATGCAAGAAGAATGAAAAAGGTATCAAGAATAGCAAAGATGTCATTCGAACATGAAAAAGGTATGACCTCATTCCTGCTTCAGATAACATTGTTTTTGACTGTTAAGATAACATTGATTTCTATGGAGCAGCTGCATGCTGCATTGCTTCTACTGAGTTCTGCACCCTTGCAAGTCTCTGCTAAATTAAATGGAGTTGTCTAAATTTTGGAAGTGAACATGCTTTACAGTTTGCCATTTTTTTGCAGTTGCCTTTGCGTTCTTCACATTAACTTTTAAGCTCACTATGATTTAGATCATGGTTTCTCTAGGCCTTCTTAAATATATGTAATGCAAGCTGTGTATATGTATTGACACAATTTCCTTTCTAGACTTCTTTGATGCTCAACAGCTATCAGATTTCTTTGATATTGTAGATGTATAGTAGGAGTTACGAAATTGTATTTTGCAGGTAGCATGAAGGGCAAAGCCGACCGTGATGAGTCATCACCTTATGCAGCCATGCTTGCAGCTCAGGATGTTGCACAAAGATGCAAGGTAACTACTTACTCAAACTTTGATTTGTCTGCTGTCAGCTATGAATGGAGTTTGTACATTACTCTCTCAGGCATTGAAGTATGCTTGACAATTAGACTAGGATAGATTTCCTTGTGTAGCTTGTGGTTACAGTCCTTGAGATTCAGGGTTTGCTATAGTTGGTCTTCTATAGTTGTCCCTGTGCATTAGAACAACAGTAGGTTGTGAAACCTGTTGGTCTTCATTTGCATAACAGTTCAACGGTCCATTTCTTATCTTCGCTTGGTTACCACTTCCTCATACACAGAATCCATCCTCTAGTATGTCCAACCAATATAGTATGTCACATTAAACCCGAGGTTGGTCTAAAACTCTAAAATGCTAAATATATGCTTCATTTGTTTGTGCAGAATCCACCGTGTGTCGATGGTGATTTTGTTTCTAATGTAAGCGCATGGTGCAAAGATGGGGCTGCCCTTATAGGGGGCTGCTGCAGGACAACTCCAAACACCATCAGGGCCATAAGTAGATCTCTTAACCAAGGTTACTCTGCACCGCAGTTATCTGTGGCATAGAGTTGCACCCTCCAGCTGGACCCAGAAACTCTTCATTGAGATTTCTGTGTTGCTGATCTGGACCCAGAAATATGTATTGTTCAGTAACCCTCAATGATTTCTGTGTTGGATGAAATATATGTATGCTGGATCATTTGATAATATGCTTTTCTATATCGTTGCTGATCTTGAGCAAGTTCATGACTTGCTTGAATTTCTGGGTTCATTTAGAATCTCTGGCTTCATTGGAAACTGGGAGTAACTTGCATTTTGTTGTGCATTTTTGGCTTCATGTTTTGTTCATTCAAAGAGTTAAAGATCCAAGGTTCCATGCTCTTCCTGTCACATCACAAAGAGTTGCGGCCTTCTTAGACACAATAAATGAACTTGTCTATGATGTGCTCATATCTAAAGTTCGGCAGCGTCTCAGTGAGGTTGCTCGCCTCCCAATCTGGTAGTCTGAGGAGCAGAGTGGTCTTCCTCTTCGAAGCTTCAGTGCCTACCCACAAGCATATATACAAAGCCCTTTTTACTACACTGCACAAGATCTGGATTATTGCATCTCCAACAAGACTGCATCATCCTGTGCACCTGTGAAATATGCCATCAACAAAATCGACCATGCTTCAATTTTTAACTTTGCAAATTGTGTAGGGAAGAATCCATTCCCACTTCCCTGAGGAATTGCTCACTTGAGCGCTTGATGGGAAGAATCCTGGGAATGTGCTTGTAGTTTGTTTATACAATCACCATACAATATCTTCTGAAGTTTATTCATCTCAAAATGTTACAACAAACAAATGTTATAGCAACCACGGGAAGTTACTACAAACAAATGTTACAGCAACCACAAGATCAAATCACATGTATGTGGTATGCACAGACCAGAGAACTCATCACCGTAGATCAATCCTTATCGAGAGGAGTACATGTATTATATGTCATTTGCAATATTTGCTAAGTTCTAGTTCTCAAAGCTCAAATTGTATCTTCCGTAGAAGGAGCACTCAAGACACCTTCATAAAATTTTAAGAGTGGTGCGAGCAATCGATGCCAAGGTTGATAACTGTGTGATTAGAATCTCTGCCTTGGAGAGAACAGTCGATCTACTTGGTACAAACTTTGAGGTAAACTCTTTGTGAACTCATAACTATATTTGTACACATTTGTACCCATTTTAAACTTTATCTGTTTCACACTCAGAATGTTGTCAAGAATGACATGCTTCATAGTTCACCCTTGTCTGCAAACAAGGAAAGTCCACACAACATGAGTCCTCTTGAAAAGAATGGTAGTATTGATGCATGTGAGTCCACTTCTTTGGGTGAGACAAAAAGTGCAGTGAAAACAACGATGCATGAAGGGGAGCTCCAAAAGAAGCACGACTACATTGATCTAACAGAGAACACTGCTCTAACACATTCGTCATCTATGGATGATGTAGTTGATGTTACCATAGCACACAGAGTCAAAGATGAAGCTAGGATTAGGAAAGCAAATCCTAAACTAAGATCACCAATGACATTCCTCACTAAGACACGTACAAGGATCAGGACGACAATTGACATCCAAGAGAATGATGGTAACATATTTTTATTGTTATGAATATTCTTTATATAATTCTTTGAAAATTTTTAAAAGATTTTTTTGCATAATTAAAGATATGAAATTTGAATTCCAGGAGTGGACGTCCAAGAATTTGTTTCTATTGAGTACGTGAAGCAGTATTCACGTTCGAGTCCTAATACCATCCTAGTTGACTTGAAGAATGGTAATGATTTAAGGGCAACAGATTTAAAATACCTTACAATCCCTTCATCTAAAGATGGTAAAAATAAATATCTGGGAGATCGTGTAAGTCACTAACCATTTTTTTGTTACAGTAGCCTAATCTTTAAATTTCTTGTGTGGTATTCACATCTGACATCATCAATTGTGCAGCTAATGGAATCTTATATTAAATTATTTTTGCATCGTCGCATCGAGGAAGTCCTTGAGAAAAAGCTTTTTGTGTTTAATACACTCTTTCATCGATGGGTACAATTAATTAGCGAAGACCGCTACATTAATCGCCGCAAAGGTCAACTTGACTATTTAGTAGGTCAAGCACAAGATCTAACAGAGAATCAATTGGTAAAGTAGGAAACACATAAAGTACTTTGGGATTAACATCAATACACACACATATATATATATATATATATATATATATATATATATATATTGACCATAGATATTTGTAGGTTTTTATTCCAATGTTGATAAGGAAACATTGGATTGTCTTTGTCATTAACAATCAGAGGAGAGAGTTTCAAATTTTGGATTCTCTGTGGGATCTTTCGAAGTACGAAGATCACATTACTAAAGTGGTGAGCCATTTCCTTGTATATTTTTATATAGTTATTTTTTACATTTAACTGTGCTGATGTTAGCAATGTTTGTACAACACAGATCAATGGAATAAAAAAGTTGCTAGGCATAGCAAGACGTATAGGAGTTAACATGGCAAATGTTAACAATTGGAGTATCAAGCAGATTAATGATGTACCGGCGCAACGTGATGGGTATGTCATATTATTAGTACATATTACTAAATTTTTATACTAATCTTTAATTATCTAAGATTTTAGGAGTTCTTGTGGCCTATATGTTCTGAAGTACATAGAACTGTGGAATGGATCTAATTTAATAAGAAACTTCACATAGGTTCGACTATACCAACTACTATGTTGCTGACTTATTTATATTTTCTACTTTTTCAATTAGTTGTTATCAGAATAATAATCTATTATTGCCTCCTACGCAGAATAATATTGATGCTTTCAGAAGAAAAATGCTAGTAGAGTTGATATTTTCCAAGCTGAACCGCATGGAGGAAGTCAAGAAAGAAATCAAACAATTGTCAGCTGGAATATAAACTATAGTTCAAAAAGGAAATTAACATAGTATCTATGACTTGGTGTGATTGTGAGCCATCGGATCTACCATTGTTAGATTTCCCGAATAATGTAATAGCTGCTATTCGATTTAATAATTTAAATTTTGAATTATATTCTCTTAACCACATCAAACCTCCATGGCAATATATTCTCTTAAATTTCGAATAGATGCTATTTGATATTTTAGGTTATTATCTTATTATTAAGATACCTTAGATGAATAATTGCAATTTATTTCACCCTAATTTTTATTCTAGCAATTTATTTCACCCTAATTGTTATTCCGTGAGATTGGATGATTCGGATCATTTTGTGAGTTGATTTATAATGGCACATATGTTTGGCTGTTATCAACTAGCACGTTTTGTCATGACCACTAGCCAAATGTACGCAAAAGCACCAGAAATCTGCCAGCAGCACTGAGAAAAATCAGCCTGAGCTATGATTCTTCCACCAGAAATAACGATCGCTAAGTTTGCTTTGAAAGTAACAGCCTCTCGTTTGCTTTGAAGTCGTGTAATTCTTTATTAGAAGAGCACTGAAGCACGCCTCCCTGTATTGTTTTCTCACTGTTTGCCACAGCGGCAAATTACTATATCACTATTTTGGGTACTAAATTTTGTTGAATCTTCGACTTGGTTGCAACGTATGATTTGTTCTTGCACAAGACCGAACATGGTTCTTCATCTTCTCGGCCTTCCCAATCAAATTCTTCGTCCTGAGATAGCAGTGCAATATGGTAAAAGTCAGATACGCATATGGAAGACTTGGTTGCTAGGAAAGCTTCAAGTCAAAAGGATCCACACAAAGTCTTAATAAAATCAGAATTTGCATAAATCGATTTTGTATTTGACGTCTGACCAGTGCAGAAGCCATATTCTTCCGGGCCGTTTGGAAAGTTTGCATACGAGATTGTCCATTTGCTGCGATAGACTGCCCAAAAATATTATGGTACACAAGCTGACATACCCAAACATACCAGCTCCTACTTCCAGTTCACAAGATTGGCTGGCTGCTCAGGTCATTTCAAGTGGGATTCAAGATCAGAATACAAACAGAGAGAACACATATGGATCTAAATCATATATGAGCAGATTCTTCCCAAACTGCATTGAAACAGTGAAAAAAACAAGTACCAAACTGCATTGAACACATATGGATCTAAATTAGTCCAATTTGTTTAAAATACCAATTACCATAGTAAAATTGTACAAACTATGGATGAGTGCCAGCTGTGGTGAAACAAGCATTGCACCTGTGGTGATAGTCCTGAATCGCTCTTGACCAGCTGTGTCCCAAATTTGTAACTTAATGCGTTTGCCATCCAGTTCAATTGTTCTTATCTTGAAGTCAATACTGCACATGGGCAGGATTTGAGATAAACAGGGCAACAGTACCAAATACTTCAGAAGGAAGCTGTGGGCAGTAAAACAAGAACACTAAATGGCTTATGAGGAAAACTACGAAGCAGTAAAACAATCTTTTTCAACACAAAACATACCCAATTGTAGTAATAAAACTAGTAGTGAAGGAACCATCAGAGAACCGCACAAGGAGGCAACTCTTGCCAACACCTAGATACAGAAAAAAAAGGAAAGGTTTCCTATCAAGGAATTGACAAAGTAGTAAAGTGAACAAATATGCTGCAAGCTATGAATTCAAGATTTAAAATTCACAGCAAAAAACATGAATCTCATGAGAACTAGCCTATCTGTCATTATACTTAACAAATGTAAAGACCAACAAGTGCCAAACTCATACAGTGCAAAGAGATGCAAAAGCATACACTAGAAATTCAAATAGAGCACAACAACACATGACACCAAAAATAGAGGCCCTTTTCATGTCCAAAGCACATTATACTCAACTATTTCATCCCCAGTTCCTTTCCCAGATCGGATTTTTTTTTACCTATTACAATTTACATGGGTAATTACAAGGTCGTTATTGCTCACATTTGATTATTTCCTCACCAATCATCAGATGGGTCTTGAACACCACCAGAGATAACCAGAAAGGAGCAAATACCTCTAGACAGCTTTTACTGCTCAATGCATCTTCACTACATTGCATTGAGTGAAGGTTCTTAAGGAGTTAAGGGGCTCTTATGTTTTCTCTATAAACCTTTAAATCCGCATCATATTTAACTATTACAGATGGTTCCCACTTTCAGCCACATGCACTTCAGTAGTGAAGATGACTAGATGAGCTATTGCCCTTGTCTACATGTTTGGACAGTGCAACATCAGCTAGCCGGCGTAGCCGCGCAGATTGTAGGGGAGCTTCCAAACAACTAGATGCTGCCTTTATTAAAGCATGAGGCAATTGAACTCGCAGAAGGCACCCTTCTCCAAGGTTCCTTCAATTATGCTAGGAAATGCATCAATGGACAATGGATATCCCGTATGCCCCATGCCATTTAGTGTAAATTTCACATAAAAGGATCATCATAACACAAGGCAAGAATTATCTCCTATATCCCTATCTAGTTCACCTAGAAACTCAGTGATGGCTAGGTTTCTTTTTTACTAATAGTCAGCAGCAAAGCAAATCGATCACAGCTACCGATACGACCAGTTCATCTACCTCCAATCCACCGGCAACCAAGCCACACGCTTCCACACCGAATCGAGCAAACGCACCAGTGACTTCAGACCGCCAAGCTTTTCTTCAAGACTTCACCTGCTGACTTCGGACGCTGTTGCCGACGCCATCCTCTGGTCTCTCGCCATCGCGCCGTTCAACTGCTATAGGGGAGCCGAGGAGAAGACGCCCGGGGGCCGGGGGGGGGGGGGGTCGCCGGCGACGGACGCCCGCGGGCGGCCTTCTTGAGCCCGCGCACGGCCTGACCATTATCGGCTTCGGCCCGCCGGTGGAGTCATCCGATGCAGCGGCGGAACGGTTGCGAGGCGTCGGGTGGTCGAGGCCTTGGGCAGCGCCGATAGGAGATAGTGGGTGGGTGCGTGGTGGTTAGATATCCGGATATGGGCTGTAGGTTGTGTTAACTGACACGGATTGTTCTAATGACTAAATTACCCTTTAAAAAACAATCTAATGAAAAAAATATCTTTAAATCACAACCTCTCGTTTGCTTTGAAAATTGTGTAATTTTTTATTAGAAGAGCACTGGAGCACCACTATATATATATATATATATATATATAGCCAAATATAGGACAAATGTTTCATGCACCTAGGTGTCTAGACACCTATATCAATACCTACTGATGTGCCTTGAGATTCATGACATTTGATATGGGAATCTGCATATACCCATAAAAAAGTAAAAAAAATAATTTAATTTCAGTTTAATTAGTTTGAGCTACTTTCATGGTATATACTCACTATAGTCGCATCAAACTCAAAAGTAGTTCAAAATACTTTGAACTAAGTTCAAAACTCATTTACCATAAATATATTAAGGGTATAAAATATTTTTATACCCAAACTCCAAAACAATTATCAATCGTACACGTGTATTGGACGCTTCTTGATGTGGAACATTTTTATACCCAAACTCCAAAAAAATTATCAATCATACATGTTTATTGGACAGTTCTTAATGTGGGTTTCTACACACACACACAAAGTATTTCGTGTAACCTAGCCACCCAAATCTACATCCGTTGATGTGCTTTAAGATTTATGACATAGGTATCTTTATAAACACATAAAAAGGTATAACTGAGGTATCAACTCTTAGGGAAAAATAAATTCATCTTCAGTTTAAATATTTTGAGCTAGTTTTATGATATATATTTACTTTACTTATGTTCAATTCAAAAGTACATCAAAGCACTTTGAGGTGAGTTTAAAGCTCACTTACCGTAAATATATCATGAGTATAAAAACATTTCATACCTAGACTCTAAATTTCATATCAATTGTATCAAACATTTCGTAGTGTGGGCACCTGAGTGCCTTATGTAATTTACCTCTCAAATGATGATAAACTCCTCTCAAAAAAAAAACTAAGAATGAACACTCTTTGCAAGCTACGGCGACCTTATACCCAGCGTTACAAGTGAATCTTGGATACGTATGAAATCGGATTTTGAAATCTGTATTTGGATTGTAATTTTGCTACGGGCGGAGTAGCACACTCCTTTGCATAGCCATCGCTCGTTCGTTTTGAAAGTTTGCAAGTTCATCGCTCGCTCGTTTGTTGGTTCGTTCGTTCCACCCTAAGGCATTTCGTACTAAGGGGTGATCGGTTTGGCTTTTTTGCGAACAGAGCGATTTTTTTTCACTATTCACTACACTATCCACTAACTCACCATGATAGGTGTTTTTCGATAAAAATCAAAAGTCATCGCTATTCCGATCACCCTCTAAATTATGAGTCGGCGACCCAACAGCGTAGAGTGAGACCTCATGGGTTCACTTTTTCGCCGCAGGTGAATCCTCAGCGGCTGGCTTGTCGCCTTGCGCCATGGCTTCTTGGCGCGCGTGGAGGGCGACGAGCACGGCGCTAATGGGCATCTGGAGTCAACCGAGGAGCTACTGGTAGCACTGCGCCCTGGTGGGCATGGACTCGAGTTGCGCGAAGTCGTCATGGCCGTAGAGACAGCCCTTGTGGATGGCGCTAGTGAAGTCGTCGAGCTGATAAAATTAGAGTAGTTATTGGTATTTGTGTAGTAATAATTTGGTATTCCATTGCACAACAACAATCACCTACAAAAGGTAAACAAAAAGAAAAAACAAAGAAGCAAGATGCCTGCCAGGAGTTGGCACCCATCCGACTCGCGACATAGCACCTCCTAGCACGCTAGCTCCGCCGCCACGTCGATCGACGGTAGAGCGGACGCAGCAGCGCTGCACACGGACGGCGGCGGCGGTAGCCCATCTCTCTCTGGTTTGGATAGGTCCGGGGCTTGTGAATAGTCTAGCCTGGATGTAGGCCCATGCCTTGTTTTGGGTTTGGATTGGGGCTTCTTTTATGGCCCTAGGATGGACTGGATCAAAGAAAAGCAATTTCAGGCTTGAATCAGTCTTGTGCTAGTCTGGGCCCATTAGCAACCTTAGTTGCACGGGACGATGTGCGAATGGGCCGTCTGCACTGTAGTATCCAGCAACTTGAGTTCCTGGGGTTGGGAGCCGAAGCCGACGATGGATGTGGAGTAAGGGTAGTTCTTAGACTGACGAGATAGCATAGCAGGGTGTAGCATAGCTCATCTGCGTGATGGCAAGTGAAGAAAGGACCATAGGAACGGGCCCTGTACCAGCTCGGGCCGAAATGGGGCAAGTGCGGGCCGATGGACGGATGCACTGGCTCTTTAATCAAAGAAAAGAATATAATGTTTCCTACGGCTGCAAGTACTGCTGTAGAAATCGAAGAATCGCCCTGAACCTGATGAGGAGCAACATGCGCACTGCAATTTAGTAGTGGCCACCTGGGCCGTGCCCATGTGGGCTGGGCTACGATCCGCTACTGTAGGTATGGCACGGCACGACGGTCAAACGGGTCGGACCGGCACGGCATGATAGCTCGGGCCGTGCCTGGGCCGAAAGGCCGGTACAGCACGGCCCGTTTACCTCGTGAGTCTTGCCGGCACGGCCCAGCTCGGGGAATATAGCCGTTTTTATCATTTTTTCGATCATTGGGGTGTAAAAATAAAAAAATAGTAAACAATTCAAAAAATATAAAAAATTTTCTATAAATAGAGGGTCATCCAGCCTCCATTTCCCACACCTCAAACCTCACTCTCATCTCCCTATTTAGTTATGAAAAATTCAGAAGTGTTTGTGAAAGTTTTGCAAAATTTGTGAAACATTCTAAAAAAATCAAAAAACTTCAAGGAATTTTCGAAGAGCTGCAGAAAAGGTAATAGTGCTGTCTTATTTCAATTTTTTTATATTATTTTTTGATTGAATAGTATGTTAATTATTTAATTTCTATTTTAATTTGCAGTTAATTCAATAGAGAACTATGATTTTTAACTCTCCGAATTCGGGCTCACGGCGGAGGATATGCAATCCTTTCAAGAAGGATATCCATCTGCGGAACGTCCACCTCCAGAACAAAATGTAGAGGCAGAAGAAGCGGCCGGTCCGACGGCGCATGGTCCAATCGATCTATTTTCTGCTGGCTCAACGAATGCATCGACAACAGTGACAGTGTCAGCTTTGAGCAAGAGTTGAACATCCTCTCTTGGTGGCAAAACCAGAAAGTAACATATCCAGTGCTATCCATATTAGCACGGGATGTGTTGACTGTTCCGATCTCTACGGTCTCCTCGGAGTCAGCCTTCAGTCTATTTAGAAGAATAATCGAGGAGCGACGAACAAATCTCTCCAACGAGATGGTCGAAATCCTTCTGACCGTTAAGGACTCGGAACAAGCTGAAGCAAGACTCCAACATACTGCCCAAAATACAGATTTAGAAGAATCTTTCGATAATTTGTATTTAGATACCAATTAATAAGATTTTCAATATTTTTCTTTAGATATACTCATTAGTGAGCTTTATAGGTTGTACTCTTTTTTCTTTACCAAGGTTTTCTCAATTGAGTTTTTACTTGATAAAGTTTTTAACGAGGTAACCATGTAATGTCATTTAACAAGTTAATAAAGCTCATTATATCATTGATAATAATTATCTTGATGATTAACAATGTCTATAATTTTTGTTTTATATTTTTTGTATTTTTTACAATTTTCTACATTTTTACAAATTTTTTACAATTTTCTATATTTTTCGGGTTTTTTTAAAAATTTCTCGAGCTAAACGGGTCGTATCGTGCCGGCACGGCCCGTTTACCCTTAACCATGCCCGGGCCGGCACGGCACGACCACGAGTCGTGCTTGGGCCTGGCCCTTGGCACGTGGGCCGGTATGGTACGACCCGTTTATTAGCCAAGCCTAAATGGGCGTGCGCATCCGAGCCGTCGAGCGAGCCGCCGGCGCGCCCGATGGACAGCACTAGTGGTTACCATCATCGTCGGAGAAGAGAGAGAGAGTGATGGTAGCACCTTCCGCAAACACGCTACCACTAGCACGCAAGCATTCTCCCAGATAGAATAGTTGATGTAGGCTTTTGGCTTTTAGCTTTTTTTTTACTATAGCTGGCTTTTTTACTGTAGCTAAGTTAGTGGATAGTATAGTGAATAGTGAAAAAAAGTTAAAGTTAGAAACTGAAGCTTTTAAAAGTTAAAATGATCACGTGTGAACGCTAGAGCATATATGCGTGTCCCTCTCTTCCTTTTTCACCGAAATCGTCTTTTGGATTATTTACAGTCGCGCGTAAGTTTTACTCCTATATGTGTGATTAACGTGTGCCGGAGACCGAAAGCGAAGCGAGGAGTAGGACCTGTCGACGTCCATGTGTATTTATGCTAGACCGGCCGGGACACACGCCCTGACACTTGTCATGCACGGGCGCCGTGCATCGATCATATGTAGAGGATAATCTTCGATCGCTACTCCATCATGCTACCATATACGAATCATAAATAAGGCATCCAATCTTGGATAGTAAGACGACGTAGATGTATGTGAGGTTGAAACTAAAATATGTGCAGTTTTCTTGTGCTCGACAGACTATTTTGGTTGCTAGAAAGTTGTATACGTTGTATTCTGTGATCTGAATCTGATCGGTTCCGATCAATCTGGTCTTTTCTGACAACATGAAGAATTCTATCATAAAGCAATGAAAACTAATAGAAAGTTATGGTTAGGATATCTTCGAGTTCATATTAATAGACTTTGCATCGACCTATATCAAATGATTGGGATACCATATACGCATCATAAATAAGGCATCCATCTTGGATAGTAAGACGACATAGATACATGTGAGGTCGAAAATATAATATGTGTAGTTTTCTTGTGCTTACTATTTTGGTTGCTAGAAAGTTGCATACGTTGTATTTTATGATCCGGATTAGGTCAAATCCTACAACTCTGGTCTTTTCTAACTGCTTAAAGAGTTCAATCAGGCAGCAATGCGAATGATCGGTAATTATGATTGGGGTCATCTTCGAGTTTATAATGAACTCTGCATCAAACGTAGTGCTCTAAAGGGCGTGCGCCAACTTGAGTTAGACATGTCACGTCTGTCAAGGAGTTTTTGGGCTGAAGCTACTTCCATTGCATGTCATTTGATCAACCAATCATCAAACACTTCCATATACAGAAAAACTTTGATTGAGAAATGGTGGGGTTCTCCCGCCGATTCAGAAACCATCTGTTCTGATGAGTGGAGATGTGGATAGCTGCTATGCACGAGAAGATGGAATCTCTCGGGAGAACTCCACTTGGGATCTCATTGAGCTCCCGATTGAAAAGAAAGTCATACGTTGCAAGTGGATTTACAAGAAGAAAGAAAGCACATCACTGACCGTACAAGAAAGCACATCACTGACCGTACAAGGTGAGGCTCGTTGCAAAGAGATATAACCAAATTTCAGGTATTGATTTCACATATGTTTTCTCCTATAGTAAAGAATAGTTCCATTCGTACTCTACTTATCATTGTGGCTATGTGTGACTTTGAACTGAGGAACTGGATATTAAGATTACGTTCTTACATGAAGAATGAGGCATTGTCGGGCATATATCCTTCTTCATTTTTGATCAACAATGATTTAAGCAAGGTTGAGTACATTGTGTACTCAGTAAGACTTGTAGTGTATCGCAAAATTATACATATATGCAATACTGTCAAAGAATGAGGATCTAAGCTAAGTTATTTTTAGCATGAAGCAAATTTTATTTGCAATACCAATAAGTAATAATTTGCAAATGGAACTGTAAAAAGCATTTGACATGTAACAAAATAACATTTATATAACTTTGATAATAGTAAATCACATCCATTCGCAGCCTCCTCGGTTGTGAACATCGCACAATTTCCACCCACGGGCATGGCACACGGAAGACGCATATAGGCCACCCCATCATGTTCAGTGAAATAGTTTTGAAAATAAAAACTATATCTATTATGGCTGCATCCAAGCTTGCTCATGACCATGAGCATGGCTATTTAAATAGTTTTTAATACTCTCAAGAGGTTGTACAACTTTATCCACAGGAGATAATCAATTATACTGTCGGCAACTTCACGCTTCATTTGGCATGTGATGAAAGTGATTATCATATAGCTTTTAGATCATCTAGTTCTAACCTTTCACCAACCCAATGAATATCGAACCTCTCTTAGGTCCATTCCCTAAGAGAGCATTCGAATCCTCACTTAGGTCCATCCCCTAAGCGAAGACCCTCACTTAGGTCTATCCCCCAAGTAAGCATTTACCGTTGTATTAGTAAGTTTTGGCCTCAACACCTTAGTGAAGGGGGCTACGAGCAAACCTACCTAAAATGCCCTCACTATTTCTACACCTATCACAATGCAAGGCTAAACCTAAATAACTTAATCAGCTAAAGCCAGAGCCCCATATAGCACATACGGTTGTACGATGTGACTTAGATATGCGGCAATAGTATTCTATCCTTAATTGACTTGGGCAAGAATCTTCCCCTATCTATATGCAAGATACCCTATCACATTTGACAGTTTATCATATAACTCATCTATGTCTAAAATCTATGTTTTTCAATTGTTTATACCAAACTAACAAAGGTTCCTCCTCTGGTCTAATATTTTGAAACCACCTTGTCCATGCATAAATTTGTTCAAAAGTTCAAATGTAATACCAAAAAAAAGAAAAAAGGGATAGCTGGGCCAGGCCCAAGGCCTAGCCGGCCGGCCCAACCACCCCCATATAAGGGATCTGGGGGGGAGGAGGCGAATGGGAAGCTGCCCTCCTCCCCGTTCCGCAGCGCCGCCGCTCCTCGCCCCCGTATAGTCGCCTCGCCGCCCCTCGCTTCCGGTGGCCGCCGTCGTCGGCCCTTCGTCGGCGTCGCCACCCCCAGCCGCACCTCTCCACCTTCCCCCTTCTAGCTCCGGCCGCCGTGCTGTTGCTGCTGCTGCGCCGAAGCCGTCACGCCGCCGCCGCTCCCCTACTCCACCCGGTGGCAAGAGGGAGGAGGGGCAAGTGGGGTTGGCCGCCGTGAGAAAGGAGGGCATCGGCGTGAGGAAGGGGAAGGGGGAGGAGCTCGCGCGCGTGAGGGAGAGAAGGAAGGGGAAGGAAGAGCCGGCAGCGTGGGGGAAGGAAGGGAGCCGGAGGGGGTGAGAAGAAGAAAATAGAGAGGAGGCAGCCACACGTGAGGAAAAGAGAGGGATGAGGAGAAGGGAAAAAGAAAGGAAGAGAAGGGAGGGCCGGCCGGGTGAGGAAAAAAGAAAAGAAAAGAGGAGGTCAGCTGGTGTGGAAAAAGAGGAAGGGGGAAGAAGAAAAGAAGGAAAGCCTGATCTGACGTCCGATCCGCCAGATCTGGCCAAGTCAAGGGAGTAGGGGTTTGATCCAGTTATCAGGAGCTAGGGTAACGCTTTGATTCCTTCTCCTTGCTTGGTTATCGACTTTTGTAGAACTCGATTTGTCGAATAGCTAGACAGATGTAAGCTATGGTTAGAATATGCCTTGTCGTTGGGTCTCTTGTGCAGTGCGGTGGTGTTGTGGCTATGATCGCGTAGAGCTAGTGAAGTATGATGGCCGTGGGGTGGTATGTCGGTGCATTTGTGACCAACCAATGTTTAGGGAGTGCGTAGTGAATCGCTAATTAGTTCCAGCCTAATTAGTAAATGATTAGAGTAAGCAAGTAACAAGAGTTTGTGGTCATTGAGAGGAGCGAGCGATTAGTAGTGGATTAAGTAGTATGGGTTAGTTAGTGTTGACTAATTAACTTAGGCTCTTGCTAGGGCTCTATAGAAGGCCGGAATGTTGAGTTCGGTTTTATGATTTGGATATTTTATCTTTGGGACGGCCACAGCTGGTATAGGGTACTACGACCGTTGGGATTGAAAAAAAATCCGTGGTTTAACTGTAGCCTGTGGATTGTGACAATCAGACCTTCGAGCGGAGATCGGGGTTTACCTAGCAATCATAATAACTAGAATTATATGAGTAGAGTTATGCAGATTTCAGATCCCGACATAGCTATTATGTTAAGTATTAACATTGAACGCTATGGTTGTCTGACCGCTGGGACAGTGAGGAGTCTGACTCAATAGTATTGTATGTGACGGCCTTACACGTAGGAACGACACCGTTCGTCTATGTGTGTGCATATGCTATCATCTATTGAGGATGGATGATGTTTGTACAGGTGGTGGCTTGGGTTTGGTGCCGTCCTCGCATCGTCCGTCAGGTTAACAGGCAAGTGCATGGTAGTGCGGTAGGCCGTAAAGTTTATGAATATGCAATGTTTACATAATGTGATAGTGTTTATGTGGAAATGCGATGATTACATGGCATGATGGTGCTTACTTATGGATGACAATGATAATGATAATGGGCATATGCATTTGCATCATGTGCACTCAAGAGTGAGGGCGGTGAGAAAGTCCTTAGCTATGAGCAAAGCTAGCGGACTAATCCGGAGTGCTCTTGAATAAGTCCTACTACGGTAGGCCTCCACGGGAGTGGAGAGACCCCCGTGTCGATATGGGCGGGCCCAAGATTTTGGGTGAACATCGACGGGTGTTCACTCGGCAATACCGGTATTTGCAATGTGATGAGCAAATATGCATGTAGAGCAGTGTTGCATTGCATTAATGATATGGTAATGTTGGAACATGAAGAAGGCATGTGAATTATGTATGGTCATTGTGGAACCATGAGAACGATGATATGAGCATGACAATGCTTGCAAAGTACGTTTTGGTTGGTTCAATTGCTTTCTTGTTTTGTTAGTGTTTATGTACTGTCGTGTACTTGCTGAGTCTTTGGACTCACTCTTGCTTTGTTGTTTTGTTCTAGTGGATCGTTGAGGACGCCATGCTTGGGTGGGTGTAGCACATGATTAACTCCACGACCATGCAGCACGTCCCATTTCCAGCTTTTGTAGTTTTAATTCCACTAATAAGCTAGAGTAGTTGCTTAAAAACAGTATAGTGTAAGTACTCTGCTTCATGAGTAAAGTAGAGTTTGCTTAATTTGATTAGCGGATGTTTAAAAATGCTATTGTAAAGCAATGATGGTAGCACTCTAGGCCTAGAGGAGGGGCAGGGTGTTACATCAAACTTAGCAGAAACTAGTGCATGACTAAGCATATAAAATATGTACTCAATGTAAGATACCCAAAATTTGACATTAGTTACTATCTAACCATGTCCTAAGGTTTACAATAGTGCAAATACAAATTTTCAATGTAGTTCAATGCATTCAAGCAAACATAACTACTGATACCCACAATAGAACAATTTTGACGAAACATATACGCATGCATAATAGATTTTGCAAACAATATACAATAATTGAAATATTGGAATTAATATGGTCAAAGGGGGTGTTTGCCCTACTCTTGTTGCTCAAAGAATGATTCGACACGTTCTTGAAATTGTCCGATGCGACGTCTATTCGATAAAATCCAGATAAATATAAATAAGAGCCAAATAAATTTGAATAGAGACAAAACTTAAATATTTTTGTATATTTAGAAAGATCATGATTTTTAAAAAATAGAAATAAAGATCACTAAATTTGGAGTTTGTATGCAAAAGTTATAAACATTTGAGTTTTGGCTAGGTTTGAATTATGTCTTTTTGAGTGTTACAGTACTCTAACTCCTTCTATAACTACTGCAGTACACTTCTTATGGCTACTACAATACTCTTTTTGATTTACTATGATACTCTTTTCCAATAGCTACAGTGCATTTTTTTAAAACTACGGTACTCTTGTCGACTAATATAGTACTCTCTTTCAACTACTACAGTACTCATTTCAACAACGGTATTCTTTTTGACTGTGGTACTCTTTTTGACTACGGTACTATTTTCCAATTGGTATAGTGCTTTTTTCGACTATGGTACTCTTGTCAATTGATATAGTACTCTCTTCCAACTCCTACAATACTCATTTCGAATGCAGTACTCATTTCGACTACAATTCTCTTTTTCGACTGCTTTAGTGCTCTTTTCAACTACACTAAGCGAAATACGGCTCGTCGCCGGCGAGGGACTCCTTAGCAGACAGGGGCGTGAGCCAAAACGAAGCCAAGACCTTGGTCTGCATACCTAGGAGAAGTATCGTGGCCTAAATTAGAGGATAGCAACAGAGATGAACGGTGGGCGTGGCATCAGAAACCGGGGGCAACGCGGCTATGGCAGAGCTTGCGCGGGCGCATGGAGGTGGAAGACGAACCCTGCTACCGGGCCAGCGCGTCAGCGAGCAGAGAGGGGCGACCTGACGGGTGGGGTCTGGTCCCACTGGTTAGCATTAAGACTCTAAGCAATAGTGAGAAGGCATAAAATAATGAAATACACTTTCACAATTGGGAAGACACAATGGTTAAGTGAAGAAAGCAGTTTCATTCGGCTGACAGCTTTGAAGAATTTTTAAGTCTAGCAAATGAGCTCTAAAAATTATAAACATTTTTCGTGGAGGCTCCTGATATATTGTAGATTATTTCATAAATTTTTTAGAATTTTATATTCTCTAAATATTTCTCAAAAATTTTGGGAAGGCTACTATCCCATATAAAGTCGATTTCTAATTTAATTAAATTCTTATATCATGTTCAAAAATTACTCAAATATTTATTTCCAGTGCCATGAATATATTTATGAGTTTTTGAAATGATTTCCACCATAATCTGCTCATACAAACTTTTAATTTAGTTTTTATAACTTGATGTTAATTTTTTTATTTGCATTACACACACTTTTGATTTTTGAAAATCAAATTTACCAAAAAACTCCAATAAAGAGCCAAAGAAACAAACTACATTCAAAAAGTTTAAAACTTTTCTCATTTTTTGCATGCCCTAGAATTTGGGATGTAACAAAAAGATTAAAATTGCGTGCAATAATTAATCATGTATTAGGCGATTAAAATTGTGCGTGTCAAGTTAAAATAGTAGTTAAGTTGTAGAAATCTGAAATCATCTAATTAAATTTTGAGGATAGCACAGAGATGCTTTAGTGTAATTTATTTAATAATTTACCAGTGTATTTGTTTTATTCTATATTTGTAAATTAAATCGTCACATGTATACTAAGTATGGGAAAAGAAACGATACTAGGAGGGAGGATTTTATGCAGTGACCCTGAGACCTAGAATCATTTAGAGAGGTAGATATATGTTTACACTCCAGCATAAAATTAAACAAGCATAATTACCTGTGTAAAATCGGATAGGAATAAAATTGTGGTTATATTTGCATGTGTATCTATTTAATCGAGTATAAGTGGAAAATTACACAGACATCAATAAAACGCTGATCATACCTCCTAGACAAGCCACATTCCTGAACGCCAGTATGATAACATCAAGCGATGAATATCGGATATAAATTAATTATGATTATTGTGACTTGTTGAAATTGACCAAAGCATCACCCTAGGAGCACAAACACGTCGGCACATCACACTTTATTATGTTTTCAAAAATTAAGTTGTAGCCTACGTATTTAAATGTAAGCGACCATCCAAGTCACGATAAGGACCTCACTCGATCCTACCTGAATCTGAATCTATGGTTAAAATCCAGGCAAGCATCCCTTTGAGCATATGATCAGAGTATCTTCTATAGAACAAATATTTCCCTATTAAATTATTATCACCCTGTATCAAAACTAAAATCATGTTTAAATTGGATAAATGTTATGAGAAAAAAATAGAAAAGATAAGGGTAGATAATTGGGAAAGCCACTATTGTACCAAGAATTTAGGGTAGACAGTTAGAGAAACCACTCTCAAGCTAGTAAATAAGTAGGTGAAAGGTCTCCAGGGTAGGAAAGAACAGGTCTTCAAGCTAGTAAAGGATAAGGTATGGGACCTTCTGTATAGAGATAAAATATAAGGTTAATCATACTTCACTTATGTAATGGACCATATCAATCGTATCAACCATTGTTTCGTCTAAAGACGAGCAAAATCAATAACTCTATCAATGTTATTATACTCTTCACATAAGTAGTATAACTAGGTACAGAAACCCATAGCCAGTTAGGACCGGGAATGGGGGATGCAACTGTAGGAACCCAGAGCCAGTATAGAGACCAGGGTTTGGGGATGCAACCACAGGAATCCAGAACTAGGAGAGAACCTAGAAGTGGGGGATGTGGGCCGTAGGAATCCAGAACTGGGAGAGAAAATCCAGAAGTGGGGGATGTGGAGTGCATATATTAGTGCAGGTGGAGTGTTGGGGGAAGGGCTAGGCCACCCTAACTAATATCTACTTTGACATCGGTGGGTGCCAGGTAAGGGTGAGAGATCGGCCTAGGCCATCGGTCAAGTGTAGTTGAATGAAGATATAATATACTGAGATAGAAGTAAAAGTTTTGTGCTCCGATTTGGGCATCACATCTAAGGAAATATGAAGATCCACTCGCTACAAGAATCAGATTGACTATGGGTATAGTGGTACAAGTCTACGTAGTGCTATATAAATCATGAATTCATATCTATCTTCTGGACTGCAGGCTACGAAACCAGTGGAGGTTTTATCACTATATGGTTGCTTAGTAGATTTCTAAATTAATAATCCAAAATTCTTTCACAACCCAAAAAAACTTTATTTTCTATAAGCCATGCAAATGATAAAAGAATGAGAAAAAGGAAAAGAATGAGAAAGAAAAAATGAGGAAGAGAAAAAGAATGAGGAAGAGAATGAGAAGAGAAAGAGAATGCGAAAGAGTAAGAATGAGAATGAGAATGAGGATAGGAATGGGTGTTCCTAGAAATGTTAAATTATGAGCATTCTGTGCATTTTGCTAGTAATGATTGTTGAGTACTTTCATACTCACCTTTGCTATTATCTTCACTTATTTAGGAGTATGCCAGTCCAAAGAATTGCTAGGATCTAGTGAAAACTACCTAGATGGATTTAAATATCACCCTAGATGGAATGTCGTGGACTCAGAATACAACATGTACGAGACGGATGCCCTATGTGAGGTATGGGTTGAGTAGGCAGCAGTCCGGAGTCGTTTTGGTGAACCCGTGTACAAAGGGCGTAGTTATACTTTAGTCTTCGTCTTTATATAATTGGTAGTTAGAACCTTTGCCTTTCTAAATATTGTCTATTCGTCACTTTGTGGCTTTGTATCAGGCCTAACCCTACATGGCTATGTGTATATACTATTAAGTTTTGTCTCTAATTATTGTTCTACTACAACACTCTGATGGACTTATTATTCATTAGAGCGATGTTTTATCGGCTAAAACGAATAATAATCCGTTGACTAGTGTTATTACCCCTCGATGAAAACCTGGGTCGTCACATGATCGCAGCTTGCCCAAAACATGCACCATACATTTATATATGGAGGGAGTAATTGACTAGAAGGTTTAATAGATTGAGTTCAAGATAAATGAGATAATCCAGCTGTGTAGCTTCGTATGCAACACCTTGTATACGTCCAAATTGGCAAAGGCCTCAATATGATATTCTAATCACCTTGATTTAGACTATGCATGAACGCGGAGAAAAAAAGTTTGGAAGAGACCAATCAAATCCATCATGGACAGCGTCGACGCGGTGTCTGTAGCTACCGATATGCATTTGGCTTCAATGGCATTTGACGTACCTTCAATGGAATATCTTCTAGTTTTATGGCTTATATACCTGGTCTTCGTAGGATTAGTACTATGTATAGGTTACATCGCCAAACAAGAGTACTTTGTATAGGCTAGATCAAGAACAAGGGTCATGATCGCTTTGTTCCGTGGATATAACGCCTGTCCCTCAACGAGCCACACGATTCTAAAAAGTTGATTTTGTGTTGTTGTGCATATCTAATAGTACAACATAACACCTTCTCCTTTAGTTGTCGTTTTAGACATCTATAGGATCTTCCATAATACACAACTTTTACTACTATTTTTTCTAATTATACGTTCACAAAAATTATAAAAAAGTACTTCTGATGAAAAATAAACTAATATCATTTGGAAAGATCATGGGGTAAGGTATAATTCAATTTATGATGAACAATTAGTATTTGGGTTGAGTTGAATCTAAGGTTCTGTAAAGGGTTTGCAATTCCTTGAAATTCATGTTGTTGTCAGGATTCAGGCGGTAGAACTGGCTTGGCAACGACGGTAGTACCGGCCTAGTGAAGCGATAGTACCAAACATGAGCAACGGTGCTACTGTAGTGCAATATGACCAATCTCTAGATGGCAGTAGCTATTTTTCAGATGTGGTTGTTTTGGGGGGTTTTGTGCTATGGCCAAGTTTGGTAGCACTAGTGCAAAACCATGGTACTATCGAAGAATGGTATGACTGAGTTTTACATAGCGGTCTACCGAGGTGGTAGTACCGGCCTTGGACAAGTGGTCATAGTGCTCTCTATTATCGGGAAAGGGTTAAGTTTATTTGGGGCTGGTCAGAATGACTAGTGATTAGTGTTACGATCGCGATTGGAAATGTGGTCAAATCAGTTCAGATGAATTGGTTTTGAAAATTGGCAATTGTGAAAGATTTGATCATGGGATGATCCTAGAACTCTGCTTATGGTTGTATTATGTTGCATGTTTATGTTAATGTGGGTCAGGTTGTGATGAACTTATGCCCAAAAAATGATTTCTTGATCTTTAGATGTGCAGGAAAGTTTGGAGTCAATTATGATCAACAACAGATGACCTAGACTAGGTTAGGATGGATCGAGGTCCAAAGTGGTTAAAGAGGTTGTGTTGGATAGTTGGGCTCAGACATAGCACATGGTAAAGTCAATTAATATGCTTGAGAGAAGGTTTGAGCAACGGGTTGAATCAAGTACCTTTGTCGGTTCAAGTAGGTATGGTCCGATGGGAGCTAGAAGCGAGAGAGACTTGCTGATAGGTGAAAGCCATTGATCAACCTACACGTGACGTGCATGATGGCTTGCATGACAAGTTGAAGACGGAGACAAGGGAAGGTGCCCGAAAGTTTCATCAGGGGCATTTCAAAAAATGCCAAAAATTAAGCTTGAAGCCTACACTAAAACAGCGACGTAGGGAGACTCAAGGGAAGCGGTTTTGGGTTAGGCTATAGTCGTGTGTGTGGAGTGGATCAAACTCTCGAGTTTGAGTGGGTTGATCCTTGTAAACGCTTTAAAATGTGTGCATGTGAGTTAAAACCCCAGTATTGTGGGGTTGACGGATTTCTCCAAATTCTTACCTAGTTTAGACCCACTAATGGGACTGTTTTAGCTATATGAAGAAGGAGGAGAGCTACAGTTGTAAGGAAATAGGAAAGAATTTTAGGTTTGTGTGGAATCGTCGGGAATGATTAAAGCCCCGACTGGGGTCCGTAGCATAACCAACAAAGGGCCAAGGAATCGAAGGACCAATCAGTTGTCAGAGAGTACCACAGACAAACAGAAGTCAAGGCAGCATGTTCCCTTTCTCTCATTTCATCCTACTTGATGAATTGATCCTAAAATCTCACCTTCAGCAGTTGTTAGTCTCATTTTCTAGGCCATATCATATCTTTAATTCTATAACTGTAGAGTGCACACCGTCTAGACTAATAGGAGATTTTGTACTACTACACATTTCATATCTTGGTACTCCAGTTGAGACGAGAGCGGCGCTGTAAATGAGTTGAGCTTGAGTGATCCCTCTTGGCTAGGCTCTAGCTTGATAAAAAGTTTAGCCGAGCTCGAGCGAGCCTAGGTTGACGTTCAAGCCTGGAGTTGGGCTTGAGCTTGGCTCATTCAAAGCTCGAGTAAATTTGAGCTTAGCACGTCTAGGCATAGTAAACAAAAAAACATAGTCAAAAGAAATGGATTGCATATAATCACAACACAAATTTATAAGTTCATCAAAAAATAAACATAAGAAATTTTAGGGGATGAACAATTTAGAACATCAAGACCACAAGATTCACAATGCTAGTCTACACACTAATCATTCATCAAGATTGAAGACTAGATGGGGATCTAAGTGGGGCAGGAGTAGGGATGGCCGACGACCTTTACTAGGCGATGGAGGAGACTCTTAGTGGCGATGGAGGAAATCCAGGTGAGGCAGGAGCAGGGGTGACAGTCGGTCTCGCCCAGGCAACAGGGGGGAGGGTGGCGACATTGGCAGCGACAGAGGAGATCCAAGCAGGGCAGGGCATGAGCATGGCAGTGGCGAAGGAGGAGATCTAGTTAGGGTGGGAGGAGAGCCGGTCGTGGGCGTTGGTTTTGCTCAGAGGAGAGGAGGAGTTAGGGAAGGCTAGAAGAGTTGATCAATGTAGTGAATTATCTGCGGTGGTGACTAGGGTTTGGCTAGTTAGGTAAGCCTCTTGGCTCTTTTGTCCTTTGGTTGGTAATGAGCGCTCGAGGGTACTGAAGTGGCCAGGTGCGTCCATGCGAGGGCTGTATTTTAAAATTGGGGCGAACAAAAGACAATAAGTGATTGAGGGTGTGCAATAAGCATAGAGCCAGAAGACTTAACGAGTTTTACTGAGTTATTCGAGCTTGCCTTAATAAGGCTCATGAGCCAAGAGGTAGGCTTGAGCTTGGCTTGTTTTGTAGTTAGCCAAGCTCGAATCGAATCTACGTCGAGCCAAACTCAAGTGGCTTGTTGAGCTCTAGATTTGTTACTGTCCTAGATGAGAGTGAAGCGGAGTAGAGGTGCAATTGGAGTGGATATAGACAGATATCACTTATCCTATATCCTATTGTATAATTTTTTCGAGTCAAAGTCGGATACGGATAATACCGGATACTCATTTCTCTATTCTATATTTGTTTCACAAGCTTTCGGATGGTCGGTCAGACGGAAATTATCTGTTTCTTTAAATTATATGTTTCTTTTGCACTCATACATAGGATATTGGGCAATATGGTGCAATCAGTGAACACAGGAGACTAATTGTGGAGATGTCGAAGGAAAAGATTCAGTATTATCCCTTGTTTAGGTGTGATAATCCACATATATGTCATCTTGTTATTAAATAAAGTTACAATAGATTTTTTCATATCACTTGATATATATATATGTATGAACAAATATCACTCATTACATATCTTATTTATATTTTTTAAAAAATTAAAATTAAATATAAATAGTATCGAATACCGATTTATCTCTTTTCTATTCACTCTACTTTGTAGGTCTTTGGTCGATTAGTATGCTACAGGCGCCAACGGCCGATCTTGTTTGTTGGTTGGAGCCATTACGTGAAAAGATCTGCCCGCTCGGCGCCACGCCACGTGGGTGGTGTTAGATGGACGACAAGGACGTGCGAGCGTGACGTAACAACGGTGGGCCCAGAAGATTCCCACGCGGACAGCGCGGTAGCCTCCCACGGGATTCGGAATCGCGACATTTCCCTTTCCCGGGCCCGCACGGAGGCAGGCCCCACCCGTCAGGCCTGTGGGCCGCGTTGAGTCATCGCGATATCTCGCGTACGCGATATTAAACTGTACACGCCATCTCGGCAACACATGCAAGTAGTGTAGGTACGTTCTTTTCTGTTGTGATATATGATTTTTGGTTAAAATTTTTTTTTATTTTAAACAAAGATTACAGAGATATACTTGTTTACGATTTTAGATGATATAGATGTTAGGTTTTTAATGTATACTATAATTAACTTGTAGATTTTATCTTTAAAAAATATTTTATTTGAAAATTAGATATTATATCAAAAATCAAAAACTGTTTTGAAAAATTAAAAGAATATATTCATAGACACAGTGAGGTGGTACATATAAAAATTAGGGTAATTTGCTACGGCAGTACACGAACACGAAGCCTAAACAAGATCTAATCGAGATTGCATAAGATCTTCTCACGTGTTAGCGATTCATCACCATTTGTGCTAATTAAAAAGGATCGATCGATCTGGCAGGCAGACAGACGTCATGATCAAATCAATCAAGTGCTGAATAAAAAAATCAAGCAGAAGAGTTTTTGGCTTTTAGCTAGAATTTTAGATTTAGAATAGCAGCGGTTAGACATAGAAGTGGTCAGAGATGAAAAGATGTTTGATTTAGTTAGAATTTTTATCTTTTAATTAAACTAATTTAGTAAATATTTAAATTACTTCTAAAGCAAATGATGATTTATTTGATACCAATAATTACACTAGTAAATCTTAACAATAATCATTATACATATGATTATACAATTAATCAATTTTATTATTACATTAGTAATTAGTCTATACAAAAAATGAAATAACAAAAAGACTAATCTACAATAAATAATAATTTTAGACTACAATGCAGCGTTTTCTAAAAAAATAAATAATAATTTTGAAACATATTTAAGACATTACAAAAGGCGATTCCGAATCTGTTTATAATAGTTTCTCGTCAGAAGTCGAGAGGTCAAGCCGTTTCAAGCTGAAGCCCCACACGTCCGCTCCATGCATGGCGACCGGCAGAAACGACAGCCACGTGTCTCGTGTCAGGCCCTAATCCACGCACACCCATTGAGTTCTACCCGCCCCAGCCGTTCAAACATCTCACCAACATTCCGGACCCACGGACCGCTGACCCCACCCGTCAGTTTCGATGCGTGATTACCTACCCTCGTCGCCCCCGCGTCCGATCTGCTGCGCGCACGACTCGCGAGTAGAACCCACGAGATGAGTCGCGAGTAGCATCTTTCTCGCCGGCCACTTATAAAGGCCCCGCAAAGCCCTCTAACGCGTCTCCTCCGCTCATCCTCCTGTCCCGAGCCCCCAAATCTGCGCAGGCCTTTGCCAAAAAAATCTCGCGGCGGAGACGATGGTGGGGAGCGTGGGCAACGGGCTCGTGGATCTCGATGGCGCGGCGGCGGGGGCGGTCGCCGTGAAGGGCGGAGGGAAGGCGCTGCTGCATCCGGAGGCGGCGGAGGCTCTCCAGATGGAGGTGGAGCAGGAGGTGGCGGCGGAGAACGGGAAGGGTGGGGAGGGGGAGGGGATGAGGGAGATCGTGCTGGGGAGGAACGTGCACACGGCATGCTTCGCCGTGAAGGAGCCGGAGGAGGACGACGAGGAGACCGGCGAGCGGGAGGCCACCATGGCCAGCGTCCTCGCGCTCTACCGCCGTTCCCTCGTCGAGCGCACCAAGCACCACCTCGGTTTGTACCCACGCACGCCTTATCTGCTTTTTTCCTTCACTTTTTTCCCTTCTCCGATCTCGTGACACGCGTGTGTGTGGCGATTTGGGGACGGATTCGCTGCGTCCAGCTGTCCAGATTGCGACGTATTGGTGTCGTGTTGCGCTATAGGTTTTTTTTATCTCTGTGAAATTGTGGGCAAAAAAAAATGCTGCCTTTGACCATTCCGTCTTGGCAAATGCGTCATCTTGGGGTGCAGGATGCTTCAATCTGGTGGTAATTGCGCATTCATCTTGCATGTGCTATTGCGAGCGCGAAATTAGAACCAGCATGCTTCATGTTGTTGTTTACTTGGTTTATATCACCATTTCCTTTTACAATTGCTATTTGCTTCGGGATAAAGGTCTCAGCATTGCGAGGTCCTTGTTGGATTGGTAATTATTGGTAATCTTTTCATGTGAAGAGTACGCAAGTGCACTGTGCTCAATTGCCACTAGATGCGTTGTAAAATTCACTTTGAAACTGTAATGAGGTTGCATATTAGGCATTTGCTAAACGAGCGTAGTACAGCTGACATTTTGATGAAAACGACAAAGGTGCGCGCACAAGCCAAGGCTCACTGGCTAAAGTTTTTTGTATACCATATGCGATGGAGAATCTCCTTTTGTTGCGAAATGTAACATGCAAGCAGCAGTTCAACTGCCACCACATTTGTTGTGAAACTTTTTGAATGTGAAATTGACTGGAACTCTAACGAGGTTTCACATGAACCACTTTTTCAAAATTAATCCTGAAACTCTAGTCAAACTGTGCATTGTGATATAAAAAAAGTACCGTTCAACAATGAATGGACCAGAAAACTCTCCTGTTATGTCACCATGTTTGGTGGACAATACACATGATAAATAACAGTATACATTTGTGCATCATCATTTATTTTCCTTTTATTTTCTCCCCCAACAATAATACGAAAGATGCCTATTATAGTCAGGTTATTGCTCCAACTATGCATCTCTTTTGCAACTCTTATGTTCTGCATAAAAAACAGTCGCCTTCTTGTGTAATATCATCAATTCTTCTATTGAAAGAAGTGCAGCATAGACATAAATATGGAGTCTAATAGGATACAGTGACCGGTGTTATTTGAACATGCCTCACCAGAACCAATAATGGAAAACAATGTACTCTCACATGTCTTTTATTTTGGAAACAGATCTCACATCATCTTTTTTGTTCTGATGAAGGTTACCCGTACAATCTGGATTTCGACTATGGTGCACTTGCCCAGCTGCAGCACTTCTCCATCAACAACCTTGGCGACCCCTTCATCGAGAGCAACTATGGTGTCCATTCCAGGCAGTTTGAGGTGGGAGTATTGGATTGGTTTGCTCGCCTCTGGGAGTTAGAGAAGGATGAGTACTGGGGATACATTACAAATTGTGGAACTGAAGGAAACCTGCATGGTATTCTTGTCGGGTTAGTACTTGAGAAGGCCTCATTCTATTGATCTGCAATGTACCACTTTTTGCTGTGAAATGTCATTTTTGTACTAAATCTTCTTCGCAAATTGTTTTACAGGAGAGAGGTATTCCCTGATGGAATACTGTATGCCTCTCGTGAGTCTCACTATTCAGTATTCAAAGCAGCAAGGATGTACAGAATGGAATGTGTTAAGGTGGACACCCTTATTTGTGGGGAAATCGATTGTGCTGATTTTCAGATAAAACTGTTGCAAAACAGAGATAAACCTGCCATAATAAATGTCAACATTGGTGAGCTTGTTCATTCCTCTATCTTTCAGATTAATGCCTTCTTATGCTGTGTTTGCCGCTTTTAAACATACTTGACATGCAGGAACAACCGTGAAGGGAGCAGTTGATGATCTTGACCTGGTTATCAAAACCCTTGAGGAAAGTGGCTTTCAAGATCGGTTTTATATTCATTGTGATGGTGCTCTTTTTGGGCTGATGATACCGTTTGTTAAGAAGGTAATTTTTCATTTATCCTCACTTGTTCACCCCTATGCTTTATCAGTTGCATATTTATGTTGATAGTTCATAATAGCCCTGATATGATATCTATGCGTTATCTGTTCACTAGGCGCCTAAAGTGACATTTAAGAAGCCTATTGGGAGTGTCAGTGTCTCCGGACACAAGTTTGTAGGATGCCCCATGCCGTGTGGTGTCCAGATAACAAGAATGGAGCACATAAACGCCCTCTCTAGCAATGTTGAGTATCTGGCATCAAGGGACGCAACGATCATGGGAAGCAGGAACGGCCATGCTCCTATCTTCCTCTGGTACACCTTGAACAGGAAAGGCTATAGAGGCTTTCAGAAGGAAGTCCAAAAGTGCCTGAGAAACGCACACTATCTGAAAGACCGTCTCAAAGAAGCAGGAATCGGGGCCATGCTTAACGAGCTCAGTAGCACTGTTGTGTTTGAAAGGCCAAAGGATGAGGAGTTTGTCCGAAGGTGGCAGCTCGCGTGTGAGGGTAACATAGCTCATGTCGTGGTGATGCCCAATGTCACCATTGAAAAACTGGACTATTTCCTGAGCGAGCTAGTGGGGAAGCGTTCAACCTGGTACCAGGATGGAAATTGTCGGCCTCCCTGCATTGGCAGGGATGTAGGCCAGGAGAACTGTCTCTGTATCCTTCACATGAAGTGAGCTTATCAGAAGGGGTAGTTGGTCAGTTGAGTTGGTACTCCCAACGTGTTGTGTTGTATTGTATCGATCGATGCCTTCTGTATGTAATAATGTGTTCTGCAGTGTAGCTTATTTGTTGTCGTGAGGAAGGATATTAAACTTAAATTGATGGATGGAAACCTTTGCCTCTTCTGTTCTGTCCTTAAACAATGCAATTCATAGTACGGTAACCTTTGATGCATCTGTATTCTGTAGAATGAAGGACAAACTTCGTCAAGGGCTTACCTTGATGAGACCTTCAGATTCTGCTGCTGCAACAAAGTGTCAGAGAAGTAAGTGAAACTAACTGACGTTCTGTCTGCCTGCCTGCCACAGCCATACTGATCTTGCTTTTGTTTCTGAAATGCCCAGCAAGTCGTTTCTGAGCACCTGAGCCCAACAGGCCATGTGCATCGAAATGTTCAGAACTTATCCCTTGTATCCTAGATTGAGTTGGGCTGCGCAGCGATCTTGGTAAAACAAATTGAGCAGAGTTATGGGAATACAGGTATTATTAGCCGTTGTTTCCTTTAAATTGGAGTTAGGTCGCAAGCAAGACAGAATCACTTTATATTTACTGAGTAGGTAGAAGAACTGTAGAATTAGAACTTCCACTACTTTTTATGGTAACTTTGACCCCTCTTGCATTCATGTTCCAGCAAATCTTAAATGACAAATGGGATAAAACAGTTTGGCCTAAGTGCGAAAAGAAGTGCCTTATTGGCAACCCTCAGCCTTGTCTTGGCCATAGTTGACTCAACATACTGTATCCAGATTGAGATTCTCACCTGCCACTAGTAGCAAAAGGGTAATCTTTCTATCAGATAAGACAGGAAGCTTTGATACCACTTGTTATAAAACGCATGGTGGAAATAGCTGTTGTAACTTGTGATCCGAATCTGGTATGATCCAACCACTTGAAGTGTCTAATTAGATTTTACTCAAACAACGAACTGATCGAAGGTTATGATTGAGATCAACTTTATATCCAGAATAGACGTGACTACTCAAGGCGCTTCTGACTACAACTCTACAATGTTATCTTTTGAAACTCTTCGAGAGGGGTGTTGTTCTGTCTCTGAGAAGATTACTGTTTCAGCTTTTTTAGTAGGTCTCTATTTCATTGTCGACTAAGACTATGTTCCTTTTCTTCGTTAGAGACTCTGATCCCTAGCCTATATATGTACCCGTGTAGTCGCACGGTTGACATACGCTGAAGTTCCCCGTGCCTATAATTTCTCCTCACATAGTGAATTCCACCTTCGTGCATTTATGGTTTTTCTCGCAAATGTTTTTCACATAAAATCCATGTCTCCCATTCTTTTAATCATCTACTTTGGTTGTGCATTTTATAACAAGTGGTATCAAAGCTTCAGGTTCAAGTTCAAAGCCACTACCTCGGGAGGAGGAGACTCCTGAGGTGACCACTGCGCGGCATCCCAAAGGTTATCGTTCTTGTCAATTCAACTCACCTCAACTCTGTTTCACATTTCGGCTTTGACTTGGTGCTAACCCGTGCCATGCCAAGCATCATTCGGCGCTCTACCTTGGCAACTATTCCAACACCAGATTCGCCAACACCATCGTCTGCATTACCCAACACCATTCCCTACCATCATATTGCACCATCTCCATCAACGATCTTCTGCCTCAATCATCATTTTCTATCAAGAAGTTGTGTCATTAGTTTTGCATATTTTTCATTGGAGATAGAGTTCATTACAATCAGGTTGTTGTGCCTATTATTGGTGGTATTCATATGGGATTAATCATTAACAATTTCATTGATGATCCATCATCTACTATGGATTACTACGACAAAGTCTGCATGTATAAAGTCTAAAGTGAAATTGCAGGTTTTCAATACAATGAGTTAATTTGGGATGCGCTTGATCGACGAAACTTTAAAGAAAGAAAGAAAAACAATGTCGGTTGTAGGGACAACTGAATTTGATATTTCGTTCATCGTTTGGATATGTTGCAATTTGGATCGCTTGCACGATTGTCATGGAGGAGTTTATTGTTTCCTTTTGCTACAGGAGGAATTCAATTCAAGGTGAAAATTGCTATGTTTTGTAATCCGAATCTGGCTAGGTCCAACTACTTCTAGTCGGGTCCGACTACTGCTGATCTTTCCAATCACTTGAAGAGTCCTATCAAGTTTTGCTCAAGCAATATGAACTGGTTAGAGGTAATAATTGAAATCATCTTTATGTTCATGATGGACTCTGCACTGACTGAGTCAGACATAACTATTCAAGACGCTTTCGATTTTAACTCTACACCGTTATCTTTTGAGACTCTCCGAGTGGGGTATTGTTCCCATCTCCGACAAGGTTACTGTTCCAGTTCACGAGTAGGTCTCTGTTTTCTTGCTGACTGGGACTCTACTCCTTTTCTTCGTTAGGGACTCTAATCCCTAGGCTATATATGTAACTCTGTATTCGCACGGTTGATATATGATGAAGTACCATGTGCCTATAATTTTTCATCATATAGTGAATTTCGTTTTCGTGCGTCCGTAGTTTTTTTCTCGTAAAGATTTTTCATGTAAAATCTGTGTCTCTCGTTCTTTTGATCATCTATTTTTGCCGTGCATTTTATAACATATATCGTATTCATCATTATCTGGACGCAATCTTGCAGGCTTAACAAAAGCAGGTGATTCTGGATATGCATCACTAACTGGATAAGCTTTGCCAGTTCTTTGCTTATTCGGAGGGATAGTTAGATTTAGCAAGACTAGCACGTTTTGGAGACCGAAGGTCTTCTAACAGAATAGCACACGATTTTGAGACAGAAAGTCTTCTAACATCAAAATTGTGATTTTTTTTTCAGTAATTTGAGAAGTTGATTCACCATCAGACAGTGTGTTGCAAAAAAAAGAAGTATAAATGGTAAATGTGAGTTAAAGTCGAAGAAAGGTTAATGGTATCACTTTCATGGTTTGGTTGCTTTTGAGCCTTTTGATTTTACTTCACGGCAGCCGTTATTCGTTTCCTGCATATAATGGGGGTTTTCCATTCATTTTAGCCGAAGTTCTAAGCATGTGGACGGTGGGCCAGCTGCCATTATATAACTGCTGAGTGCTCCTCCATTTCTTCTCATTTTGCTACTCGTTGTTGGCCATGCCATAATATTGGAAGGATATTGTTTGAAAGTGTACATTTGAACTTCGATTTGCCGCAAGCAATGCATAAAGTATCTAAGATATTGTGCGAAGTAAACAATTAGATAGAAATGGTATAGGATCTTACATTTATTAAGCAAGTTTAGCATGCTCATCCCCACGTTCATATCATATCTTCAAAATCTCTGGGAAAAGGAGAAAGAGGAAATCTTGGTACCAAGATGTGTAACGCCCGCGTTTTTGATTAACTTTAAGCGACAACTTACGATGTTAAGCGGAGTTAATTAAATAACTAATGGTTAAAACTCGAGGTAATCTAAACTTTTATCTGTACCTGTTTCAAATGAGATCTCCGAGTGGTAAATAAATATGTGCATTCACAATTTCATCGACGAGAACCAAAACAGACTGTGTACACCAGATTGAGAAATAAAATTTAATCGCGTGACAATTAAAAGCGTTTAACTCAAATTATATATATATATATATATATATATATATATATATATATATATATATATATATATATATATATATATATATATATAACAAAATAGTCTGTGTTACAACAATTCATTAATTATAGTCCTTTTTAAGCAAACGAGTTACAACCTTTGAGCGACAATTAAAATTTGCCTCAAACCAAAATAAAAATATTACAGCTCTCATTACATTAATAACGGCAGTACAAATTATAGCAAATTTATAATTCTCAGTCTAAACCAAATGACCGTTTCAACAATATAAATAATTACAACACAATTGCAATAAGCGGAAATTACATGATTTAATTTACATCGAGCTCACCTCATACCTCAACTACCATTCATTGGCTTCACCAAACCCAAACCCTGGTATTAATTGCGAGTAAATGATTATGAGAATACTGACAAAGGAACAAAAGAAAAGAATCAAAAGAAGTTGTTGTTAGAACCCTAGTTAGATATCGAAATGGGTAATTCGCTTATAGAGATACTAGACCACCTGAGGCAAATTGGGACCTCTTGCAGCCGTAGGGTTTCATTATTTGGCATTAAAAACCAACATAAATCTATTCTGGAGTTCCAGTTTGCAATCAACCCACCAAAAATATCCAAATCCAAGCCCCTTGCACAGTGAGGCTACTGATGCCACAGGAGAGCATAGGCAAGAGATAAAAGCCAAGTGCAGTCAAGGGGAAATGGAGAGAGACAACATTGCATTGAAGCCATCAGAGCCAGCAAGCAACCAGCAAAATCAAGCCTTCCCCATTTCCATTCCCCCTCACCAAATCTATCCCATTCCCACAACCAAGGGATCGAATTCATGCTAGGAGGAGGGGCAAGGCAAGGGGAGCAAGCACCAGAGGTCATAGAAGTTGGCATCTAGCCCCCCAAGCTTACCACCACACAACTAAGCCAAGAAAACGACATGCAGCATCCACCTTCATCCTTTCTCATATCAAGCCAACAAGGTAGCCCACCTTCCCTTTTTCCATTTTTTGTTGTCATTTTCATGGGACAACGCATGTGAACCAAAATGCACAAATGAATCATCCAACCCTAGAATAACCGAGCCATCACAGAGCAAGGGGAGGAGGGGAATAGAGGAAGAGGGAACTAGAGGAAAGGAGTATACCATAGGTGAGAACTGGTAACGACAACACACACCATTGGCATAGCTACTCACATCCGATGCCCATCGCACTCCACGGCGTGCGTGGCCTTGAACCCGGGAGGCCTTGAACCCGTTTATTGGATTTTCCCGAGCTAGCCAAGCTGTCCGGGCCGTCGTCCCCACCTCCTTCTTCCTTGCGCCATCCCCTCGCCATTAGCGCTCAAACCGGCTTTGAAAGCTTCGTTTCCATCCTCTCTCGCCACGCGCGGTGCCAAATTACTCCCCCGCATGCACCGCGTCCGTTTCTGGCATGAAGTCGCGCATTACGCCCCCCCTTCACCGGCGCATTCATCCTCCCCGGCCGTTTCAAAACCGGCGGGTCGTGCGCGCCCGTAACCACCCTCCACCGGCCTATATAAGCCCTCCCCGAGCACCCACTAACCACACCGCCCCTCCCTCACCTCTCAATCGACGCCCCCGAGCCTCGGAGCTCTCCCTGCGCTCGATTTTCCCCACCGGCCACCAGCAACTCCGGCGAGCAATCGCGGCCACCTCGGGCTTCCCCGCTCCTCGCCGGTGCCTCCCCGACGTAGCTGGTGCCCAGGCGACCCTCGGCGACCTCCTTCCCGAGCAAGTGCGCCACCGGAGCTCCCCGCCGCCGTGAACCTCTTTCTCCGGCCGCCGCCCCTCTCCGCCGATTCTCCTCTCCGGTCACCCTCGGCCTCCGCGCAAGGTACAGATGCACTCCCGCGTTCCCTCTACATTTTGATACCTCGCCGGCCGCCCACCGAGCTCCGGCGACCATCGGCCCGCGCGCCGCCGCCGGCCGGACCACGCCGGCCGTCGGCCGACCGCAGCTGCGTGGCGGCCAGTGGCGGCCACACGGCGCCACGCCGCGCCACCCGCACGCCGCCACCTCACGCGCGCGCAGCCACGCCGGGCGTAAAGCCGCGACGTGGCGACCACGTAGCGACCACGTGGTGCCAAGTGGCGACCACGTGGAAACCACGTCGCCGCCACCTCCGCGCGCGCGCCGCCACCTCCCACCTCGGGTCCATGGACTCGGTCCATGACACCGGGCCCCACATGTCAGCCTCTGCCCGAATATATTAATCCTAGGGCTGACGTCATAAACTGTAATTTCCTTTAGAAAAATAATTCGTGCTGACGTCATTAATCCTTTTCGGTTTAAAAATAAATCTAGAAATTACCCATTTTTCTTTTATTTTGAATTTAAACTTTGGAAGGCTATAACTTTTGCATTTTAACTCCAAATTGACCCATTCAAATTTCTAAATTTTTCTAAAATCATGATCTATCCATTTCTGAAATAATTTTGAATTTTTGAAATTTATTTAAATTTTGTTTGAATATACTTTGTAATCCCAAGATTTAAATTTAAATTAAAATTTTCAATTTCTTTTAAAAGCCTCAATTCCTTTCCAAGAATTGTTAGTCCACATCCAAAATTTAAAATTCTGTCTCCCAGTTTATTTTATAATTTTTGGAAGTTATTTGGATTTCGTTTGAATTTTGGTTTGAATTTTCTTTGAATTGGCTCTTTCGTTAGATATTGACGATTCCGGAGAGTTTGAATTCGATGAATCGCAGCAAGACTTCGATCAAGGCAAGTTACACCTTTGACCATGTTGAACCTAATATTTTAAATTATTATATTATTTTACTGTATATGCATGCATATCTTTATTCAAGTGTAATTCAAATTGGATTTGAAACTTAGATATTCCCAAGATCCTTTGTATATAGCCAATTTGAATCTCGAATTCCTATACCTTGTCACCCTAGCTGAAAACTAGTTAGTAATGTAGTATTGGCTAGAAATTTTTATAGCAATGCTTAGTCTGGCTTAGTATAACTTTAGGTGGGACCAAATGTTTCACATGGAATGACGATATAAAAAGACTTGACTTCGATGAGTCAAGAATGGTTTATGAAAATTATTTAAAAATGAAAATAGAAACTTATGTTTTGGACTTAGGCTAATGGTTAGGTGGTGGGTGCCGGTATGCCTCGTGTTTGGTGACACCTGGTTGATTATCGTGCACGGGGGAAATGTGGTTGAGCCTAAACCAACATAAGGACCGTTTCTGTGATTCATTTTACGAAGTCACTTCGTACTACCACAAGTCCGGTATGGGACGGACCTGGCTAAGTAATTTGTGAAGTTCCAAACATAGTCTCGCTATAGGCTGAATGTGAGCGCGGCGTAGGCTGTGGGAAGTCTCACATGGCACGAGAGGGGGCTCCAACTCGTGGATTCGAGTTGTGGTGAAACCTTAGTGGCGGCATGATTATTTTGGCGATGGATCATCGGAACAGCCTTGTCATGAACTCTCAGTCGCACACCTACGGCGGTGTGTTTATCGCGTGGCTCAAGTGAGAGGAATGTCTTGTGGGTAAAGTTGTACACCTCTGCAGAGTTAAAACCTATCTAGATAGCCGTGTCCACGGTCATGGACATGCTGAGTAAAGTCATCACAGATTAGACTTGGATTTTATAAACTTGGTTTTTGAGCAAACAAATGGCGGTCTTGATTCTGGTCCGGGTGGATTCCCATGGATAGGTTAGTGTGGGTTGGAGCCTACACTAACGATAATACTTGTTAAAAACAATGTTTCATATACTGTATTAAAGTTCAGCTTTTCGTATTTACGTTATTGTATTTAAATTCAAGTATTGCTTTCCGCACATTGCCCTATTAAGCTTTCCTTTGATATCCATTATACATGCATCAACTCTGTTATAATTTTCTGGTGTGACTTGCGTAAGCATTTACTTGCTTACCTTGGGAGTACTTCTGTACTCACCTTGCTAAATCTGTTGCCAGACTTCGAGGGCGACTACGACGGTGAGGACTACTTCAGCGAGTAGGACGCGTCTTACAGTCATTCGCCTGTGGGAGGCTGGATGGGTTGTGCTGCCACCTTTACTATCTTTCCGCTGTTTTTGTTTATTTTGTTGGCCTTGTGCCCTTATTGTAAGACTTGGCCTTAAGGCTGTATTTTCGTTTAATAATATCTCGTGGTCATTTTTGCATGATATACATTGTTTATTAAACACATGTGCACTAGCTTTTCCTGGGATAGTGCGATTTACACAGAGGGGCTCGGAGTTGTTGTCCCGGGTCCCGACACCAAAATAGCCCACCTTCATCACTATCACCAATCGAGAGAAAAACCAAACCAAATCAGAAAATGAATCAAGCCCAAGCTATAAAATCAAAATAATAGAATAGGGCAAGGGGGTGAATCTAGGTGAAGGGGAGCCAAATCCCAGCCATAGCCTTCGAATCTGGTGGTCAAAGCTGAGTAGGGAGGCGTAGGAGGAGCTAGGGTGACACTTGACCATAGCCATGGCCGGGCCCAGTCGAGAGAGCAGTAGGAGGCAGGCAGCGCCATGGATTAGGGTCTAGCCAAGACTGGCTGGAGCAGGACATGGGGAAGAGAGGGAGGCTGGCAGCACTATCGAGACCCGAATATGTAAAGCTGAACTTTCTATGTATACCGCATTAGTCTAGAATCACGCTAGTACACATAGTATAACATAGATGAAATATCAGCCATATGCATGATAAAATAAAGAAAAATACTCAAATATTAATAATTATCAGAGTACGACCTTATAGCTAAACTTACAATTAATAACCTAAAAGGCTAAAGAACTAGCAGCGGAAAACAACAATTAAGCGTAGAAACCACTCGACATGCCCACAAGTAATCGACTGGAAAGCGAAGTCTTAATCAGTGAAGCCACTCGACATCCTTCTGGTATCTCCTGCTAATATAGCTCCTCTTCCTCAACTGAGCAACAATAGGCATAAAGCCGTAAGTACATTGGTACTCAGTAAGATGTTTGTAACAAATGAATGCAATATAATATGTAAGACTTACCAATGGATGGTTGAAAGGTTATTTTACAAAAAATAATAGGTAATACAATAAATAGATTGAAAGCGGTCTTTTAAAGAAAAATGATAATAAGTAATTAATCAATAGAATTGAATAAACCACTTGTGAACTACCTATTCATAAGCTAAAGCACCAGTGAACTAAATATTTACTTTTCAAAGATAACCAACTAAGTTTTTATGAAAACTCTACCCCCCATGTGAAATCTCTAAGTATTATCCATAACCGAGAACACGGCTATTCGAATAGTTTTACACTCTATAGAGGTTGCAAAACTGTACACACACGATGTGATTAGCTTCACACTAAGAAAACCACAACAAGACCTTTACAAAGTTCAACCTCAATTCAATCCCACTCACTAGGGTTTCACATTACACTCCCTTGCGCCTCATGAAAATCAGCAACCATGTTCATCACAATGGCGAGATTAAAATTGAAATATCCCAAATTAATTAGTCAGGTCTATTCCATGCTAGACATGTGATTTGCACGGTAAGGCTCAAATCAATAGCACACAAAGAAGTCCTTAACATTACTCAGGCGAGACTTCCACATCCCTCGAAGTGAATCCACATTTTCTCCTTTACTACACAATTACTCGCCCAAGTAAAAACTAAATTTGTATAACCAACACCAATAACATACCAATGTTATGGCATACAAATTTTATAATTATGGCTTCAACCACGATTCAATATCTCATTAAGTCAAATTAATTAATTGATCACATGTGATGATGAACCCACCGAGACTATAAGCATGGCTAAGTAAATTTTATTGTACAACCCATATGACAACTAGTATAGTATCACTAAAAAATTTTCTATCCTATGGTGACAATGGAATCATAACATTCAACTTATCAAATGAGGGATTAATTAAGCAGGACAATAACTACCACATACAAAGGTTTGTAATAAAATAGCGATGCATGGTAATTTAAAACAATATAGATAATTAATAAATTAAAAACTAGATTCAATATGATCAAAGGACATGACTTGCTTTGGCCTTACTCAGTTATGAACAAACAAGAATGGGGTTAATCGGAGCTAGGACGAAAGAACGGGCGGGCTCTTGAAAAATTAACCCTAAAGGAAAATATTAGAAATTCAGAAAAGCTACTGTGTTGTGGATTCGGTGCACGGAATAGCGGGTTCACAGTGGACTTGGCTCATAGAACAGTGCACATGACTGGGCTTGTTGACGCGGTGGCTAGGGCTGACATGGCAACTGACTGGACTGACACATGGCGATAGGTGGCAGGTAGGGCTGGCTGGCTGACACGTGGCAGGGTGATATGGCTGACATGTGGCATGCTTACATTTCATGTGGGATGGCTTGGGTGCTTATGTGGCGCTGACGTGACACTGACAGGTTCATGGAACAGTGGCGGCTCACAAGTTGGACTGGCTTGTCAGTATCTTGGCTCATGTGGATTTGGTTCACGGAGAAACCGAAAGGTCGCATGGCACGAGTGTGGCCTGACATCAGCGCTAACATTGGCACGGCGCGAGGATCGAGGGTGACGCGGTCGGTGAAGCAAAGCGGCGGGGTTTGGCTGGTCGGCGATGGCAGCGGCTGGATTCGACCGATGAGGGCAGCGAGATGACCGGATGGCTAATGGACTCACCAGCAGCAGGCCGCGGCTCGCGACGGTAAGAATACAGATGGCAGCCGGAGCTCAACAACGACTGCAATGGTGATGGCGGGGCAAACTCAAACTTCGGTGCAATCAATGGTGGCGCACGGCGAAGCTAAAAGATCTAGACCATCATTATGAGTTAATGACAGATTTTGGTAATTAATGACAATCAAATTATGGGACTAATAGTTTCATTGAGATGAATGAACAGGATATGTCTCACGATGATGAATGACTTGGAATGGTTTATACGATTGAGCATTTCTCAAGTAAAGCAAAGTCTTCATGTGTTGACGAATAAAGTCAAAAGATCCAAGCTTGAAGTTGAGATATATGTTATCAAGCTTCAAGTGATTATGCAAGGCAAAGGTATGGCTAACTAGAGCTAAGGATATGTTTCTAGTATTTTACCGGTCTTGGTGTTTGGTTGGAAGACCGGATTGCTAGCGTAGGATGCTGTACTATTAAGAGGGGTCGTGATTAGTAGCTTGAGAGTATCATCTGTTGATGGCTCACTCTAAATTGCTCTAGCTCTCTCCGTGGCATGACGCTAACATTTTCGAATGTGTTTTGAAAATGATTGTAGCTCATGTCCTTGGCAACATGTGACTAGATGTTTGCGAATGTGTTTTGCAACATGATTGAAGTCCATGTTTTTCTCTCCTTGAGGCATGATGCTAATATTTGGGATGTGTCTCTCAAATGATTGTAGCTCATGCTAAAACCGTTGCAGCATGTGATTTACATTTTGAAAAGGAAATTTGTTTTAGTTTGAGTTCATATCATCAACCCTTGAGATGTGATTCTAAAATTCTATGGATATGTTCCATAACCTGTTAAAGAATTACATGATGATTTTGAATGCTTAAAATTATCCTTTGCAAACTAGTTTTACAAGTGGCGGTCTGACTGGCTCTGTATGAGCGGTCAGACCGGCCTAAATGTTTTTCCCCAGGTCAAGTGGAGTCTGACCGGTGGAGAGGTCAGATCGGCCTGTTTGTGGCGGTCTGACCGGAGTGTATCAAGCGGTCTGACCGGCCTGACTGTGGCGGTCGGTTAAGCTGGCGGTCCGGGCCAGGCGTGTAACGGCGTCCGACCGCTCCGCGGTAGTTCCATTTTCTCCCCGGTATGATTTTTCCAGAGAGCGACTTTTTCAGTAGCAGTCTGACTGGTACCTTTGCGGTCTGACCGGACCTGGCGGTCTGACCGGTACCTGTGTGGGTGGTCTGACCGGTAGCTTGCTCTAACGGCTAGTTTTTCAGTTGTTAGAGGGACCGCAGCAGTACTGCAGTTTGCACTGCGGTAGTACCGGCCTCCAGGCTGATTGTTGGTCTCCACTTGTTCCAACGGCTAGTTTTTGGGTGGAATGTATAAATACCTCCCCAAGGGCTATTGGGACAAGGTTGCTGGTGCTATTCTTTCTCCCTTTGAGCTAAAGCAAGTCTCCTCCTCTATATGTGCATGTGTTGCACTTAGGGTGTGTTGGAAAGATAACCTTGTGCATGTGTTACGCTTGGCGGTGGACTTTGTGTCTGTTGAGCTGAGATACTTGATTTATTCAAGTGAGGGTCTTCGACTTGTTACTCTTGGAGTTTGCTGACTCCTAGACGGTTTCGGAGTTATGGTGATCCGGTGATCTTCTCAAGAAGTTTGTGAGAAGGCCCAATGGATTGTGAGTGGTGTGGTGCTCACCATCTCCGAAGTGGAGGAAGAGCAACCATAGTGATTTGAGGTGGAAGGCTTAATTCGTGGAGCCAGTCCAATTCATTTGGGCTTACCTCAATGTGGATTAGGGGAGACCGGCAAGTCTCCGAACACCACGGTAAAAAGCAACTATGTCAATTGTGGTTTATTTACTTGTGCTTAATTTACGTTCAAACAATCTACTTTCATAGATTTCTATTTACTTGCTTGCCTTTGTAGAATAGCAAACCTTAATATAGCCTTAGAGCATTAGTGCATTAAGAATTACATAATTGCTTTAGGCCTTATTTGTGCTAAACCAAATTGATTTACTCTTCTGTATTATACACTTGGTTTAGCCAAATAGAAATTGTTTTAATTAGAAGAGAATTTTTAAGACCGCCTATTCACCCCCCTCTAGTCGGCCTCCTCGATCCTACAGAAGCTAGTGGTCGACCCTAGGATGTGGGGAACAAGGTGGTGGCTCGGCCTTATAGCACAGACACCGAGGGAGTTTGGGACGAACACGGTCGGGAGACCGAGTCAGAGACAACAGCGACGGTGGAGTTTGATTTGTGCACACTAACCGAGGCAACGATGGAGATGGACTCTCCGCCTAGGAAGACGATGAACAATGCCGAGGTGGCTAGATGAGCGATGTGGGGCATTGAAAAGAAACGGCTGGCGGACGGCACCGATGAACAGTGCTAGCGGCTCCCAATGGCTGACGTGTGGTACTCCAAGGAATTCGGCGACTGCTGGCGCGCGGTGGCTGGGATGATTGACACGCGGCAGAGGGAAAAGCGGACAACTGAGATTCAACGGGCCGGATGAACAGTAATGGGCCAGCCCATTTGAACATCCTAATTTTTAGAACATTTTTAAAGCTTTTAAAATAAAAATAACCATTTGGATTTTTTAAAAAATTAATTAAAGCTTAATCAAAATTTTCAAAATTAAAAAGATTTAATATGAATAAAATAAACTTTAATTAATTAAAAACTTATTTTATTCAAGTTCTTTGTGTCACAAGAAATTTTTGTGTATTTTATTGGATTTTTTAAAGTTTGTTTGAGCTCAATTTAAAATTCCCAAAGAAAAAAAAAGAAAACTTCCCAATGGGTCACCCATCCCTTGAGTGCTCCCATGAGAGCACACATAACCCTAAAATTTTTATCACTCTAGCTACCAAGTCATCTTTCTTCTTTCATAAATAATGTATCTTTCCTTCCCTTTATTCCTTAACCTTGTCTTCATCTTCCTCAAAGCCAAGAAACCATCGATGCATAACAAAGAAACTAGGTTCCTTCTCTTTCCTCTCTTCCATAGCTCCCATGGCATCTTTTAATCCGAGCATTATTTCAATGTCCATCCAAAAGGAACATTGTGCCAAATCATGCAAGGAATCCATCCCATCCAACCTCTTTGCGTTTTGTTCATCCGTTTGTCTTTTATCCCCTATTTTCAGAAATAGACTCTAAACTGAAATAAACGAATTGGAGTCGGTTTCTATCTCTTCCAAGCCTATAAATGCAACCCCATGGCCCCTCTAAATCTGTCCCAAGCCGTGCCAAGTCGCCCCAGAACACCGTCGGCACCGAGGCCCTCCGGCCCCGAAATTGCTCGTCGTGTCCCGAGCTATCCAGTGAGATTTTTCATGGTTCTTTCACGTCACATCGTATTCCTATATACCATCTGCCTTCTTGCCAAATTAATTTAATTTTGGTGCAGCCAATCATCCGGAATCGAGTTTTACCCAATCTAGGCCGAGATCGCTTCCTGATGTCGATTCATCGCCTCCGGTGAGCTTGAGCCCATGTCATCACCTCTCTTATACTTGCCTTGTCGCGTTCTACGCCGTGCTTCCCTCCTTTGCCCCAAAAATCCTCCATAAATTTTGCCTCCGACTCCCCGCCATGGCCGTCTATGGCATCTCGTGTCCCCATCTATCCGGTGATACTTTCTCCAATCCTTCACGTCAAAACGTGCCAAACCATCTCAGGTAGCTACCTTTCAAGTAGTTTTTGATTTCATTGACCGAGCATCAAGATATCAAGTTTTTCCTTTTTCCCTACCAACGTCATTCAAACGTCGATTGTGTCGTCTCCGGTGAGTTTCCAGCTGAGCCGATAATTTTTCTAGCTTCACAATGCCGCATTCTAGCCCATGCTCACCCTACTTCTCGCATTCTATGCCCGGGTATTATTCTTCTCTCCTACCTATGTCGATGTTGCCACCCACACCGTCATTGTGCTCCGTTTTCCATGCCGCCACCTCCTAGGTGTTCCTCAACACCCTAGCGACCCATTTTGCTATTTAGCCAAGTCGCTTGAGCCTTTCCTCATCGCCGCCATGACAAAACAATAGTACGGGTGCCCTTTGTTAAATTTCAGTTGAAGGGAATATTCCCTCATTTTTCTTTTTCAATAATTTCTCATCCGGCAAACTTCAAATGACTCATTCACCTCCATCCTAACCCCAATTAAGCTGATTCTTTTTCTTAAATTCATCTAAAATTGAGCTCTATTTTTTTCTTTTAGTTTTGTAATTTTTGAATTTTATTTGCATTTATTTTTGTGTTCGTTCGCACGATAGACAACGTCTTCGAAGGAGCTGAAGCAAGATTTAAAGATTAAGAATTCATAACTGAGCCAGACCAAGGCAAGTCGTGTCCTTTGACCATGTTGAATCTAGTTTTCAATCTATTATTTAATTATTTTATTTTAAATTATCTTGTATCGCTATTTTATTACAAATCCTTGTACTTAGTAGTTATCATCCTAATTGATTGATTCTCCCTTGATAATTTGAATACCATATGTCATTGTCGCCATAGGTTGGAAGATTATTTAGTGAGACCATACTAGATGTCATATGTGTAGTACGATTAATATGTTTAGCTATGCTGTATTACGGTGGGTTCGTCATCACATGTGATTGTTTATTAAGTTAACTTAATGAGATATTGAACCATAGTTGGTGCCACAGTTATAAAATTTGTGCCATGACATTGATGTGTCGTTGGTGTTGGGTATACAAAACTGGTTTTTACTTGGGCGAGTGATCGTGCAGTAAAGGGGGAAGTGTGGATTCACTTCGGGGTATGAGGAAGTCTCGCCTGAGTAATATTAAGGACTTAACTTTGTATTGTATTGATATGAGCTTTATCGCGTAAATCACATGTCTAGTATAGGATAGACCTAGCTAATTAATTTGGGATATTTTAATTTTAATCTCGCCATTGTGGTGAACATGATTACTGATTTCCATGAGGCGCAAGAGGGGTGTGATGCGAAACCCTAACGGGCGGGATTGAGTTGAGCATGAACTTTGTAAAGGCCTTGTTGTGATTTTTTCTAACGTGAGGATTATCACACCGTGTGGGTACAGTTGTGTAACCTCTGCAGAGTGTAACTATTCGATAATGCTCGGTTATGGACAATACTCGATGATTTCACACGAGGGGTAGAATTTTCATAAAACTTGGATTGGTTATCGCTGGAAGATGAATGGTTAGTTTACTAGTGGTTTAGTTTGTGGATGGGAGGTTCACAAGTGGTTTATTCAATTGCTTTGATTATTTATTTATTATTGTTCTTCCTTAAAGTTCGCTTTCGATCTATTTATTGTATTTATTTTAAAATATCGATTTATGTAAATTAACCTTTCAGTCATCCATTGATAAGTCTTGCATATTATATTGCATTCATTTGTTACAAACGACTTGCTGAGTACCAATATACTCACGGCTTTATGCCCACTGTTGCTCTGTTGAGGAAGAGAAGTTATATCAACAGAAGGTACCAGAGGGAGGGTACTTCAACAACTTCACGACTTAAGACTTCGCTCCCCAGTTGATTGCCTGTGGGCATGTCGAATGACTTTTACACTTATTTTTATTTTTTCGCTGCTAGATTTTGAGCCTTTTGGGCTATTAAGTTGTAAGTTTTGCCATAAGATCGTACTTTGATAATTATTAATATTTGAGTCTTTCCTTTATTTTAGCATGTTTATGGTTAATATTTCATCTATATTAAACTGTGTGAACTAGCGTAATCCTGGACTAGTACAGTATACACAGAGAGTCTGGATCTGCATATTCGAGTCTCGACACCATTACTGTTTAATGTTTTTTTGAGGGTTTTCTTTTTTAGAAATACAAATAAAATAAAAGGTGCTCTAGAAAATAGCAAATAAACCCAAAAAATTCTCAAAAAAATCCAAACAATTCCTTGAGACACAAGGAACCTAAATAAAATATTTTTAGCACATGTTAATATTTATTTTAATCATATTAAATTCTTTTAATTAATAAAAATTTAATTTAAGCTTTAATTAATTCCAAAAATCTAAATAGTAAATTTTATTTTAAAAATTTCAAATAACCTCTAAAAATCAAGATGTTACATTGGTCAGTATGCCTAAGGAAGTGTGCTATGCTAGTGACACCACAAGATGGTTATATTATGTGGGTAAAGTTATGCAACCTCTACAGAATATAAAACTATTCGAATAATCGTGTTGCTGATTATGAACTATGCTCGGTGATTTCATATAAGGGGTAGAGATTTCATAAAAATTTGGTTGGGTTAAGTTTGGGAAGTGAATGGTTAGTTTACTGGTGGTTCATTATGTGAATAGTTAGTTCACGGGTGGTCCATTGGGTGAATGGTCAATTCATTTGTGGTTTATTCAATTCCTTTGACTTAATTGCTTATTACTTATTATCAAAGTTGCTTTTAATATATTTATTGTATTTACTTTAAATTATTGCTTTCTACAAAATAACCACTCAGCCATCAATTGATAAGCTTTGCATCATTACATTTTGCATCTTATTACAAACGACTTACTGAATACTTTATATAGCCATGGTTATATCCATATTTGCTCAGCTACTAAAGAGGAGCCACATCAGGCAGAGATACTTGAAGAAGAATTCTTCGATGACTTCCTCAGAATAGGACTTTGCTTCTCAGTCGATTGTCTGTGGACATGTTGAGTGGCTGCAACGTTTATTTCTATTTTTTCGTTGCTAGTTTTTTAAGCCTTTCAGTCTATTATTTGTAAGTTTGGCTATAAGGTCGCTACTCTGATAAATAATAATATTTGAGTTTTGTAGTTAATCGTGTTCATGGTTGATATTTCATTTATGTTTCTACTGTGTGCGCTAGTGTAATCCTAGACTGGTGCAAGAATGCATAGAGAGACGAAATTTGTATATTTGGGTTTTGACAAAAAACATGTTTTATCATTTCTTATTTGAATATTCCTTAGACCTTGAATTCAAAATGGGATCAAGCAAAAGGGATACTAGAGACATACAAGCACTAGCTAGACATCTAATTAGTTGGGCCCAGATGTCATATGAGTAAGGGAGAGACAGAGGTACCTAATAGAAAACAAAGGAGAGGGAGCCAGAGCTGGCCAAAACAGGGGCAGTGGAGGCGTAGGGCCGAACGGCGGCGTTGCCGGTGAGGTGCGGCTAGGGAGGCAGAGATGAGTAGCAAAATAGAACCTCAGGAGGTCAAGGAAACTAGTGAGGGTGGTGTCACAAGCCGAGACAGGGCAGGATGGCTCGGGCGGCAGCAGTTGCTGGCCTAAGGCAGAGCCGAACACGGCGATGGCGACCGAAAGGAAATGGGAGAGAAAGAGATCAAGCATGAGCATGAGGGAGGCGCAAGGAAGCATACTGTGCGATCCATGGCAGCGGAGAGGCGCCGGAGAAGGTCGGCAGCGTGTGGCCAAGGCGGTGTGGGGAGGTCACCATGGAGGTGGAGCTTGGGCAGCGAGGGACCTCAACCAGCGGTATGGGATGCTCTGGGGCGCTAAAAGGATGCTCCCACGATGAGAAATTAGAGGGAGATCCACTGAGGAGAAAGCGGCGCCGATGATAGGGGCAGCAGCCTGACTTGGGGGAGAAACATCGTTCTGGAGAGCTGCAAGCATGAAAAACCAATTAATTGGGAGGGGAAGGAAAGGATGCTCAGGAATGCATTTTGACATGAGTGGTTTGTGGAGAGCCTTGCCGGAAAGGTGGGAACGACGAGGTGAGGCCAGCTAGCGGGCACAGCATGGGCTTGAGTCGAGCTCAGCTTGGGGAAAGAAAATGGAGGGGGATGGAATGGGGGAATGGGGGAGGCAATGGAGAGCCTGGCCACTTATAGCACGGAGGAGGCGATGTGGTGTCGCTGCGCACGCACAGTGGAGGATGGCACGTCCTGGGGACCGCTAGCGTGGCCGGTTTGGTGCGTAGGTGGCGCGGGCAGCGTGGCCAGGTGGAGGTCGCACATGCGTGTGCGTGAGTGCATGCGCGTGTAGCGTGGCGTGCAGCGCGGACCGGTCACACGGGCAGCGCTCGGGCGCACATGACGCGGCACAAGAGTTGTGGCCGTGTCAGCCACCAGCAAAGCAAACAGAGAAGGGAGGGAAGAAAAGAAAGAGGAAGAAAAGGTGGGGAGCACACTGCAATCAGAGAGAAAAAAGAAAGAAAGAAGATGCTAGCATGATTTGGGACTTTGATTTAGCTTTGAAATTCCATTGATATTTAAATTTGTGCTTGTATTCAAATTTCAAATATTGGCTCAGATATTTGGATGCAAATTTTTGACATTGATTTGCCTTTGATTTTGTTTAATTTGATTTCAAGTTTCGAATTTTGGTTTGAAATTCAAATTCAAACTTTTGCTCAATTGGTTTTACAAACGTTTTGGCTCTTGATCAAGATTTCATCTTTATTATTTTATTTGGATTTGGTAAAACCAATCGAGGTTCTCAAATACACGCCAAAAATTTTGAATAGCACCGAAAAGCAACAGATGATTTAAAATTTTTCACAATTACAATATTTCTCAAATTTGAGATGTTACAGCTCTACCCTTCCTCATTTTTATTTCTGTCAAACTCTGTTATCTCGACTCTCTTATTGACAGGTGGACTTTCGGCCCATGAGAGTTGAGCATTACCCAAAATGACCCATATGTTGCCAGTGAGAGAAGTGTTACGAAACAGAACGCAATTTCCCGTGATGCAATGAAAATCCGCTTAAATGGCTCAAACGTTAACGAAGTTTGGAAAACGGCGTCCGGCCAAGTTAATCGCGTATCCACGGCGCCCAAACAATTATACCAGATTGCGTTGGCGAGCTCTCGTAGTCCTATTCAAATTCCCTCCCACAATTGCTTGCCAGAATGTAAATGAGAGAGCCTTGTGAGTAGGGGTGAGTATTCGGTTTATTTGGTTTATGCGGTTCAGTTTATTTGGTTTATGTGGTTCAGTTTACTAATATATGGTACCGGATATAGGACAAATTCGGATGTAGATGTGAATTTGGTACGAGCTGTTGCGGATTCGGGTCAGACATCCGAATTCATCAGATTTATAGCATCAACTTACTAATATGTATCTTTCGCATTTGACCTCCAAATTAGGCATATTATATATGTATTTCGATTATCTCGACTAACCCGTCATCATGACGGACTTTAATTTAGTATTTTTTTGTTTTGGCATTTCCCCCAATAAAGCTCTTTACATGCTCTTTTTAGTTAAATTTGATATGTTTATAACCGATTTATTTGTAATATATCTAGAATTAATTAGGATTAGTGACAAAATACAGCAATGATAAATGATTACATGATAAACTAGAGAAAGGGGCATGAATATTACTATAAAACCGATATTGATTTGTTAAACTTCATTGTGTCATAGGATACAAAGCAGTCTTCAAAAGTTGCATTATACAAATATGTGAAATGAATGATTCATTTGTTGTTGTCAACATTTAATGTGTAGTTAAATATTAGGAGTCACCGAGTAAGTTATTTATCAATTTAAAATATTAAAACAATTCAGTACCATGTTTTAAATAGAAGAGGCCGCGAATAATTATTAAAATCCAAAAAATAATCGAATCCGATCTGATTTTGAGTATAATCCTATCCAAATTCATATCTGATATTTGCCCTATCTATATTCATATCCGACGTTTATCCGATTTATATTTGAATCCGAGAAAAAAATATAGATGCAAATATAATTCTAGTACTATCTGATTCATTTTCATCCCTACATACCACAGATGGTAAACATCTTTACAAATATAACTCTAGTACTATCTGATTCGTTTTCACCTCTACATACCACATATGGTAAACATCTTTACTTACTGATGGTAAACATGTCTACACCAAAACAGAAGTGAATTTGCCAGTCTGTACACATCACACCATCAGTCTTTTCGGTTAATAGTTTTTAGCCCTAATGCAAGATCTTGTGCAAACAAATTAAATGATGATAAATCGATAAGCCGTTTCAAAAAAACTATCCCAATAAATCGCTTCCAAATGGGGATAAAGAAGTTGTTCTGTTTATTTGAATAAAGCCATAAGCTGAGAACACCGGACAATATCCTGCCGTTGCCGTGAATACGCAGTGAAGAGGCTAGATAAGCCTCATCATCATGCAAGATCCCGCACCCCACCACTCCTGGTCATGGAAGGGCAAAGAACATGCATAGATAACATGAACCACAAGCTGATCTTAACAGCGTCCATATGTGGCATCCACATCATGTCGAACAATACTTACGCAGCTGAGTCCAACATGTTTCATTTCGTCCTCATCAAACAAACAATTGCGCGGTGTGTTACTTACCAGCATTCTGCTCAGATCATGTGGTCATAGAAGCTACTACCAGCTAGTAGCAGTGTAGATTGGTCACGCAGTTTTCATATAACAAACAAACCCAGATAATTGGCTATATGCTCGTAAAAAGATCACCACAGAAGCAATAGAAAAAAAACAGGAGAATTCACTGCTCAGTCACACAATCTTGGGAATTATCTCGATGGTGAACCAAAAAATCTGAGCCAACAATGCAGTAAGAAAACTGCTGTTGAGGGTTCAATGCCTGATTCAGCACCTGAATTGTCTGTAGGGTGCACAACCGATATGATTATTACTACTGTTGCATAAAAAGTAGCAAGAGCGAACGCAATCCATGTCATTTTAAGCTATCAAAGAGCTTCTCAGCAACCTGCATAGTAGAAATAAGCAACATAAGCAGGCTTGCTTTTACCATGAGCTGTGACTGATGAATTAGAAGAAAAGTACTGAAATGAATGGTTTCTCGAATCAACAAGGCAGACAAATATAAGTGCATGCAGGCAGGGGAAACTCACATGTTTGTCGATGCATTTCCAGTAATCGAAGTATTGGCCAGTGCAGTGTTTCTGCCCAGTCTCATCATCTTCAATTCTCTTACCACATTTCTGTACACAACATAAGTGGCGTAAGAACTTGCTCCAGTAGCAACAGAACAAAATGTATTCAGCAAAAGATAACATAATCCTTAGCAGTCAAGAGGACCTGAACACTTCTACAAATGCCCAGATCAACAAGCAACTACACAGCCAAAAATATAAGCACAAAACACACAAAACATCTCCTGAATATTAATTGTTTACTATGTAAATTGTAAACACTATTTTATAAACCTTGGCAGTTGGCATGAAATAGTAAATTAATACTCGCATTTACATAGCAAAAATATGTGCTATCTATACAAGTTAATTATAGTGGGGGAAGTAACACAATGGTGACCAACTTGCTAATTTGCTACTCCCTCCGTTCTTTTTTACTTAACGTCCTAGAATCCATGCCATCAAACATTCTAAAGTTTGAGTGTTTGACCGCCAATATGTTTAAAACTATCTACATTGGCTATATGAAAATTATAGCATTAGATTTGTCATTAAAATACTTCTATAATATTATAATTTTACTAGTACATCTTAACGTAAAGGTATAAAAAGTAATGGTCAAGTTGCATCTCGGAGACCGTGAAAAATAAAAAACGTCAAGTAAAAAAGAACATAGGGATGTGGTTGCCACAGTACTAAATCGTATTTGAGTAGTACTGCAGTGACATGAGTTCTGTAGCAGCTAGCAACTGCGTCATTAAGTTATAGCCTTCTAGCAAAATATGTAATGCCACATCTGCTGTGACCGATTGGAACATATAACTTACTGTTGCTAAAAAAGTGGGTATAAATGTGGTATAAACCCAGTATATAACCCACTGCTACCTTATCTACTATTATCAGCACTAACCAGGCAATATATCTGCTAAAAAGGTTAGAGTCCTCTAATGGTCCTAGGCGTAGTACCAGATTCTACAGATAAAATATAAACTCATTTTTTAGATATAACAAGGATATAAACAAAACATATTTTTAAGGGCCTTGGGGAAGCGTAGCCTATCTGACTTAAGACAAACACAATAACTCAAAAAATGCACTTCAATAGATCCAGTAATTGTGCTGATGTGCATTTGTATAGAAAATTCATACGAGATATCATTCACTAGAATAAATTAATCTCATTTGTGCACGCATAGATCAAGACCAATAAGAACTGAACATTCACTAACAGATAGAACAGCACATTACCTGATATTCATACCACTGGTACACACACTTAGCCCTTGAATGTTCCTCTAGGAGCGCCTTCGGGTCAGATACCTCCTCATCCGCCCTGAAATACATTGCAAGATTTAGAGATAAAATAACAAGAAACCGAGTTGGAACTCTCCCATTAGATATCTAGCACAACTATACACTATTTAATTATTATAAATACAAAACCATTAGAAGTTTAACCTTGAGGAGGTTTCATTCTTAGTCTGCCTCAACTTGTTTGGGACAAAAGGCTTTATTATTGTTAACAAAACCATTAGAAGCATTACACACTCTCGAACTGAAATTGCAAGGAACTTCTTGGCATTCCACACATTTCAATAACGCTCAACAGCAATATACCAAGTATCCAACTTCCCATGCATTGGATCGCAAACTTCTGTATCAATGTATCATTCCATCTATCAACAGTGATATACACAGGTGAAAGCATGGATACAAACAGAAAATATTTTACACTGATTCCATCTATCGAGCTTGGTTATAGAGGTGCACAAAACTCAGAAGGCATGAGGCAAGTCAAGGTCTTTACAATCAACCAAGTGACCAACTTGCATTTTTGACAACCTAGACTTAAAACACTATATCCAATTGTCCATGCATGACACATCAGGATGAGGAAACACCTAAACTAAAATTACATGGGCAGCACTATAGTTATTCGGTTGGTTTTCTTTCCAAAATCAGTTTGATAGCAGCAATTTGCAGCAGAAGTAACTATCACACAGCAACAACTCAACATACGCTGACAGACTGACAGAAAATGGATCAAAACAACTATTAGCGTCTAGCATTGTCATAAAAATATAAACAAGGTGTGGTAATGCCGGGTCCGTGAATGACGCAAGAACCAGAGGCAAGTGCTGTGCAACCAGAACCGGCACGGATGGATGCACCTACGCCAGATCACAATTGCACAAACACAAGCATCAGGAACCAGACAAACGAGCAGGCATGGAACTCAACACCATGAGTGCCAATTTCTCAATTCTTTGTTTGATGCGTGCATTGGTCCTTCGGATACTGACAGCGAGGCGGGGTGGCAACTAGCCATAGCACGAAGGCCCTAATCGTCATCCGCGGTTGCTCGTGACACGCGCCGTACCCTAGAACACCATTGCTAGAACCCACAGCTCCCCGGTGCATATGTATATAAACAGACATCCAGGAGTCGAAACGCCCTAGAACCATGGTTAATTCGAGCATCGGCAACGTAAACGTGCGGATAGCGACGTTAGCATAAGGATCCCCAAGGACCCCCAATGCCGCGATCTGTTCGACCTATGCGTCACGCTTGCGTACAGATTGAGATTAGCGCGAGAAGACGGCAAGTTAGATGGGAATGGATCGGATCGGATCACTCACATGCGCGCGACGGTTCCCGGCGACCACCCAAGAAAGATCCCGATTCCAGATGCAGAAAACGGCGGCGATTAGCCCCAGAGAAAAGGAATTCCTACAAGGAAGAGATCGGTTAGAGGAGAGGAGAGAGATGTACAATTGCCGATGGGATTATCAGATCTGGGAGAGAGAGGTGTGGGATTACGGGAGTGGGAGACGAGGGCGGCGAGGTCGGAGGAGGGCGGCGAGAATGGGGGGCGAGCGAGGAGGAGGTGAAGAAGTAGACGGTGGGGTGGATGCTGTTGGGCTGGGCCGGATGGCACAGAGGAAGGAATTATTCATCATATACCTTTCTCTTAGATTGAAATTCAGAATTTATCCTCTAGTCTACATGTCAGTGACTCATCACGACCCCACATGTCATTGACCCGGGAGAGTAAATCCTGAAATCCTCAAATATGGGAAGGGTATATGATGAAGATCCCCGTGTCGGGAATTAGATGGAGAGGGCGTTCTTTCGGCTTCTGACGATGTCTTTTATCGATGGCTGATGTTTTTAGCTGAAAATAGACGGTAGTAGTTAAAAAATAGTTTTTAAATGAAGATAATGAGTGATATAAAAAATAAAAAAAAGATATGTGCATAAAATTAGAGTAAGAGAAATGGTATCCGTGATACGCCTATAAGTTCTGATTTATTATCGAAGTGAGGCAAAAACAAAATCAGTGAAGAAATCATTTTGAAAAATCTAGTGCTCATGAGCATAACCAAATACGAGCGGGCCAGAGTCGGAATGGCAGGCTCTGTACGAGTTACCATTGGCTATTGTAGCAACGATCTTCTAGGTTTCCCCCCTCCGAAGCAGAGCTCAAATTTCGGGCCTGTTCTTTGCGGCTTCTAAAAGCTGTTTTTGGCTTTTGCTACAGTAACTAACTTTTAAACGAAGTATATTTTTAAGATAGGGTCTACAAGTTAATTGTAATACATGTTAAAAAATTAATATCTGTACCATCAAAAATCGCAAGCGAGTATCTCTCTTTCCGTAATCTCTGTCGCAAACAGCCAAAAAGCCATCAGCCGCAGCCAAAAGCCATCAGCCGCAGCCAAAAAGAACAGACCCTTCATCTCTCAGAATTTAAAGGGTACAATCGTGAAGTTGACAAGTATGAAGGAAATCTGATGTCTGATTAGGCCAAATACAGTATTGCCTACTTCATGAAGCTTCTTTACCACACAAATGAGCCGCCATGTTAGCACTACAACGGGCCAGACACCACTGAATTGCAGTATAACCCCTAACGCGCTCCTCTATTTTAACTAGAATTGCATGGTTCTTAAAGCATGGCTAAAAGGGTGCATTCTTCTTGCTTACGCCTTGAGATGCTTTGAAACATCTCAAAAATTCAAAAGAATTTGAATTTTGCCTGAATTCAATTTAAATTTTAATACATTCCCAATTTAGAAACTCCCACCAAAATCACGCTTTCCTTAATTGGACTTACGCTTTTACTAGCCGCTAGCGCCTCTCTCGAACCCGCTTTCACCCCTATTCCCGAAAGACACCGGCTCGACTTTGTTCGCACGCCGCCGTTCACACCACCGTACCTTGAGAAGTCAAACCCTAACATTGTATTAACGAGCCACCTAGCTCAGCCACCTACGCGTCGTGACCACTTGAGCCTGCTCCATCGCCACCACCAACCAGCCTCATCTCATCCCAACGCACATTTTCGCATTGACCACCGATGTTGCAACTTTGCTAGACTTGAGACAATGCAGAGGTTGAGATGCCAACTCGCCATAGCCGCTCCACCCCTCTCAGCTACCATCGTAACGCCTCCCTCATGTCCGACAAGCCACGCCCACATCCTTGACCACCGCTACTCCAAGGCCGAGGCACCACATCACTTGCCGACATCTCCGCTGCCATTTCCAAATGTCACCAAAGCCTCCCGCGTCATCTTCCCTCGGCCACACGCCACCACCAAACTATCCTCCCATTGTTCCCACCGCCTCCTCCACCCTATAAGCCAAATCACTCTCGCCATTAACCTCCACAGCTACACCACTACCCGTCACCATTTCTTCTTCATCTCCAGCCAAATCATCCTCAATACCGTCATCACACTGAAGGTAAAGCCCAACTTGCCAATTCACTTCATTCGTTCACCAATTTCCAATTAATTTCACATGTAGCACCACCGAGACCCCGTAATTAACTCAAGCTTCACCTTCACCTTTCCAAGCTCCTAGAGCCCTGGTGACGAGCTTCACTGCCACCCAAATCATGCCGTCGTGGACAGCCCGCTACAAGTTGACAGAGCTAAAACAAACGCCATCGTTGACATCCCCGTCTACCATAGATGCTTAGACACCCATTACTTTCACCAAAATCCCGCCAAGATGCCACTATGTCGTGGGTGTGGTCCGATGAACTCCCGCCCCTACTATACCTCACTAGAGCCTTTCAAACTTTACCAAGAACAAAAATGCAAACCTCAATGTTACTTAGCCCCACCTACATCGTCGCTCGCTCCCCAAGTACTTTGTTGGAGCTCAATTGCAGCCATGGCCGCTTGCTTTGTTTTTGCGTCGGGCTTCTTAGAGGAAGACGACATTGTGCCGACTGGGCCTAGCCAATTCAGCACAATAGCCAAGAACCTATTTTGAACCAAGGCTATTACTGCTGAACACTATTCTACAAAGCATGAACTTATTTATATTCATTTTTCCCACGCTGGTATTTCGACTCAACGAGTTGGTTAACGAAAGAACTATAGGGGAAATTGAAGTAATCGAGCACAAGCCTGAAACCTACAGAGAAAAGATTGAAGACATTGGAAAAGGAGGCAAGTCCTTATATTGATCATGTTGAGCCTAGTTTTCAAATGCAATATTTTGTTTTCAAACACAAATTCATGATTTTTGTGTATATAAATTGCCTAGCTACACCATACAATGATACCTTTATCTCCCTTTTTGGTATTACCTTTCTCTTGTCACCATAGAATTCTCATAATAGTAATATTACCATATCGTGGTTGTGCTGGATATGCTTTAGAGGTAATAGTAAGTACGACACAAACATTGCTATCTGAAGTTGAAACACGATAATGGAAACATGATAATGGTAGTGGTAAATGGTTTACCACTAAAAACAGGGGATGTTTTATAAAATGGTGGACTCAGGCGAGTGGTAGTTTTGAGACTGGAGTAGATATTGCCTAAGGTCTAGATTGTTGGTTTGTCTTACCTGAGTTGATTAAGGACCGAACTTGTGTGCACTCATTTCTACACCCAATCGTGCAATCACAAGCCTAATATGGGATGGGCCCTGCCAACTAATTTTCTTGGTTTCAGTGTGAACTCCTACGCCAGTGTAACAAGTTAGGGATGGCCCATGGGGTCATTGCCTAGTTAAAAAGTGATGGGGGTGAACCTATAGGGGTCACTGCCTGAGAGGGGCCTAAAGGTCCCTACCCTTACATACAGTGTGCACTCGACCGATGAGGGAGAAACTCCCTTCCTAACAACGGGGGTATGGGAAGCATTACAACTAAGCATTGTAAATGCCTTGTTATGGTTACTCAGTCACATACCTACGGAAGTGTGTAATGGTCAACATTATAAGATAATCATATCTTGTGGATAAAATGGTACACCTTTGCAGAGTGTTATAATCTATTCGAATAGTTGCGCCCTTACTCATGGGCAAAGTGTAGAAATACCACAGCGTGTAGTTTTCATAAAGTGTTTATCGATTAATGGTGCTTATAGACCTAATATGGTGGTATGGTAAAGGATATGGACTGAGGTCCATGGACTGGACATGGTAAGTAATCGTGAGGGGAGTTGCCTCCACAAAGGCAATTGATATTGGACATTTTTGACTTTAATTAGAAATGGCTAGGTCATAGATTTGAAAACTAGATATGATATTTACAAATTGGCTTCACGCAGAACAACACAATGCCATTCGTTAGTTAAGCCTTACATATAGATAATAGCCCTATAAATGCATTTTGCTATAGGGACTTACTGAGTACCTAGTGTACTCAATCTTACTTATTTTCATCAGAACAGATGCTAGAAGAGTAAAGAATGTTTCAAACTTACGTGTTAGGTAACAACCGCACTCAAGCATTGTTGTAGGATTTACTTCAGTTTTTCTGAATGTAAGTTATGTTTTGGGTTTAGACGCCCATTAAACTTCTAAAGTTGACCATTAGGTCATATTTTAATCAAGTTAACCCTTTTAAAAAGTTCATGAGTAGACATGATACTCGTTTTATCCTCAAATGAACTCATAGGCTGTTGTGGAACGTATGATGGCCCTATTCCCAAAAATGGGGTTATTACATAATGGTATCAGAGAATGTTTGACTGTATGTTGTTACCCTAGGTATAGATTTGGTTACGATAAGAACAACGAGTTTTATAAAATCCTATTTTCCAATAGAAAAGAACTTTGAAAACCATAATTGTCGATGTTTTAATATTGATCTTATATATAATTTGTTTGGATTTGGGGGGAAACTCATAAGGACCTGGCTACGATCACACAGACAAGAGATACGAGAATTTTTATATAAGTTCAGGCCTTCTCCTGGGAGAATAATAACTTTACTTTCTATGTGGCTATTGCTTAGAGAAGCGATTACAACTAAGAGAGTAATGTGAAAATGCCTTGCGTTGTTCTTGCTTCAAGTGGATTTGATCTGGGCTCCTTTCCTCCTCCAACATCAACCCTTATATAGTTGACAAAGCGGCGGCCATTGTCCCGCGCCAGAAGATGCCTTGAAGCTTTGGGAGATAACCGTCTGATGGGAGTTATTGTCAGGGAGACGTGGTAGCCCATTCGTCGTACAACGGTTATTGTCAGAGAAAGATCATGTGCAGTTCTTAAGAATAAACTCACGCTCTAACCGTACTATCAGACAGACCAACGATGTGATAGACCGTTGTACACAAGCCAGTCGAAGATACACCAGTCGTAGGAAAGTTCACGACCAGGAGGTAGTTGTAGGACAACTTACGACTACATGGTCGTAAAAGGATTTATGACTATGCGGTCGTAGAAGAGCTTACGATGATGTAGTCGTAGAACTTACGACCACTGAGTGGTCATAGAATAGCTTACAACTACCATGTGCAATCTCTCCCTTATCGATAAGGAGTATACTCGAAGAATGTAATGACGTAATAATATAAGGATCATTATATCCTCATCAATAAGTATTATTGTTAGCTCATCTTTCCTATTTCTATCTCATCTCTCTTAGACATGCATTAAAAGTTTTCTTTTTGATTTTGTCAAAATCTCAAAAACCCTGTGTAGCCGGCTTAACTAATTTCGTGCTGTAGGTATTAACCAAATGGAACGAAAACTAACTTCAGTAGAAGTAGTACTAAGGATGGTGTTACGAAGAATAATACGAGTACCCTAACCAAAGCTTGTCCTTTTGAAAGTTATAAGGTCACCACTCGAGTAGTTAGTAAATAATAGTCGTTTGATTTATTTGATGCTACGGGTAAAATCATTTGAGTAAACCAACAGTGAATTAACCATTCACTATCTAACCGTAATTCACAAGTTTTCAGAAATAACTACCACTCGTGTGAAATCACCGAGCATTGTCCATGACCGAGGATGCGGCTATTCGAATAGTTTTACACTCTGCAGAGGTTGCACAACTGTACCCACACGATGTGATTAGCCTCGCGCTAAGGAAATCACAACAAGGCCTTTACAAAGTTCAGTTACAACTCAATCCGCCTGCTAGGGTTTCGCATCACACTCCCCTTGCGCTACATGGAAATCAGCAACCATGTTCATCTCAATGGCAAGATTAAAGTTGAAACATCCCAAATTAGTCAGCCAGGTCCGTCCCATACCAGACATGTGGTTTGCACAGTAAGACTCAGATCAATGGCGCACAAAGTTAAGTCTTTAAGTCTACTCAGGCGAGACTACCACATCTCTCGAAGTGCACCAACACTTCCCCCTTTACTGCACGATCACTCGCCCGAGTGAAAACCAATTTGTATAACCACCGCCGATGACGCACCAATGTCATGACACAAATTTTAATACTATGGCACCAACCACGATCTACTGTGGCTCCAACCACGGTTCAATATCTCATTAAGTTAAATTAATTATTTACATGTGATGATAAACCCAAATGTATAAATAAGCAAAACTAAGCATTCTATCGTACCAACCCATGTGACAAATAACCTAGCATCACTAGTATGTTTCCCAACCTATGGTGACAATGATATCATGGCATTCCAAATTATTAAGGAGGGATAAACTCAATTGGGATGATAACTACCAATACGAGGGTTTGAATAAAAATAGCGATGTAATGTAATTTAAAACAAATTAATTAAATAATAGATTACAAACTGGGTTCAACATGATCAAAGGATACGACTTGCCTTGGTTATGCTCAGCGAGGTTCTCCTGGTCTTCAGGCGTAGATTCTGCTCCTCCGAAATCCGAATCTAACGAGAGGGAAAACGACCGAAACAAAGAAAATACATAAAATGATAAGCAAATGAACTCCAAAAAATCATGAAACAAGAACCAAAACCTAGAGCTCGATTTTAGATGAATTTAGAAAAAAGAATGGGGTCAATCGGAGCTAGGACGGAGGAGAACGGGCTCTCAGAAAATAAACCCTAAAGATAAATACAGAAAATCGGAAAGTATACTGTGCTGTGAACCCGGTCCACCGAACAGTGCACGCGGCCGGTGGGGTAGGGCTGACGTGGCGCGCGCTGGTGCCGCCACGTGTCATGCTGACGTGGCAGGCTAACGTGGCTGCCACGTGGCACCGGGTGTCGGGTTGGGCTGACGTGGCGCTGACGTGGCATCGCCACGTGGCTACCACGTCGGCTAGGGCTGACGTGGAGGGCTGAGGTGGCAGGGCTGACGTGGCGGCTCGGGTGCGCGGCGGCGCGGCCAGATCGGACGGCTCAGGGTTGGCCACGCGGCACGATCTGGGCCGTGGGCTCAGATCTGAGCGTGCGGCTGGGATTGGGTGGCCGGGGTGCGGTGGCGGGCGCGGGCAGGAGCGCGGGTGGTGGCCACGCGTGGCCGGCGCGCCGCGTGAAGCGTCACGCGCGGGCGCCCGGTGCGCGGATTCGGGCGCGGGGACCAAGGCGAGGCGCGGGGCGACGGAAGCGACGATGCGGGAGGCGACCGGCGACGGGGCGAAGAGAGACGACGGAGGGGCTCACCAGCGGGGAGGATCGGGGGTCTCCGGTGGCGGCGACGGGTGAGGGCGGGGACGCACGACGATGGTGAGACGGGCCCAGGAACGGCGACGCGAGCGCGAGGGAGCGGGGCGAGGGTTCGGCGACGGTGGCACACGAACCGAGGCAAGAACAACGGTTTTATCACGCGAACCGAGGCTGTCCCGATCGGTTACGGCGCGGAGCGAAATGCGGGCTTGGTTTGGACGATCGGGATGCAGCCACGTGACACGGGCGTGGATCTGACGGCTCTGAGCAGTTAGGGTTAGGGTTTGGGCGAGCGCGGGGAGTGGGCGGCGGAGATGGAGCCACGGCGCGGCGGCGCGACGGATCGGGCGAGCGAGGGCGCGGCGCGACTGTTAGTCCGCCGCGGCGAAGCGAGGCGACGGCGCCGAGAGGGAGCGGGCGAAGCGGGACGGAGAGGCGCGTGTGCCGCGCGTGGCAACGGACGGTTCGCGCGGGCGGCGCTAGGCAACGCGAGGGCGGCGTGGTCGTGGCGGGCGCGGCGAATGTGCCGCCGCGGGCGTGCACGGGAGATGGGCGGCGCGGGGGTTGGGCCGGGCCGCGGGCGGGCGCGCGCGGGAGGCCGGAGGCCGACGCGTGGAGGGTAGGAAGATCTAACGGCTGGGTATTTTTCCTGATTCAATTTTCCTTTCATAAATTCAAATAAACTTTCAGGAGCTCTAGAAAATAGTAAATAAATCCCAAAAATACCAGAAAATTCCTTGAGATACAAGGAACTCAAATAAAATATTTTCAACTTATGTTAAAGTTTATCTTAATCATATTAAATTTTTTTGAAATTTTTGAAAATTCATTTAATCTTGATTTGAATTCAGAAAAATTCCAAAAATAAAATTTTAAATTCCAGGTTTTAAAAAGCTCTGAAAATCAGGATGTTACAAAGGGTCAATGCCAGTGTCAAGTGTAACTGCATCCAAATTTACAGTCTTTCAGAAGACCCAACCACCTAAATTCTCATCAACAACGGAGCCACTAAGTACAGATAATTGGCTACAAAATATCAAGAGGGAAATGGATACTATCCAATGTATGAATAAGGAAAAGGTTTTTTGCTAGTTACTAGCTATCAGAATCAACAATTACTTGGTGGAATACTATCCAGTGGATACATCCAAAGAACAAAGGCACTACATGGGAAGAATTTATGAAGAGATTTCATAAGGCCCACATTTCTTCTAAAGCTATCACAGAAAAATATCAGGATTTTCTTAATCTTTGACAAGAAGAGAAATCCATCATGGAATATCTACAACAATTTCACCATCTATCTCAATATGCTCAAGAAGTTGTTAATACAGAAGCCAAAAGGATGGCATACTTTATAAAAGGTCTGCGGCCAAATATGAAACGTTATATTATGACTACTGAATTTCCAAACTTATAGACTCTAGCCAACCAAGCCCTCTGGATGGAAGAAGAAATATCAGGATACGTGAGGATTAACAAATGAAACAATCCTTTAATTTTTGACAGATACAACACGTCTCCACTGTAAGCAGCACAGACATCATTGTCACCAGTGTCCAATGAGATTCTTACCTAAGGAAGAGGCCAGCATACAAGCAAGAAGATAGGTATCAACATCATATTAACCACTGATGGAGGAAGGACCCCACCCTAAGAAAGCTAGGGTAGAAAAGGTGATAGATCCACTCTAAAGAACGGCATGAAGAAAAGCATCAAAGAAGATAGTCAAAAAAGCATGAATCATGCATCACCACCAGCCAGGAACAAGAAATAGAATAAAAAAACTACCTTATAACCCTTTTGTGTAGGCAAGTTTCGAAGAATCAAATAGTTTGCTTGTAAAGTAAGGTATGTTGTAAGACCATGGAAATATATGCAACTTGTCTGTACAAAAGCATAAGGAATAAGAAGCTTGTGTCGTATTAAAGTCAATCACATTGGACTTAGTCTTCAACTTCGAACTACAAAAGAATGGAACGAGTGTGACAAAGAGGGAAATTTAAATGGCTACATATAAGGAAAGGATTCTAAAAAGAAGCCAACTTAGTCTAAATAGTAAATTAGAGTGGCGCAGCGGAAGCATGGTGGGACCATAACCCACAGAGCATTGGTACAATATAAACCAAGAACATCTAGGAATACTAGAGGAATTCATAAAGAAATATTAATGCATAAAATTAGTATATGCAGAATGTTCAGCGAGCCAAGCCAAACAATTTACAAGAAAGGTGATAAGGCACATCGAGTCTATAACATATGCAAGGATGGTATACAGGCACAAGCAATAAAGAAGAGAGCGTACGGAAACTTAGATGTAACAAGAAAGGGCAAATATCGACAAAACTACCAAATGACAAGTACTACATGAAGCTCACCCTGAACAAAGAACACAACTTAAGAGAAAGGAATTATGACTGCAACAAGTTTTATTTTCCAATCCATTCTCTAGCATGGGTGGATCTCAGAGACGAGATTGTTTTCAAGGGGGTAGGTTGAAACATCTCAAAAATTCAAAAGGATTTGAATTTTGCTTGAATTCAATTTAAATTTGAATTCCTTCCCAATTTGGAAACTTTTAGCCAAATAACGCTTTCCTTAATTGGAATTCTGCCTTTACCAGCTACTGGTGCCTCTCTCAAACCCGCTTTTACCCCTGTTCCCCAAAGACACCTGTCTCAACTTTGTTCACTCACTACTATTCACACCACCGCTGGCCACATAGTCAATGGGTGTACCTTGAAAAACCAAGCCCTGACATTGCCTTAACAAGCCACCCTAGCTTAGCCACCCACGTGTTGTGACCACCTAAGCCCGCTCCATCGTCGCCACCAACCAACCTCATCTCGTCCTGATGCACGTGTTTGCTTTGACCACCATTGTCGCAACTTTGCCAGCCCTGAGATGATGTAGAGGTCAAGATGCCACCTGGCCATAGCCACTCCACCCCTCTCAGTGATCGTCGTAACCCCTCCCTCACGGCTAACAAGCCGCGCCCCACATCCTTGATCACCGCTACTCATCGCTCGAGGAGACTCTAAGGCTAAGGTACCATGTCACTTGCCAACATCTCCGTGGCCATTTTTGAACCTCACTGAAGTCTCCTATATCATCTTCCCTCGGCCATGTGCCACCGCCAAACTATCCTCCCCACTGTTCCCACCGCCTCCTCCACCCTATAAAGCCGAATCACTCCGCCATTAACCTCCACAGCTACGCCACTGCCCATCACACCTTCTTCTTCATCTCTGGCCAAATCATCCTCAACACCGCCATCACATCGAAGGTAAAGCCCAACTTCCCAATTCATTTCATCCGTTCACCAATTTCCAATTAATTTCACCTATAGCACCACCAAGACCCCACAAACTTAACCCAAGCTTCCTAGAGCCCCAGCGACGAGCTTCACCGCCACCCAAATCATGACACCATGGACAGCCTGCTACAAGTCGAGAGAGCTAAAACCAACGCCATCGTTAACCTTCTCGTCTACCATAGATGCTTAGACACCTAGTAATTTCACTGAAATCCCGCCAAGATGCCGCTATGTCGTGGGTGAGGTCTAACAAACTCCCACCCCCACTAGACCTCACCGGAGCCTTTTGAACTTTACCAAGAACAAAAATGGAAATCATGGAGGAAGATGATACAGTGCCGATTGGGCTAGGCCAGTTTGGCACAATAGCCAAGAACCTGTTTTGAGCAAGGCTATTACTGCTAAACACTGTTCGTGAGACCCAAACCCACACTGTTCATACCAACCCGACCTGACACTATTAACTTTCGTTACTGTTCTAGACCTGGTCCAACATGAACAGTAAAAAAAGGGTCATGTTAGGTCATATTTTAATCAAGTTAACCCTTTAAAATGTTTGTGAGCAGATATGATACTCTTTCTATCTGCAACTGAACTCCTGGGTTGTTACAGGATGTACAACAGCCCTGTTCCCAAAAATAGGTTTGTTACATGCTTTGTGATTTGTTCCATTCTCACTCAAGAGGGGAAGCATAGAAACAGTATTAGCACTAAAAATAGGTGACCAAGAAGGCGGCGTATCCTGTACTCAAATTGTAATCTCAATGTTGTTAACATGAAATGATCCTGCTTAAGATCCCGATACTTATAAGGCCACTACGTCATCGTGCGAGCAACAATAGCACAACTTGCAAGGATGTTGGGCCCAACTTCAAAGCAAGAAGAGGAGAGAGAAGGTATAAAATGAATTGACATGCAACAAATGGCATGGTCAACCAATTTTCTAAGCTTAGCACCGGCATCGTGGTAGGTCGAGTTCTATTTTCTCTCTCTTCTTTCTTTCCTAGTTGGACTAGCACTCTCTTGTACCAACTCACGTAGCACCCCAGATGTGAAATATTCACATATTTGGTATTATATCCACAAATTTTTTTCAATTATGGCCACTGAACACCCATTTTTGCAAAAATGGCCCTCTTCTTGAACTCGAAAGATGCGACAGATGACACGTGTCACCTACCACGCCTAGAGAGCTCGGTAGGAGCCAAATAGCAGGCGGGTGAGTGCGTCAATCAAAGGCTTGACATGGTAGGTGAGAGGGCCCATGGCGCTGTCGAGCCGCCACTGCTTAGCAACAGCCTGACAAGCCACCCTGGCTTGACAGGAGGCAAGGCAGGTGCGTAGGCAGGGTGTAAGTTCAAGCTCCACTAAATTAGTTTTGGTGATTAATGACAAATCTAAATATGAGTCTAACTTGTTAGTGACAAATCTAAATGTGAGACTAACCCGTTTATTGAGGATGATATTGTTTAGTCTCATTTGAATAAAAAAGTAAAAATCATGGAGGTATACATTGGACGTCATATTTTTATATCTTGTTACATTTCTCAGATCCAAAATATAGGTTGAACTACACCAAAATTCTAAATTGAATATATGCACACGTTTTTATTTACACATTCTACTATGCACACATTTAGGAGGAGTTCACTCTATATTTTGATGTTCTTCATCCACACATATTGAGGATCTTTAATTTAAAATGTATCTCTTGAGTATATAAAGCTTGTGTAGTTCATATATACTTACATTGATTTAAATTCAATAATTTGCAATCAGGTTGTCATCAATTACCAAAAGGGAAGAAAGATTGAAGAATATAGTCCCTTCATTATGTGTTGTTAATAATTGGATGATTAATGACAACTAGATATATAGTTTTGCTAACAATTAACACTTCTATTCAAACGAGTTAATTACTTTGAAAGCTTATCCCAGAGTATATAATTGTTGTATACATGATGTATACTCGTAAATGAATTTATTATCTCATTATTTGTTGAGATTGTCGTCAATTACTAAAAGGGAAATGATTGAGAATCTAGTCCTCCATTATGAGTTAATGGCGAGTTTTGGTAATGAATGATAATCAATTTATGGGACTAACATTTTTTATGAGATAGATGAATAGATTAGGTTCCATGATGAGGATAACTTAGGAAGATGACATCATGAGTTGATCATCATCAAGTCCAAGTTCAAGAAGAGGATGCATCATGTATTGATACACATCAAGATCTCAAAAGGAGATGATCATAAGTTAATCATCAAGTCAAAAGAAGACCAATTATGTGTTGATGGAAGGATACATCATAGGTTGATGCATATCAAGATATTGACCTAGACGCGAAGTGAAGGTATGCGCCATCAAGCTACAAAAGGATACTCAAGGTAAAGGTATAACTAGCAAGAGCTAAGGATGTGTTTTTAGTATTTTACCAGTCTTGGTGTTTGGTTGAAAGACCGGATTGCTAGTATAGGATTACTGTATTATTAAGAGGAGTCTTGTCTAGTAACTTGAGTTTCATCATATGGTGATAGCTCAATCCTACTCGCTCTAGCTCTCCAAGGCACAATACTATTGTTTATGAATGTGTTTTATAAATAGTTGAGGCTCATGCTCATGTATCTAATCCTTGTAACATGTAGCTATACTTTATAAATGTGTTTCACAAATAGTTGAATTCCATGTACCTACTCCTTGTGGTATGATCTAAGTTTTCAAATGTGTTTTACAAATTATTGGAGGTCGTGCATTATCTCTTGGCATTGCCTAAGATTGTTTGTTACTATTTTCTTGGACTTAGACTATGATAATGACTCTTTGGATTTCTTCTATTTTTTGCATTGATTTAATATATTGGAAATCATGCAAATAGATAAGTTGTGTAGTCCTCTGAATAAGCTTTCTATAGAGTCCAAGATCACTCAATTCCGACATTGGAGTCAAAGTTTTGACCTTTTTTCAAGTGTCGTCTATGCTGAAATTTACTTGTGGTAGTACTACCTTTATACCTATGGTACTACCACCCTTGTGAGTGTGGTACTACTGCTCCATGGTAGTACCATAGTGCGGTAGGTCTGATTTTTACATGATAGTACCTTTTTTCTAGAGAGCATATTTTTGGGAGTTTTTCCTCCCGTGGAAAACAATAGTACCGCATGATTTGAGTGGTACTACCGCCTAGTGATAGTACCGGCCCTTGAGTGCAGTAGTACTATACTAAACTCCAACGGCTAATTTTTGTACATTTAATAAACCCCAAATAGCCATTGAACAGTAGGTGCGGTAGCACCGGCCATCCCATGGCGACAGTAACACAAATATCGAGTTTTGGAGATTTTCGCCTCCAACAGCTAGTTTTTGTGATGGAGAGTAATAAATACCCTCTTGGCTGGTTGAAGGACTATCTTTTGGCACTCCATTTCATTCTCTTGAATTAGTGTGAGTTTCTCCTCTCAATTACGTATGTGTTGCACCTTGTTTGTAAGTGTCGGAACCCGGAACAACAACTCCGAGTCCCTCTGTGTAAATCGCACTATCCCAGGAAAAGCTAGTGCACACAGGGTTTAACAGCAATGTATATCATGCAAAAATCACCACAGAATATTATTAAATGAAAATACGGCCTTAAGACCAAGTCTTACAATAAGGGCACAAGGCCAACAAAAGAGATAAAACGGCGGAAAGCAGTAAAGGTAGCAGAACAGCCCATCCAGCCTCCCACAGGCGAATGACTATAAGACACGTCCTACTTGCTGAAGTAGTCCTCATCGTCGTAGTCGTCGTCGAAGTCTGGCAACAGATTTAGCAAGGTGAGTACAAAGAGTACTCCCAAGGTAAGCATATAAATGCTTACGCAAGTTACACCGGAGATTATAACAGAGTAGATGCATGCATAGGAATAACAAAGGAAGGCTTAACAGTAAGTTATGCGAAAAAGCGATACTTGAATTTAAATATAACACGTGAGTATGAAAGCTGAATTTTTAATACGATATATGAAACAATGTTTGAAGCAAATAATATCGTTAGCGTAGGCTCCGACCTACACTAACCTAACCACGGGGATCCCCCCCGGACCAAGACCAAAACCACTGTTCGTTTGCCGAAAACCAAGTTTTGTAAAATCCAAGTCTAATCTGTGAAGACTCTACTCAGCATGTTCATGACCGTGAACACGGCTATCCAGATAGTTTGTTACTCTACAGAGGTGTACAACTTTACCCACAAGACATTCCCTCTCACTTGAGCCACGCGATAAACACACTGCCTTAGGTGTGCGGCGGAGAGTTCATGACAAGGCTATTCCGATGATTCATAGCCAAAATAATCACGCCGCCACTAAGGTTTCACCATAACTCGAATCCACGAGTTGGAGCCCCCTCTGGTGCCATGTGAGACTTCTCGCGGCCTACGCCACGCTCACATTCAGCCTATAGCGGAATCATATTTGAAACTTCACAAGTTACTTAGCCAGGCCCGTCCCATACCGGACTTGTGGTAGTACGAAGTGACTTCGTAAAATATTTCACAGAAACGGTGCTTAAGCTGATTTAGGCTCAACCACATACCCACGTGCACGACAATCAACCAGGTGTCACCAAACACGAGGCATGCCGGCACCCACCACCTAACCATTAGCCTAAGTCCAAATCATAAGTTCTATTTTTATTTTTAAACTATTTCCATAAACCACACTTAACTCACCGAAGTCAAGATTAAAAAGGAACTGTCATTTCATGTGAAAGATTGATTCCACCTAAAATTATACTAAGCCAGGCTAAACATTTCTATAAAATTTCTAGTCAATACTATAGTACTAACTAGTTTTCAGTTAGGGTGACAAGGTATATGAATTCGAGATTGAAAATTGGCTATAGTCAAAGGATCATGGGCATAACTAAAATTTAAACTGAATTTAAATTAAATTTGAATAGAAGTACGCATGCATATACAGTAAAACAACATAACTAAATTTGAAATATTAGGTTCAACATGGTCAAAGGTGTAACTTGCATCGAAGTCCTGCAGGGAATCGTCGAACTCGAATTCTCCGGAATCGTCAAGATCTAACGTAAAGAGCCAATTCAAAGAAAATTCAAAAACAAAATTCAAATAAATTCAAAATTTCAAAATGATGCCAGAAATGGATAGGTCATGATTTTAGAAAAAATTAAAAATTTGAACGGGTCAATTTGGAGTTAAAATGAAAAAGTTATAACCTTCCAAAGTTTAAATACAATTAAAAAGAAAATACCCAATTTCTGGAATTATTTTTAAACCAAAAAAGCATTTATGACGTCAGCATGAATTATTTTTTCAAAGGAAATTAAAGGATTATAACGTCAGTAAGGCAATTAGTTTTCGGCCGAATTATTTTTATACTGAAAAATCGGTTTTATTGCGTCAGCATGACGTCAGCAAGGGGTTTTCGGATTTAATTAAAAACTGGTAGGGCTGACGTGGCCTCCACGTGGCTGCCACGTCATGGCTTTATGCCGACGTGGACAGCCGCGCGCGAGGTGGCGGGGAGGCGCCCGGGTGGCGCTGGCGTGGCGCTGGCCGCGACCATGTTCATCGCCACCTCGGCCGGCCCGACGGCACGGCGCGGCGCGGTGGCGCACGAGTCCCAAAGTCGCGGCGCCCGCTGGTGGCGGTGCTGGCGTTGGTGCCAAAATGAAGAGGGAAGTGAGGAGAACGCATCGGTACCTGGCACGGATCCCTAGGGTGATCGGAGGGGGGAATCGGCGAGAAGGGGCGGCAGTCGGAGGAGGGGTTCACGGTGGTGGAGAGGTTCCGGGGGCGCTGTGCTTGGGAAGACGGCCGTCGGGATCGCTGGGCACCAAGCACGCGTCGGGAGGCGTCGGTGAAGCTCGGGAGGCTTGAGGCGGCGATTGCTCGCCGGAGTGCTTGAAGTCGCGGGAGGAAATCGGGCGCGAGGAGGGCTCCGCACTTGGAGGCTACTATTGAGAGATGAGGGAGGGGCGGTGTGTCGAGGAGGAGCTCGGAGAGTCCCTTTTATAGGCCGAGGAGGGGGGTAATGGCCGCGCATAAACTCGCCGGAGAGCAACGGCTCGGAAGTCCAATCGACGACAAGAATGCGGCTGCAATTAGGGCTAATTATGCCTCCAACAAAGGGGAAAAGGCAATTTAAATCTGCATTAGTGTGGGAGGGAAATCGGGAAGGAAACCGAAGAAATCAAAGCTTCGGTTTTCCTTTTAATGGCGGCAGCGGAGCGGCGGACGCGTGAGGAAGAAAGGAAAGGGGGTGGGGAAGACGGGCCTAACAAGCGGGGTCCACCAGTCAGCGAGAGAGAGAGAAACGGGAAGGTGCGAGGGGAACGGTCGGATCTGCAACGGGTGGCAGGAGGAGGAAATCGGGGTCGTCGGGTGCTGCGCGAAGGGGTAAGTGAGCGGGGACGGTCGTGATTCGATCCGACAACCGGGACTGAATCCAAGCCGTTGGGGTCTCGGGTGAGGGGTTTTAGTGACAGCGAGCGGGCGGGATGAAATCCGACAACGGTGAACGGTCCCGATCACACCACGTGTCGGCAGGAGCGGAGGGGAAGGCGAGATGAAGCGGTAAGTTGGATCGGACGGCTGGGAAAAGATTCGGCGGTGCGGGTTCGACCCGATGGGTGACAAGTGTTGGCCTCGGGAGGGTTTGGGGTTTAAAATTTCTTTTGAATTCCAGAAAAGATAATAAGCTATATAAAGCTCGAAAAAATACCAAATAAATTTTGAAAAATCCGAAAAAATTCAGAGAACTTTCTGGAACTATTTGAGACTTAACAAAAATATTTTCCACCTATTTTGATATTTATATTTTGTAAAAGCACAAATTAACTTTTAAGGGAAGAGTTTTAAATCTTTATAATTTTCTGAAAATTAATATAAATACATATTTGCCTTAAGGAAGATGAAATACATTTATTTTGACTTTCATGAAATGCAGCAAAAATCAATTCGGCTTGTCTAAATTAAAGTTTTTAATTTTCTTAAACCAGGGCTTGAAACAAAATCCAGGAAAATCCAATAAACATTTTAATAAAGGGATAAGATTTTTGGGATGTTACAGTAAGGAGAAGGGTCTCTAGTTGCATGTGTTGCATTTAAAGGTATATTTTCAAATCCACTTGAGTTTGTGCATTCATACACGTGATGAGAGTCAAGCAAGAGGATTAACTTGTTACTCTTAGAGGTTACTTACTCCTAGACGGTGTTGAACGTATCATCTCCGATAATCTTTCCAAAGAAGATTATGAGAAGACCCGGTGTGTTGTGAAGGTTGGAACTCACCTACTCGTAGTGGAAAAGAGATACCACTAGCGGAATTTGGATGTTTGGCTTAATTCGTGGAGTCTGTCTAATTCGTTTAGGTTTACCTCAACGTGGACTAGGAGAGACTGGTAAGTCTCCAAACACCACGGTAAAACATCGTGTATCAATTATTGTTTGCTCTCTTGTGCTCAATCTCATTCAAGCAATTTACATTCATATAATTAAATTGAATGCTTGTCACCCTTGATTACAAACCTTTGATATAGATTTAGATTGTTGGTGCACTTAGCTGAACCTAGTTGATTTAGATCTTATTTATGCAAAGCTAAATTGATTTAATGCTTTCACATTATAAACTTTGTTTGAGCCAAAGAAATTTTAAAATAGCCTATTCACCCCCTCTAGTTGGCCAAAGGAAAGAGATATTGAAAGACGAGTTTGTAATATAATTTTGAGGTGGTTTAGCCGTGATTTACGATCCTTCATAGTTACAAGTATTGTGGAGCGGGTGAATACTTTCGAAAAAATATATGCTTCATTCGCATGCGAGCGATGCTCTTAATATACCGTTAGCATTTCATTAGTGTAACTGTGGTTTTGTAATGTCAAATGCGACAGGTAGCCATGTTTAGTTGACAGATGTATTTCTGTAATTAGCCATGTTTATTTATTGTAAATAGCTGCAAAAATATAGGCAAAAAATAGCTAAAATATTTTTATATATGCCGTACATATATATTTATTGCTCTCATACAATTATAGAATGGCACCTAGTTTTTTTTAAAAAAGCAAAAATTTCACAAAAAATATAACGTACTATTGCTTCTACTTACCACTCTTAGTTCTTGACTCACCTCTTTTCTTTATATCTTTAAACTGTTATTAATATCCTTATGTACAATTGTAGATGGTCGAATCAGCTGACCAGGCCCACGTGACTACTTGATCCATGGAAAGGACGAAGGAGAGTTGCCAACACACCGCACAAACAAATGCAATACCTAGGTTACCGCCACCGTCCCATCTTCTAGGGGCGGAGGACCTAGGAATTCAAGGGATGGAAGACCTAGGAAGGAGATAGGGAGACCTGGATGATGAAAGTCTTCTTGTTGCAAGGGAAGGCCAGTACACCTCCCGCACCTTCCATACCGAGCACCTCAGAAGCGCTTCCACTGACGCCCTTTAGGACGCCGCCGCTTGGCTTGTGCTCGTATGTGAGAGATCCATGAGGCCGCTATGTTGATTTTCTTATTTTGCCACTATCCATCCCTCTGGGAAGGATGACGCTATGGTGAGACATTCGTCACCGCCTCTGAGGATGACCCGCTCCTGATCCACTAGTTCTAGCTCCCCCGAGTTGTAGGAGCCACCTACATTGAGACTCTAGAGGATATCTCAGGCCTCCGCCAGCTCCTCACCCCCAGCTACAGCCACGCCGAGACTCTCCATGCTAGGCTTGCCAAGAGATCATGAGAGGGCTACCACAGTTGCTAAGCTCGAGTGGACTGTAGTAGCAACAGCGATCCATGCTCCAACACCCGCCGGACCCCCCCAATAATCCCCATGAACCCTTCTCTGACTCAGCCACTCACCGAAGGACTATGCCTAAGGATCACTGTGCGTAATAGCGTGCAACACCCTAGCCTGCTGATCATCACCAGTATTGGAGATACTAGCCAAGGCCACAATCGCTCCTACTCCAGCTCAGCCAACTACAGTCGCTCCCGCTCTCACTCCAGTTCACCCGATGACTATAGCACCTGCTATGGTAGTCCTCATGGAGGAGTAGCCCAACCTACGAAGTAGATCAACTCGTAGTGCTTACTAGGAATATGTTTTTATTTGTAAGCACCAACCTATGTACAAAGTAGCAGACGTATCATGTATTGTATCTACATGACCGAGTATGGCCTAAGTGCCATGTGCTAGCTATCATGTGCAACTTAACCAAAATATTATAAATGTTGTGTGGCCATCTTAGGCCTTGTGGTTTATTTTATGTTTTTCTTATTCACTTGGTTCTTGAAATATTTTCTTGAGATATCAGTGAGTCGACAGTATGCATCATCTTTCCCAGTGATTTGATAATACGCACCAGCTTTTTGTAGTGAGTGGACAACACACCAACTTTCCTAATGATTTAACAATACATACTAGCTTTTCACAGCGAGTGAACAACACACACTAGTTTTTCCAGTGATTTGATAATATGTACCAACTTTTCACAGTGAATGGACAACACGCACTGTTTTTCCAGTGATTTGACAATATGTACCAACTTTTTGCAGTGAGTGGGCAGTACACCTAGCTTTCTCAGTGATTTGACAGCATGTACCAACTTTCTCCAGTGAAATGATAACGCGCACAAGATTTACTCCCAAACAGTGCACACCGACCGCTTATAAAATTTGGCCAGCCCCCACAACCAAACCCAAGACTCTGATTGAGTTGATCTCAAAACTACGAGAAGAGGAGGGGGAGAAGAGAGGAGAGATACAGGACATCACTACACCACTAGTAGGGATGTCGAAGTACAAAGAGATGTTTTGCAAGTGGAAGTGGGCCGCCAAGAAGAGATCGTACCCTGATAATTCTTCTAAGGATGAATCTATGTCATTGGAGTTTTCATGGCTGCAATGCAATTGCGATAATCCAACACATATCATTCAATCCACACACCTGACAACCGCCGCCCGGGTACGACAAAGTTCTTATAAGCATGTATTTGCTATTTCACGTTGCATGTTTTATTTTGCACATCTCTAACCTAGTCCATCCAAGCCATCAGACCATAGAGTGATGTTACTTCTTCCAATGGATTGATAGCCTAGATTGTACGATAGGGCATTCAATGACAAAAAAATGCTCAACTACCCCGTGGCGCTAGAGAGATTTACACGCTAGAAACCTTACACCCTGAATGATAGCAAAAATGGCAAGGGTAAGGTGACAGTGGTCCCCAAAGCCCCCACTGAACACCAGATTATTTTTGACTGAGACAAACCTACACAAGTTATGGAAGCCGAGTGCTGGGCCCAGGTCATGAGGGCTAAAGCTTGGGAAGGAGAGAAGAGAAAGGCACCAATGGACCCAAATGTGTACAATGACTGACTAGAACCATGACTTCTAAAAGGCGCATATGTTTCTTAGCTATAGTTGGGATTGATGGTTTGTGCGTGTTTCCACTTGTATCGTATGAGTTATGAGACAAACACACGCACCTAACCAGACCCTACAAGCCATGTAATTCGCATATTCATTACGAAGTGCTTTGTCGGTCTACACAAGGTTCATTACGATAATTGTTTGCAACAATGTATCTTTACTACTTAACATAGGGAATTTGTGATGGTGGTTCATCTGCCTCTGAACCCCCTTGCATCTTCCTAAAAGGTTCTATGCACACACAAATAAACAATAATAGGATTTCTTAATGCATATCAAAGCACACATTTTAAACTAGTTTGCATGGGAATTCAAGTAGTGACAAAGAAATTGAATTTATTGCATGGCACTGCCGATCTAGTGCTACAACTGAGCGCCCCAGGCCCCAAGCCTCCTCTCGGCTAGGGGTGAATATCAAGCTAAGTCCTCATCATATTGAGATTTTCCCAAAATTGGAATAATTTGATTTCATATCATCTTACGTATAGTTTGAAAGTATTTTTGGAAGTGAGCTAGCAAACCGAGCCAAGCTAGAATCCAAATTAATAAGTATAATTAAAATAATTTTGAACCAAGCCATCAGGCTCCGCTAACAAGTTTTTTTGCCACCCCTACCCCATCCCCTGCCCTTGGTGGCCTTGCTGCCGAGTCGGTACAGCTCAACAGTGCTTACCAAGTAGGGGTGGCTCAACAGCGTCATGGGCCCGCCCACCTACCATGCCGTGCCTCTGGTTGCTAGCTATGCTTGCTCAACTTGCCACACTATCCAGCTCCTACTGAGCTCCCTAGGCGTAGTAGCTGACATGTGTCATCTGCCATATCTTCCGAGTCGGGGAGGGGGCCATTTTTGCAAAAATGGGTGTTTGAGAGCCAAACTAAAAAAAGTGGCTATAGTGCCAAATACATGAATAGTTCCCCAGTTGTAGAAGGCCTAAAGGTATTTACAATAGATGATATGTTTTAGGTGAAAATGCAAAGCACAATGAAAGGTCTATATGAAACATTAAGAATATATTAGGCCCTATTCCAAACAGCTGATGATTTCTGACTTCCAAATGCCAAAAGTCGTTTAGAACACGCTAGCTTCTTGACATGGTTTTTTCTTTTCCCTTTTCTCTTGCATTATCCATGGAGATATAACATTGTTTTTAATTTTCTTATTTTTCTTCATGTTTCTTTAATTGAATATCTCAAAAAAGCTACTAGCCACTACAGTGTTATTTCAGCTAAAAGCCAAAAGCCACAATACTTTAAAACATGGCCTCAATGTCTCGTTGGAGCACTCTTGCAAGAGTATACCTCTAACTTGAGACCGCGCAATCAATCGAGTCATCTACTCGTGGTAGTCATTCTCCGCTCCAGATAAGTGGACTTCGAACCTTCATAAGCCTCCTAGTGCCTCTCATAAGCTCTCCAAGGAAGGTCACGAGCCAATATGTTGGACCTTAGAGCGATGACTTCGGATCCTCTATGTAAATTGCACTAGTTTAGGATCAACTGATGTATACAACGATAATAGAGATACATATCAAGCACACTAACAAACTTTATTAATTAAAAGAGTACATCCTTATGGCCAAAGTTTGCATCATTAGTGCTCATTGGCAAAATAATAAAGAAAAATAATAGCAAAAAATAATAGCGAAGCCCAAGAGCCTATCCACAGGCAAATGACACTAAGACGCGGCCTACTCATTCTAGTCCTCACTAGTCACATAAAAGGGGGCCCCAATCTGGTGGATTGTTTATTAGGGTAAAATCTTAGTGGAGGTATGACCAGATTGACGACTTCACTTTGTAAAGGCATTGTTATGATTACTCAGTTGCATGCCTACGGAAGCGTGTAGTGACCAACATCATGAGTCTTCATATCTATTTATTGTATTTTTTTAAATACCACTTTATGCTCAAATAACCCTATATGCCTTCCTTTGTTAAGCTTGCATTATTATTGCATTTTTATGTAACTTGTGAGTACAACTTTGTACTCACCTTTGTTATCTCTACTCAGAGGAGGACTGTCCCATACTAGCCTTATGGTAGTATGATAGGGCTTTGTAGCAATAGCTTATAAACCAGTCCTTAATTAACTTAGACACTTCCCGCATACCCCTTATGCCTAGTATCCACGTTAATCACCCAGCGACAATGTAAGCTAGCGAGAATCCACCATTTGACCATTTTCCTAAGTCTAAACCAAGTTTTATATTTTATTTTGAAATATTTTATCGACTTTCTTAACTCACCGAAGTCGAGAATACGTTTTAAAAGCTTATCATTTTATGTGAAAATGGTGTTCCCACCAAGAATTATATCTATGCAGGTCTAAGCATTTGCTACAAAATTCTCTAGCCATACAAGTGTACTAACTATTGTTTTATTCTAGGGTGACAACAAATAGGAATTTGCAAAGCCAAAGGTGTCATAACAATTGGGGATTAACTAAAGTAAACAGGAATTAAAATACCATAAATAAAATCAGGCAATGCAATAATTTAAAGCAATATAATTTTATTTGACAATTTGGGATGAACATAATCAAGGTGTGTAACTTATCTTGCTCTGTTGACTAGTGTGAATCGTCGTAGAAGTATTCCTCCGAATCATTGAAGTCTACACATGAAAATAACCCATCAAATTCAAATAAAATTTAAGTAAATTCAAATAAACATAAAAAATTTGGAAACATTATAGATTTGGATAGATCATGATTTTAGATGAAATCGGAGCTAGAATGAAGGAGAGTAGGCTTATAGAAGTTTGAATACTAAAGAAATTGAATAAAACAAGTTTTTAGAATTTTTCTAAAGGAAAAGGGAATTATGATGTCAGCAGGGAATTTTCATTCTTGGCCAAATTAATTTCAAATAGAAAAATCGGATTTATGACGTTAGGTTGGCGTCAGCCTTACACGTGGTTGCTAACATGGCATTTTTTGCTGATGTGGTTGTTAGCTGGCTAACACATGGCGCTAGTGTGGCGGCCACATGGCATCCACATGGACCCGTCCATTAGGTGACAGGCCACGTCACTGCCACATGTGTAAAAAACCTACATGGCTGCTTGCTATGCTAGGCGGGCTGATGTGGCGCTTGTGTGGTAGCCGTGCCATTATGTGGTGTGCCATGTAGCACCTTCTGGCATCCACATGGGTGCGGATGCTGAGGTGGCATCACCGGTGGTGGTGGTGCATGGGGCCCTATGGCCCACCAATGCACGGCGGCTCTAGGGGGTGGCGTATGAGGGAGAGGGGGAAGCGGGAATCCGATTATACCTAGTGTGATGCTAAAAATGGAGGCAGTTGGTGATGGAAGGAGGTAGTGGCGAGCTCGGTCGTCAGCGGTGCTGGGGTTCCGGTGGTGGAGGCACATGACCGAAGTGTGGATTGGAGTCGCACGCGCGTGGGAGTCTTCTAGGGGTGATGGCGTGTCTTGGGGCTAGACGGTTCGCTGGCAATTTCTCGCTGGAGGCACTTGTCGGTGTAGAGGAGCTAGTAGCATAGCACGAGGGCTCTTGGAAGCTCAAGAGTAAGGAGTGAAGGCGGGGTGTGGTGTGGGGCTAGGAGGGGGTTCTCGGGGTTTTATAGGGTCGAGGGGTGTAGCGGCGGCAGCAGAATTGCTCTCCTGAGGACTCAGCGGTGGTTAGAGGTGGATAAGGAGGGGGCGGCGCCAAAAGAGGGGAAGAGGGCGCACGGAGTGCGGGAGAAGTAAGGGGGAGAGGCTGGCTGATGCGGGAAGATAAGGAGGCGGCTGGGAAGGGCAGGCTAGCCAAATAGCTAGGTGGTGGTGGCGCTAGCGTGGGGAAGAAAGGAAGGAGCAGAAGGAAGGAGATAGGGGATGGTCCACTGGCAGTGAGGGGGCAAAGGAAAGGAGAGAAGGTGACGGGGATGGAGGTAACGACTGACAGGTGGGCCCAAGAGGGAGAGAGAGAGCGGCGGCGGGGATGGTCCAACACGCACGAGGTCGATCTGGGCTGTCCACGCATCGTCCCAAGAGAAAGGCAGGGAATTTAAATTTTAAAATTTTGTTTTGATTGTTTAGAAACTCCAAAAAACAATTAAAAGGCCTAGAAAGTAGTAGAAAGCTTCAAATAATTCCCAAGAATTCTTAAAAATTCTAGAAATTACAAGGAACTCAACAAAAATAAAATAAACTTAATTTGACCACAATTACACACAATTTTATTAAATTTCACTATAAGCCAAATTAAAAAAGAAAAAATAAAATTTCAGAAATATCCAATAAATTCTAAATAAATTGAAAACAATTTTAGGATGTCACACAATATCTTCAAGGTGCATAAGAGATGTCAATTTTCAAAAGTAACAAGCAACTAAGAGTGATACACAAACTTGTTCTATCTACTCTCTCAAATCTTTAATCAAAGCTTATCAATGACCCTTGAACTCTCCTAAGAGTTTGATGTAGCTTTAGAGTCGCAAGAGTGCTAGAATGAATGCCTAACCTTCTTAAATAGACTCCCAGCTTGAAAACTAACCATTTGCCACATTTTCTGAAAAAGTCACAGTAGATCCGGATAATCCGCTTGGACCTGTATCATCCGTCTTAGTCCATTTTCTTAGAGTTTCAATGGTCATTTTTTTCAAATGTTGCACTTACCGGATCAATCGACCTAATCTGGATTATGTAGTTCACCAGACCATCCGCCTAGTACAAACGTTGCACTTAAATCCACATGACCAATGATCCGCCTCGATGATATGGCTTGACTTGGATCATCCGCCTCGATGGAAACCATTTGAAAACTCTCTATTCCAATGATCCGCTAGATCCGGATCATCCGCCTAGCACTTAGCAAAACTTGAATACTTTGTTGGACCAATGCTCTGGGTCAATGATCTACACTGACTCGGATTATCCGTCTTTATAGAAAATCTCAAATGAATAGTCCAGGACTATCTGGATCGATGATCCTCTCCAATGCTCTGGGTGCCCCGGATTATCCGTTTGTGTTGAAAAACCGAAGAGCATAGTGAAAAACCTGTCGCGACTAATCGTCCAACCCTGTTCTTCGTCTCACTCGGGTAATCTACCTCTGTTGGGTTTCTAGACTTACCTCAAAATTTGATTAAAACTTTGAGATTTCTCCAAATAAAATTTGATTCTTGGCACTCTCTAGCTAAAATATGACATTGCTACAAAAAGGGTCATCCTAGACACCTCATCATAGATGGCTCAACACAAACGTCAGTGATAAAGTTACCATAGACGGTTTTACAAGATGAACCGTCTAAGTTCACCGTGATGGAAAGAATCGTCTGTAATAACCTACTTATCATAGACAATTTTTATTTCGAACCGTTTGTGATACATTATAGACGGTTCAGAATAAAAACCGTCTATGATATCTATACTTATCAAATATGATTTTTATTTTGAACCGTCTATGATACATCATAGATGATTCAGAACAAAAACTGTCTGTGATGACCTATTTATCATAACAATCCATTATCTAGAACCGTCTGTGATAATATTTTAACTTACCCACTCTCACCGAATTTGAATTTCCCGCTTATCTCACTGGATTTGTTCTTTAAAATAGAAGGCTCGGCTGTTCTTCTCTTCATGTCCTCTTCTCTCTTCTCACTTCTCCTCCACTTCACCTCGTCAAATTTTTCATAAAAATAGAAGGCTCGGTTGGCTTTTCTTCTCCTCATCTCATCTTCTCTTTTCTCAGTTCTCCTCTACTCCTCTCCTTTGCCCCCTCTTCTTCAATTTCATTTATCCGATTTTGTTAAAATTTGGATGCTCAAAAATTTGGCTAAGTCTGGATTTAGGCATCCAAGCCATGATAAAAACTACAGACAACCAATTTTTTGTGCATCCAAACCACTATAAAATGCAGATTTAGCCAAGTTTTGAGCATCCAAGCCATGGTACAACTATTACAGATGATTTTACTAAGAATCGTCTGTGTTAACTGATTATTACATATGGTTCTAGTTTCGAACCATATGTGATAACGGATGATCACAGATGATTCTAGTTTCAAATCGTCTGTGATAATGGATAATCACGGTTTTAGTTCTGAATCGTCTATAATACGGTTTTCACATACGGTTCAAAAATTATTTGTGATAACTCCTATTATCACCGACCTATGAAGTCAGACGATACAAGAAACCGTCTGTGATGATCTTTTTATAATAGTATGAGTAATACGATGTAGTGTGTAACACACCTAGTTATCTATCCTATCCAAGTTTAATGTACTTGCCTTGAACTCCTCTTAATAGTACAACTAATGCAAAATAAGAACCTAATATATAAATTGATCCAAACTCGGCTCCCTAAATCAATTTTAAACATAAGGTCCTTAATCTTTGTCCAAAAAGACTTTGCCAACCACAAAGCATAAAAAGAGATATATGAAAACCAAGATTTTCCCTCTTTTTTGCTCAAGACTTAACTTAGTACATTTCATCTAAAAAACAAGTTAGTAATGACATAATAGTGTTATTAATCATCAAAATACTAAATCTTCACAAAATTGAGGCCTAGATGCTTATAGTCGCACATCCACAACGAGTCGGCTAACTCGGAATTCATTTTCGCTATTTCGATTTCCCAAATTCGCTCCTCCCCGCGCTCTCCATTTCATTTCCGCGGTTCCGCCCGACAGAACCAAATCGAAGCGGCAAAACCACATGGCCCCGCTGAATCCTGACCGCTGCCATCCCATCCAATAGAAAAGCACCATTGCTCCTCCCACGGATCGCCAGCCCAAACACACCTCATCGCCGCCGTCCATGCCCATCCAACGCCTCCCGTTCCGCGCCCACCCCCCAAAATTTCCCCTATAAAATAGCCCGCACCGGTAAGTGAAGAAACCAAGCCCAAACCCGCCTTGTTCAAGTTCAAATCCTCTGGAAATCTCCAGCCTCATCGCCGTCGTCGTCGTCCTCCTCCACCCGATCCCCATGGCTCGCACGAAGCAGACGGCGCGCAAGTCGACGGGCGGCAAGGCGCCGCGGAAGCAGCTGGCGACCAAGGCGGCGCGCAAGTCGGCGCCGGCGACGGGGGGAGTCAAGAAGCCGCATCGCTTCCGCCCGGGCACCGTCGCGCTCCGGGAGATCCGCAAGTACCAGAAGAGCACGGAGCTGCTCATCCGCAAGCTCCCTTTCCAGCGCCTCGTCAGGGAGATCGCGCAGGACTTCAAGACCGACCTCCGCTTCCAGAGCTCCGCCGTCGCCGCGCTGCAGGAGGCTGCCGAGGCCTACCTCGTCGGCCTCTTCGAGGACACCAACCTCTGCGCCATCCACGCCAAGCGCGTCACCATCATGCCCAAGGACATCCAGCTCGCGCGCCGCATCAGGGGCGAGAGGGCCTAGGCTTGCAGGCGTCGTCGGCGCGGTGGAGCTTATGCAGTCTGCTAGGAAGATCTATGCTTTCGTGTTCTTGCCATGGTTCGGCCTTGTTGGGTTCGTAGGATTAGGGAGACGTTTCCAGGGTGTGTTAGATGGTATCTTGTGAAGTTGTAATGGTGGCTTCTTATCTGAATGGAAATGCAATGTGATTTGGTACTTATATGAATTTGTTTTTTCAGATTCTGTGGACATGTTCTGTTCGTGCGTCTGATTTTATGGTGTGCCTCCCAAATTCTGATCTATCGAGTGCTTGGATGATGTTTTGGATGTAATCTTGTAGAAAACTCGGATGTTTTGGATTTGGGAAACAGCATTTTGCTTCGCACAGACAAGTGAATTTCAGCAGAGGTTAAATTTCAGGCATGCATACCAGTAATTCAGCAAACCATTGCACAGAAATAACTAGTTCAGGTTTTTTCTTCTTACACATCTGATGATCTGATCAAACAGGGAAGATACATATCAGACTCAGGACTTGTCCATGGTTATATTACAGGCTATAACTACCAATAGTGACATGCTAGTATGCTGCACAAGAGTCTACCCGCCTGCCCCGTCTGACAGTTGCAAGAGAGCTACCGCAGTTCATTGCAATGCGCATACTGCATGCCTTGCTAGTGGCTACCACAATACTGGCGATGGATGTGCCCAGCCCCAGGTGAATGTTTGTCTTCGGTTGCCCACAATTGCTGAATGATACGCAGAAAGCATCTGAATTTCAGCCTCCTATTGCTGGCGGATACATAAACATCTGGATTTGAGAAATCAGCTCCGCCCGAGACTTGCAAGAGAGCTATCACAGTTCGTAGCGTTGTGTACGCTGCATGGCTTGCACATACTGATGATGGATGTACCCAGGCAAATGGTTGTCCTTGGTAGGCTCCAATTGCTGGTTCAAACAGGAGCTGATTTGAGAAGTCAATTCAATCTTCAAGAGGAGCTGGTGGATTCCATCAGTTATAATCAAAAACAAATATGCGCTGTCACTTGTGACGAAGCTGCTGATTTCTACAAGCCCTGAAAAGATGGAAAGCAAACTGCTGAAATCAGTCTCACAAAAAACCTGCTGAAACCAACCTGTAACTCCACACTCTATTAACTTCTTGTTGGCCAAGAAAGAAGTGACAGAGCCCAAGTTTGATGAATGCATGTGTGCATTTAAACTAGAAAGTAAGAAAAGAAGCAACTGCAAAGCTTTATCGCCATATACCTGCTGATTATGTTGGCTGTTACTGGATGGCTGAGGAGCGTGATATGTTGCAAAACCTAGTTCCTGAAAGACAATGACAGCGTGAGTAATTTTTCAAATACTCAGGTAAGATTTGAAGGGTACTTTTTTTTTCACAAAGAGAGTGAAGGACAATTGAATTTACTCTTGATACAGTGGGGAAGCTAGGACTTAAGCCTGGCCGCATTCCTTCGTAATTCATGTGCCCCATTGGAAATGGATTAGAAAGGCCAATGCCCTGGATATAGGAAAAGCAAGGAATTAAAGTAACCACATCTCTGAGACAAAATGCGCACATAGGTATGCAAAAGCACATGAATATTATGTCAGAACACTACTACAGAAATCATCATCACAGACAGTTTTCTGAACCGTCTGAATTTATGAGTTAGTGATAATACGAGGTCATCACAGACAGCTTTCGAACTGTTTGTGATATACGGTTTTTAGTTAAAAACCGTCTGTGATTATCAGCTATCATAGACAGTTTTTAGTCCCCTAAATCTATTTCGGTTTATTGGCTAGCCTCAGGAAATGCTAGCCATGCCCTTTGAAATAAGTAGATCAACATGTACATGTATACATACAATTCACATCTCAATTCATTTCACAAACATAAAATATTCAATTCACATTTCAATTCATTTCACAAACATAAAACATTCAATTCACATCTCAATTCAATTCACAAACATAAAACATCACTTTTGCAAATCAATTAATTGAAATGAAACAAAATATCCATTAACAAATACACAATTACAAAAGATATACATTGCATTTGTACTTAGATGGTAACATTGCATTTTTTATTGCTCTATCACTCCGAAATCGAGGTCTCGCGAAAGGAATAGATTCATAATCAACGAACTTGTCAGGCTGCTTAAGCAATACTTGGATGGTGCATGATTGCCATCCAGGTATTACTTGTGCAGCCTGATAAGTCGTTGATTATATATTGTTCCTTTTACAAGACCTTGATTCCGGAGTGATAGAGTAATAAAAAATCATTCTACGTTGTGGAACTCTCCTTGTGAATTTATGACTTGAGCCACCAAAAAGTATACGCACTCTCCTCGAATTTATGCAAGGTCGGTATGTTGCAATGCAATTGTCGGGATGAACGCAATCTGTCGAGAGGAATATCAAAGTGTGTATTATATAACCTGATAAGTAAGAAATAATTATGGAAAGATTGATAAACCTTTGAATTGGTGATCTTCGAAAAATCGAGAAGTAGTCTCATATGGTGGCAAACGTATAATCCACATGTGTTGCCCTACGGCTGCTGGTGGCACTGTAAAAAATAGAATGTGTTAATTCAAGAGGCATTACCACCAATTGTTGCATAGGATTAATTAATGTGTACTAGTGAATACCAAAATTTTTTGAACATGTTTCAAGCTGTTGGCCCCTTGCGTCGAGAGACCTGCCTTTGTAATGTACAGGGCGAATGACCTATGTGATTCGAAAAAGTTAACCTTAGTCATTCGGAAGAAAGAAAGATACAATATAGTTATGTATGGAGAAAATGTACTTACCTATCGATTAATTGGTTGATAACTATGTAGTCGGTTTTATTCTTACTTAGAGAATCAAGATATATTATCTTGTTTTATTTTGGTACAATTACTGTTAAAATCCAGTGGAACCCTTGATTGTAGGGCATAAATACGTATTCCTTATCGCGTTGATCCAGCAGTGCTGCTGTAATGTACATCTCAACGAAGGATGCATCCTCGGTGATAGTATGCATGGCGACCAAGTGTGGGTCCAGGAAACCAATTGATGAGTTGGACGATCTAGCTTCAGTCACCATGTATATATATATACACATGAAAACAACAAATTATATATGATATTTATCGGTATGATATGAACAGAGACTGTGATTGTACACACTTACAGCGTCCAGCATTGAATGAGTGTGGTGTCAAGAGCGTTGAGCGTGAAAAGATCAAATAAATCCTCAAAGGTTACCGCGAAGACACAACCATGAATATTATGCTGTAAATGCTCTGGCCTAAATTTGATAGTGATACCTGAGCGTCGTTCTCCCTGTGGCTTATTGTCCTGTTCCATATACCAAGAGTGTAATCTCTAGCAACTAATGCCTAGGGTTAGGAGGCACTCCACTGGGACGATCAGCGGCTCGCCTAACACAAATTTATGGGCCAATGGCAGGTACGAAATATCATCATCATTGGTCTTCTTTGATTTGCCCTTGCTGCCTCGGCTGTAGGTCGACTTCATGATAGTCTACTGTACAAGTAGCACTGGTGAAAGTTGCTGCACTGGGAATAGCTCCCGTGGACATGACACCGGTGTAGGTAGCGGTGGTGGAGATAGGCCTTGTGGAGATAGCACCAGTGCATGTAGCTCTGGTTCGGATTGCCCTCATGGACCTACCACCGGTGAAGAAGCCTCCAGGCAGATATCGCTTTCGGGCCACTGGATGAAGGTTCCAATGGCTTGCCCTAGAGTCACGAGCTCGTCGCTGGGGGGCCTCGGTAGCGGGACGATCTCGAAATTGGCATGCACATTATCCACATTCACTTTTCTGAAGCCTAGCACTAAAGGTGCACCGTGCACCAAGGCCCCGGGACTGGACGGATATGCCTGGCCCTAAGCAGCGTACAAGACAACAGAGTCATATCTCACTTGGAACTTGCACTTCGTAGGCTCCTACATAACGATACAAAATTAGCTACTCCAATTGGCCTATTAACGGATCGAGCATTCCAGAGATAATAATTATTACCAGGATGTTATCCACAAGAAATCTGGCCTCGCCTTTTGTCGTAGGATTGGACGCGCAGCTACTACGACGGTTGGGGGTGTTGGCTAGCATAGGAGCGGCGGGGGCGACATGCTGATTTTCTATAAATCTTCGCATCTTATCTCTGACGTAATCAACAAGCTCTTCTCTAAGAGATGCTTTGAGCTCCTCTCGTAGCCGTGCCTCATGCTTGGCTTTGCTTCTCTTCTTACTCCAATACAATTCAGAGTTATCTTAAAAACCATGTTTCCAAGGAACATAAAGCCCAAGGCCTCTCGTACGACCGGGTGCTCCTTGTTTCCCAGTGTCGCGGAGAGTATATCTCTCTCCCTAGTTGACTTGAATGATCCTTGGGAAAATTCTACACTCAGTGCATCCAAGCGTTGGGACACTTTTTGGTCTGTCAGGGTTCCGGAAAGAGATGTCCCCCGACGACGTGATAGATGACCTCGCTCTAATCCAATTTTGAGCTCGTTCATCCGGGATCGTGGCAAATGGCGGGGCGGTGTCCCGTCGGATTGCCTATTCATCCTCTTGCCTCCACTGCTGGATTTTACCAGCATACCCAGCTGTACCGAATCTGTGGGGTGTGTGTTTTTTGCTTGGAGGGCCTTGTGCGCCGCACTTGCACTTCTAATATCTTTGGTCGTGTTCATCGTCTTTAACTCTTCCCATTGTGGTTCTAGGAATGGGTACTTATGAAAGGGTGTTAGATCCTTCTCCACAAACTGCTTGACAAGCACGCTTTTGAAGTTCTTCTATGCTTTGCACGCCGCTAGCAAGGCATGTCTTTGCACGGAGTCGTGGTATTCTTCTGGGATCTCGAACGATGTAAAAATCTCTGTCAGTAGCTCACGTTTCCGAGTCTCACTCATGGTCTTCCATGAATCGAATGTGATCTCAATTCGTTCTCGTGCAACTATTCCAATCGTTCTTCAAAATGCGGCGGCTGCTCGGCGAGGAAGGAGAGGGGTCCCAGATCCATCGATCTTTGTGATGGTAAATCGGCCCTCGGGCTTTTTCGATAGTCCTCTTCCTAAGCGTTTTGATTTTGGAGCGGACGCATCCGGCAATGATGTTGAAGAATGCGCGGATGACATGTTGGCCTTCTCATATATGAAAAGCAATATTTAACATATATTGATATATTCACACGTATATATATATATATATATGTATATATATTCATAAGTAACATATATATCAAGTGTTCTAATAAGCCAAGTATATATATGAAATCAAGATACATATATATGAAAAGTAAGCATAATGTATGTTCATGTTAATGAAATTTGATTTTAATTATTGCTCTCAGAAAACTAGTTGCACAAGAAATATTCTTTACAATTTCTAGGTTATGAATCACAACATACATATACTAACTTATACATCGGTATCACAATGGGTCACAGCATATGAATCACAACATGCATACACACACACACACAGAGACAGACACACTAACTTATACATGAATCACAGCACGACGGATGTATTTTGGTCTACGAACCTTGCAAGGGGGACTGCACGACGGGTCCGGGGTCGGCACCTTGCGAGGGGGACTACACGACGGGCTCAGGGACGGCGGCCGGTGACGACGGGCTCGGGGAAGGCGGCCGGTGACGACGGGCTCGGGGAAGGCGGCGGCCACTGGTTCGGGACAGTGGCAACGGGCTCGGGACGGCGGCGATTGGCTCGGGATGATGGCGTCGGGCTCGGGAAGGTGTTGGCGACGGGCTCGGGAAGGCGGCCGGCAACAGGATCGGGGGACGGAGGCGGCGACGGGCTCGATCGGGAGAGTGGCGACAAGTGCTGGTTGGTATAGCTATAACTGCAGTGTATGCGCAAAACCCTAACTTTCAGATGTATACAGAAGGATTATTATAGACGGTTCTAGTTTAGAACTGTCTTGATATTTATATCACAGACGGTTCTAAACTAGAACTGTCTGTGATATATAACAATCACATACAATTTTTAACTAAAAATTGTCTGTAATATATAACAATCACAGACGGTTCTTAACTAAAATCCGTCTATGATATTTATTATCACAAACGGTTCTTAGTTCAGAACCATCTATGATAAAGATTTCACAGATAGTTCTAAAATAGAACCGTCTGTAATAAGCCTTTCCTTCCCACGCACTTGAGTTATTACCTGCACCAACCAGCAGGCACTGTAATAAGACCTCACAGAGTGTATTACTTTACAATAGCCCAATGTATTTCTTTACAACAGCCTAATGAATATAGAGATACATTTGTATGACTCATTCTCAAAATTTACCAATATATCACATATTTTCACATATACATAAATGCAAAATGCAAATTCATAAATACATCACACACATGCATTGTTATATACATAAATGCAAATTCACATATACATTACATACATGCATTGTTATATACATAAATGCAAATGCCCACATATATATCGCACATTCTCATTCTACTTACTTATTTTCTTTGAAAATTAGCCCTTCATGATGATCAATGTGTTTGTAACTAGTTTTGTCACGTTGTTCGTCGTCGACCCTTATGCTATTTTCGAAAGGTGGTAACTCGTCAAATTGATTGTATTCGTTCTCGTCTACTACATTCTCTACTCCGACAATTCTACTTTTTCCATAAAGAACTACATGACGCTTCTTATTTGCCGGGTCAGTTACATAGAAAACTTGAACAACTTGATTAGCGAGTACGAATGGTTCATCTTTGTATCCGACAAGTTGGAGGTCCACGGTAGTGACACCATATCTGTCAACCTTTACCTGTGGAAAATGCACCCAACGGTAGTGAAATAAGGGGATCTTGAAAATCAAGTAGTCGAGCATCCAAATCTCTTCTGTGAACCCATAGTACGAGTTTCTCAACCCATCGGTACTGAACGCATCTATGCGGACACCGTTGTTCTGGTTAGTGCTCTTTACATCCTGAGTCTGTGTATAGAATATGTACCTATTTATGTCATATCCTTGTCATGTCACAACTGTAAATGTTGGCCCTTTTGCCAATCATGTCAGCATCTCACTTAACGAGTTCCTAGCGATTTGCTCCTTGAACTATTGGTTGAACCGACGGTTGTGTTGTCTCATGATCTAAACATCTGATCGCTCCGGATTCTATTGCCGAAGCACATCCTTGTGCTGGTCGACATAAGAGGCTACTTCAGTCATGTGTTGCAAGACCGTGAAATGAGCTTGAACATACGTATCCATATCTGGAGTGATTACTTTTCTTCCGATAGTTCCGATACCCTTGAGCCTCCCCTCATGACGAGATTGAGGCACACCTATCGGTTCAATCTGAGCCATATAATCGACACAAAACTCAATAACCTCTTCGCTTGTATAACCTTCGACGATGCTGCCCTCCGACCGAGATTGATTCCGTACATATGATTTGAGAATTCCAATGAACCTCTCAAACGGGTACATGCTACGTAGGAATACGAGCTTACATATTTTTATCTGCCACACAATGTGAACAATGAGATAGACCATGATATCGACAAACGAAAGAGGAAAATATATCTCAAGATGACATAGAGTCATCACCACCTCGTCTTACGAAGCATCTAGTCCTTCAGATTCGATGACCTTCTGAGCAATTATGTTAAAGAAATAATATAGTCTCATGATTGTCTCTCGAACTTTAATTGGTAAAATATTTTTAATTGCAATAGGGAGCATCTGTGTCATCAGCACATGACAATCATGAGACTTCATGTCATTTAACTTTAAATCTTGCATCAAAATAAGTTTCTTCATGTTACAGAAGTAACCATACGAAACATTGACACCATGCAAGCACTGGCATATTTCTGTTTTCTCGACCATGGACAGAGTGTAACACGAAGGGGAAGGTACGTTCGTCTATTATCTGTTTCTGTCGGTGCTAACTCAGGCCTGATGTCCATATCAGCCAGTCAAGCCGTGCTTTGACGCTATCCTTTGTTTTATCACAAATGTTCAGTAAGAGACCAATCAAGCTGTCACATATATTCTTCTCTACGTGCATGACGTCGATGTATAGCCGAATATCTAGATACTCTCAATAAGATAAATCCCAAAATATTGATCTCTTCTTCCAGATGTTCTTCTCATGAGCCCTTAATTTACGTCCTTTTTTGAGGACAACATCTAAATCCTTAACTATATTATAAACCTCTTTTCCGCTTAAATACCTTGAAGCTGAACCGTCCTCCTTCTCTCCATCAAATTGTTTCTTCATCTTGCGGTTTGGGTGAGCCCTCCGAAGGAACCGGCGGTGACGCGTGGACATGGTTTTGCGTGAGTGTTTCAGTCACACACTCTCGGTAACATCTAAGCAGTGAGTACAAGCTTTGGCACCTTTTATACTATGGCCCGACAGGTTAGTAAGGGCAGGATAATCGTTTATGGTGTAGAACAATAAGGAGCGCAAAGTGAAGTTCTCTCATTTGTATACATCCCATACCTGTACCCCTTCGTTCCACAGTACTTTTAGATCTTCTACCAACGGTGCTAGGTACACATCAATATCATTCTCAGGTTGCTTTGGCCCATAGAAAAGTATCGACAGCAAAATATACTTTCGCTTCATATACAACTAAGAAGTAAGGTTACAGATACAGAGAGTCACGGGCCAAGTGCTATATCGGCTGCTCATGCTACTGAAAGGATTCATTCCATCCATACTCAATCCAAACCTTATATTCCTCGATTCTGCACTGAAATCTGCAAAACTCCTATCGATGTTTCTCCACTAGGCGGAATCAGTAAGGTGTCTCAGCATTCCATCCTTCTTGCGCTCCTCCGAGTGCCAACGAAGCAGATTTACCTCCTTTAGATTCGCAAAAATCTGCTTCAAACGGAGAATTATAGAAGATACCATGTCACCTTTGCAGGAGGTCCTTTCTTCACCTCTGTTCCCTCGCCATCACCATCTGATTGATTATTACGTTTGTATCGGGATGCGTTGCACACCGAACAGACATGCATATTTGCATACTCTTTACGGTAGAGGATACAGTCGTTCGGACATGCATGTATTCTTTCTACTTCCATTCCTAATGGACAAAGAACTTTCTTAGCTTTATACGTGATTTTAGGCAACATATTTCCCTACAAAAGTATGTCCGCTAAAAGACCTAGCAGCACCGTGAAACTCTTGTTGGACCAACCGTTGCTTGCCTTTAATTTCAATAGTTCAAATACAGCTGACAACCTTGTGTACTTTGACTTGCAGCACATGAACAAAGATTTTTCCGAGTCCTCCATCAAGCCCTAAAATTTAATATACTCTCTCTCATCATAGTTCTCTTCTACATCATAAAGCATCTGATCTAGATTATCATCATGCAGCCTATCCGAATCTAAACCACAATCGATATCATCCAACGACATATCATTGACTTCACCGACGATGTCATCCAGTGGCATATCATTGACTTCGCCATGACTAGTCCAACACGTATACTCCTTTTTGAAACCCCTCCGAATCAAGTGCACTTCAATCTGCTCTCGATTCTTAAACATCTTTAAATTCTCACAGTCAGTGCATGGATAATACATATATTCCACCCCCTTATTCAACATATCCTCCTCGACAGCTCTTGTAAAAGTAGACACGCCATTAATGTACTCTTCACTCACACGGTTCACGTTATACATCCAGCTTCAGTCCTATATTACGCACATATATAATAACTTAGTATTAAAAATTAAATTAATTAATTATTACTACATATATACCACAGCATTGAGACTAGCTAAATCTAAATTAGCTAGATCTTGAAAGTATATATATAACTGTCATAAAAAATTAGCTAGATCTAAATTTAATTTAATTCAATGAAAAACAAATTTCATTACTAACCATATCTAGGGCAACTAAGAACTTGATGAATCTTTGTCGAGACCCGAATATGCAAATTCGGACTCTCTGTGTATTCTGCACTAGTCCTAGGATCATGCTAGTGCACACAGTTAAACATAGATGTCATCACAACTATATACACGATAAAATAAAGGAAAAGCTCAAATATCAATAAATCTCAAAAGGTACGACCTTATGATCAAGCTTACAATAAACTGGCCCGAAGGCTTAACAAAAGTAGCAGCGGAAATCCAAAATAAAGCGTAGCGGCCAATCGACAAGCCCACAGGCTATCGAGTGGAGAATGAAGCCTAAACCGCGAAGTCGTCGAAGTACTCTCCTTCTGGAACCTCCTGCTGATGATACTCCTCTTCCTCAACTGAGCAACATTGGGCATAAAGCCGTAAGTACTTTGGTACTCAGCAAGTCGTTTGTAACAAATGAATGCAATATAGAATGCAAGGCTTACCAAGGGATAGATGAAAGGTTAATTTGCATAAATGACAGTTGAAATACAAATAATAGATTGAAGACGAACTTTAAGTAAAACAATAATTAAGTAAATAATCAAAAGGATTGACATACCACTTGCGGACCTCCCATCCACAAGCTAAACCAACTGCTTATGGACCTCCCATCCATAAGTTAAACCAACCGCTTATGGACCTCCTATCCATAAACTAAACCAACATTGAACACCTGTCCACTTCCATTCACAAGTTTTCAGAAATAACTACCACTCGTGTGAAATTACCGAGCATTGTCCATGACCGAGGACGCGGCTATTCAAATAGTTTTACACTCTGCAGAGGTTGCACAACTGGACCCACACGATGTGATTAGACTCGCGCTAGGGAAATCACAACAAGGCCTTTACAAAGTTCAGTTACAACTTAATCCGCCCGCTAGGGTTTCGCATCACACCCCCTTGCGCCACATGGAAATCAGCAACCATGTTCATCTCAATGGCAAGATTAAAGTTGGAACACCCAAATTAGTCAGCCAGGTCCATTCCATACTGGACATGTGGTTTGGACGGTAAGACTCAGATCAATGGCGCACAAAGTTAAGTCCTTAACATTACCCGGGCGAGACTACCACATCCCCCAAAGTGCACCTGCACTTCCCCCTTTACTGCACGATCACTCGCCCGAGTGCAAAACCAAGTTTGTATAACCACCACCGACGACGCACCAATGTCATGGCACAAATTTTAGTACACGTGGCACCAACCACAGTTCCATATCTCATTAAGTCAAATTTATATTTCACATGTGATGATAAATCTGATCGTAAAAATAAGCAAGGCTAAGCATCTAATCGTACCAGCCCTTATGACAAATATCATAACATCACTAGTATGTTTCCCAACCTATGTTGACAAGGGTATCATGGTGTTCAAAGTTATCAAGGAGGAATGAATTCAAAAGGGACAATAACTACCAATTACAACGGTTGAATAAAAATAGTGATGCAATATACTTTAAAATAAAATAATTAAATAATAGATTGCAAACTGGGTTCAACATGATCAAAGGACACGACTTGCCTTGGTTATGCTCAGCGAGGTACTCCTGGTCTTCGGGCGCAGAACTTGCTCCTCCGGAATCCGAATCTAGCGAGAGAGAAAACGACCGAAACCAAAGAAACACATAAAATGATAAGCAAATGAACTCTAAAATTCATGAAACCAGAACCAAAAGCTAGATCTCGATTTTAGATGAATTTAGAAAAAAGAACGGGGTCAATCGGAATTAGGACGGAGGAGAACGGGCTTCGGAAAATAAATCCAAAAGAAAATCAGAGAAAATAAAAAAGTGCACTGTGTTGTGAACCGGGCTCACGGGAAACCAGGTCCATGGTGGACCCGGCGTACGAAATAGTGCATGTGGGGAGGCGGGGTGCTGGCGCGGCATCCTAGGGCTGACGTGGCAGCTGCTCGTGCTGCCACGTGGCACAAGCTGACGTGGCTGCCACGTGGCACCAGGGACGGGTTTTTGCTGACGTGGCAGCTGACGTGGCATGACACGTGGTTGCTACGTAGGCTTAGGGCTGATGTGTCTGACACGTCAGCTAGGGCTGACGTGGCTCGAGCGCCATCACGGCGGCGGCGGTGGGATACGATGGCTGAAGAGAAGTCACGCGGCTTGATCCGCGGCGGATCGGAGGGTGAATCGGCGGCGGGTCGAGCAGCGCGAGGTGGGAGAGGCGATGGCGGCGGTGGCGGCGTGTTGCGCGGCGTCGCGCGGCGACGCCGGGCGCTGGCGCGGCGCGAGCGATGGAACCGGCGCGGGAGTGCGGTGCGCGCGCGTGCGCGCGCGACCGGGGGCGGCGTTCACGGTCCGGCGAGGGGTTCTCGGCGACCTTTGAGCACGGCGGAGGGCCCGGCGGCGCGGATTCTTACCGACGACGAACGCAACGACGCGGCGACGATCGGCGACGGTCCGAGCGGGCGGGCGCCAACGCGAACCACTCGGGTGAACGCGGCGACAGCGAGAGGCGACGCGGCCCAAGGCTCCGGAGCGGCGAAGGGAGGACTCGGCGGCGCGGCGGCGCGAGAGCGGAGGCGGCGGCGGCGGCGGTGCCGAGCACGAACCGAGGCGGCATGGCTTAAATGGCACGCGAACCGAGGAGTTCGGATTGGAGGCGGCGCGCGCGATCGGAGAGGCGGCTGACGGCCACGGCGCTGTTGCTGCGGGATGATCCAACGGTGGGAGCGCGGCGCGCGCGCTAGGGTTAGGGTTTGCGCGCGCGAGGCGGATCCGGCACGGCCGGGAGGCGCGCGTGAGATCGAGGCTGAGGAGGGCGAGGCTCGAGCGCGGCGCGGCGCGCATCGGTGCCGCCACGTGTCGCATCGATGGGCCGGAGCGAGCGAGCGCGGGCGCTAGGGTTAGCGGGGGCGCGGCGGATGCGCGACGCATGGAGGTGGGGTGGATCGGGTGGCGGCGGCCGACACGAGGAGTGAGAGCGGGAACGGGCCAGGCCGGCCGAGGCGGCGAGGAGAGGAAGTGGGGATGAGCGACGCGTGGGCGGGGCGGGGGATCGGGCGGCCGAGAGGGAGGCGGGGCGCAGGAGAGGGAGAGAGCACCGGGATGGGTGACACGTGGAAGATGGGGAAGATCGGATGGCTGGAGATTTTTCCCTTAATTCTTTTATTCCAGGAAATCAAATAAACTTCTACAAGCTCTAGAAAATAGCAAATAAATCCCAAAAATTCACCAAAAATACCAGAAAATTCCTTGAGACCTGAAGAATCGAAATAAAATATTTCCAACTTATGTTAATGTTTATTTTACTCAAATTAAATCATTTTAAAACATAGAAATTCATTTGAAGCTTAATTTAATTCCAAAAAATTCCAGGAAATTTTCTTGTGACACAATGAACTCAATTAAAATATTTTCAGCTAATGTTGAGGTTTAATTTAATCATATTAAATTATTTAAAATTTTGAAAATTCAATTAAGCTTGGTTTTAAATTCATTAAAATCCCAGGAATTTATTTTTAAATTCAAGGTTTGAAAAATCCCCAAAAATCAGGATGTTACAATCTTCAAAGCTCTCCTGCCAAATAAGTTTCTTCCACCAAATTAAATGGCCCAAAAGCCTTACCGCCTCCAGCTGCAGCATCGGCTAGATTTGGATCGAAATGAAGACAGATACGGTTTTGAGCGATGCAATAAATACCTAGCCGGATTATCACAGATGATTTTTTGTTAAAAATCGTCTGTGGTACTAGAATATCACAGACGGTTCATTGGTAAGAACCGTCTGTGATACTCCTTTTTTCCACCACAAACACCACAAACGGTCTCCAAATTAAAACCGTCTGTGATAGTGTATATCACAGACTGTTTCACAAAACCGTCTGTAATTTGGTGTCTAGTATTAGGCTTTCTATAGTAGTTGAAGCTTATACTCTGGTCTCTATATGATTTATAGGCTAGACTTTGGCTGCTTACCAGTGACATTTTACTCCTTTTCTTTTTATAAGGTGAATTTAGGCTAGGCACAGGGATCAAGGAGACAAGGAGGTTGCAAAACCAAGAGAAAGACGAGGAAATGCCTATTCTATCCATGCTATAAATACCTTGGAAGTATGTGGAAAAAAATAGTTTGTGAGTGTTACTTATAAATGTAGGAGAGAATATGTGATAAATAACGGGCAAACAAACAATACATCAATAAATTCAAAATATAAGTCATCAATATATTTTTCCCTTCTTTGCCCTCATCTATCACATCTCTCTCTTGCATTTATAAGTATGGTCATTTTCCCTTTCCTTCTCTTAATTTTATAACTTTCTTAATCCTTATGCCCACTCAAAGTATGCCTTATATTTTGAAACCGAGTGGGTACCACTGGTTATTGGCCATGGGCGGTATGGTCAGTTATGCCTTTTCCAGCAGAAACCCACTAAAATACATATATTATGATTGTAGAAGTCATAGGAAACACAGAACCTCACGATACTAGAAGGGAAATTAGTATTCAAAACAACTTGTCCGAAAGACAGGTTTCAAAAGGGGGGAATCAGCCCAGGGTACCTTTTTTATTAACTGGAAATGGTTCTACAACCCCTACATATGAACATTAAAACCAAGACAAAGGCGCAATTAACAAAATGAGATGAGTCGCACAACAGTTGTTGTGGAAGTCTGGAGACCTAGAGCTACAAAATCTAAGGATAACAAGGAAGTTTATATGATGAATCACTCATGAAAAAAACTTTAAGAAAGACTAGTGCAACAAACTTTCCAGGATTGCTGGGAAAAAAAGGAAGTTTATAACCAGGATTGCTGGTTATTTAGAGGGGGAGGAAAGGAGGTGGCTAGATAAAGGATTCTAGGGTTAGGTTTTCTTCTTTCATCTTTTCTCCTTTCATGGTTACAAGAGAAAAAGCTTGAGAGAGAGAGAGAGTAGTGTTGTGGCTGCACCTTGTAATCATCGATGAGCGTATAAACATCTCCCTCTATTTGAAATATAGGCAATATTTTAATTCCAAATTATTTTAGGAAACAAATACAATAAACTAGTGATGCAAAACACATAGCTAACAACAGGCTACTCATTATACTTTAGAAAATATACAAAGAAAATATAGTATTAAAGTCGATCGAACGCGCAAACGATTTATTGTTGGACTTGATGAAGAATAGATAGACAATACCAAATATAAGTGGGGTTCAAATCATTATGAACCAAAGCCAAGAGTAAGAGAGATGAAGCTTGAAAAGCAAAAAAAATCGCAGTCCTCAAAGTATAGACAAGATAAAGAGATCACTATGGCTCAGACTCGCTCTCATCTACCCCATATGACTCTAGAACTATTAGCAGATCATCTAAACACAAGAGAGTAAATGTGTTCCCCGTCTACCCAAGGGGCCCAACACTGCTAGACCTAAAAGAAGTGAGTCAACTCAACCTAGTGAGAAGAGAAGCAACTAATAAACAACATTCTAGGATCATAAGATGAGAGGAAGAAGTCTAACCAGCTGAGATTCAAAATCACTCTGGTTTATGCTAGAAAGATTAGCCCAAATGCACCCATAAGTAAAACACAATAGAAAGTAAATGTACATATAATACAGCAAGTACATGATGCTCCCATCAAATTAAGCCACAAGGACATACCACCCCAAGCTCTCCCCTTAGGGTCATGAACCTTAAGCTATCTAAAGGCTTGATAAAAATATCAGCCAACTGGTGGTCACTCTAAGGAAATGATATCTAATATCTATGTGATTGGTCCTAAAGTGTTGCACTTGGTTCTTAGCAATGTTAATGGCAGAAGTGTTATCATAGAAAAGAGGAACACTATTTATGGTTAACCCAAAATCCAGCAAGGTCGAAACCATCCAAAGCACCTGACTATAATAACTAGTGGCTACAACATTCTCGGACTCTATGGTGGATTGTGCAACACTGGATTGCTTCCTAGATGACCAAGAAATAAGAGAAGCATCAATTAATTGGCAAGTGCTAGAAGTGCTCTTCCTATCTATCCTACAGCTAGCAAAGTCTATATCGAAGAAGACTCTAAGAGAAAGACAAGAAGCAGAAGAGTACCAGATACCATAGTCTAGAGTAGCTCAAAGGTACCTGAAGATGTGCTTCATTGCCTGACGGTGAGAGGCACGGGAAAAGCCTGAAATTGAGCATATAGACACAAGGCGAAGTGTATGTTTGGCCTCGAAGTAGTGAGGTACAGGAAAGAGCCAATCATGCTGTGATACTCCTTCTGATCTACAGGCTCGCCATCGTCATCAGGATCAAGTGTGGTCGAGGTCGTCATCGAAGTTGACACCGGCTTGACATCACTCATGTTGAAGCATCTCAAGAGGTCTCGAGTGTATTTGTCTTGATGCAAGAAAATACCTTCCTGACTCTACTTGATTTGGAAGCCGAGGAAGAAGCTCAACTCGTCCATCATGCTCATATCAAACTTTGTCCTCATGACATCATAAAACTGGGAAATAAGAGCATAAGAGGAGCCACCAAAGATAATGTCATCCACATATATCTAAACGAGTAGAAGGTCATTGTCATGTCTACGAATGAATAAGGTCTTATCTACCTTACCCATCTCAAATCTATCACTCAAGAGATAGGACTTAAACCTATCATACTAGGCTCTAGAGGCTTGCTTAAATCCATACAAGGCTTTGAAAAATTTGAAGACATGGTTTATGTATTTGGAGTTCTCGAAACTTGGAGGCTGTCTAACATAGACCTCTTTCTCAATATACCCATTGAGAAAGACATTCTTGACATCCATTTGGTACAACTTCAAACCCTTAGATGCTGCGAAGGCAAGTAGAATCCTAATGGATTCTAGCCTAGCTACAGGAGCGAAGATCTTCTCAAAGTCTAAACTCTCAACCTAGAAAAAACCCTAAGCTACTAGTCTAGCTTTGTTTCGAATAACTACCCCATCCTCACTCTGCTTGTTCGAAGACCCACTTAGTTCCTATGATATTGTGACCACTAGAGGGCCCAACAAGTGGCATGATCTTGTTCCACTCAAAATTCTCTAACTCACCATGCATGACATTGATCCAAAACTCATTAGATAGTACATGACAAATATTCTTGAATTTAAAAATGGTGACAAATGCAGAGTGTAGACAAAAAGAGATAAGACATATTTTGAGCGTGTGACATGCTCATGATGATCTCCGATTCATCTGCTCAGAGGGATGATGACGCTGAATGTGTCGGGGAGGTCCTGAATGAGAAGAAGAAGTGGCCTCTACCTTATGAGCTGAGGAGGTAGGAGTAGAGCCACAAGCTCCAAAAGAATCAGAAGGTAACAACTGATCTCCTTGAGACGTAGTAGTAGAAACAGGCACCTCAAGGGAAGGAGGGACTGAATTAGGTAAGGAACCTTCATCTCCATCCTTCTCATCATCTAAAAGATAGTCTCGGACTGCACAATTAGACCTTAGATGTCGGGCCTAGTGCTAGGACTAGCCTCATCAAAAGTAACCTCACAGGTCTCCACTATCCTACTCGTCTCGCAGTTTCAGACCCTATAACCCCGCGAAGAAGTCGAGTAACCTAGAAAGATATCGTCAGATGAACGTGACTCAAATTATCTTGGTTCCCAGACTTCAGAATAAAATACTTGCAACCGAAAACACGAAAATAAGAGACACTGGGCTTTCGTCCATACCTCAACTCATAAAAGGTGTGATGTAAGTGTTCCATCAGAAAAACTCAATTCAAAACATGGCACGTGGTGGCTATAGCCTTAGCCCAAAATTTCCTAGGTGTAGCATACTCATCGAGCATCGTCCTAGCCATCTTGACCAATGTACGATTCTTCCTCCCCACAACGCCGTTTTGCTGAGGGACGTGCGGAGATGAGAACTGAAGCTCTACACTTGTCTTATCATAGAAGCTCTCAAAGTAGGAATTTTTGAACTCCATGCCATTGTCATTGCGAATTACTCGTAAGGCACCAGGGAGCTCAACAGATAACCTACTAAACAACCCATGAAAATGACTGAAGGTATCATCCTTCGAGGCTAAGAAAAACACCCAAGAGAATCTTGAGAAGATCCTTCGAGGCTAAGAAAAACACCCAAGAGAATCTTGAGAAGTCATCAACCACAACAAGAACATACCACTTCTCACCGACCGACTGCACTCTAGCTGGACCAACAGTGTCCAGATGAAGAAGCTATCCTGGTGCATTTGTCATAGTCACAGTGACTAGAGAATGAGAAGCGGTAACCATCTTGCTATGCTGGTAAGGAGTGCAAACTAAATCTTTGACCATCTTGAGCTTAGGCAGACCACGAATGAGACTGTGACTGCTAACTCAGGTCAAATGATCAAAGTTAATATGACTAAGTCTTCTATACCAAAAAGAGATATCACGAGACTCTGAAACAACCAAGCACCTGAGGGAATCACTAGAGGACTCAACAAAATTAGCACGAAAGATTCTCCCAAACATAGAAATCCCACAATCTGGACTCTCCGAAGAATCAAGACTCTTGCAAGCATTTTTCTTAAAACTTACCTCGAAGTCTTCATCGGTAAGATGGGAGACAAAAAGCAAATTATATCGCAGCTTACTCATTAAGGCAACATCTTTAAGAATAAAAGAATCATTAATACACATAGTACCTTTAGTGATGACTCGACTTGATAAAGCGTCTCTAAAAGTGATCGTCTCATCACCGGAGCTCAGACTAGGGAAGAGAACCAACGGGAGTCTCCGGTCATATAACGAGAATAGCTAGAATTGACAAACCAAACCTCTCCATTCCCAGCATGATGAACCTGAGTCAGTGAGAAGAAAACATCGGGTGGCTCAATACTGGGTAAATAAGAGCAAATCTAGGAACTGAGTACTGAGTCACATGATGAGCAAAAGATCTAGTCCTAGAAGCAAAAGACTAAATTCTAGTAACACTAGGTCACACGATGGGGTAAACGAGGTCTATCCTCAGGACGGTGGAAACCCTGACCCAAGGCAACTCAAGGACTGAATCAAAAGGAACATGGAAACCAAGTCCTTGGCGCTGCCTAAAACCAAAAACATCAGGTGAGCTACCTACAACCCTAGACCTCATGTCGATCTTAGGAACACTCTGAGTCTAGGGCTGACCCTAAATACCCCTAAGAGCGTGAACATGGTCTCTACGTGCAATCTTGGCGCGCCTGAAGCAGAACTCAACCACACGTCCATCATTCTGACAGAAGGTACAATGATACTTCGCCTTCTGAGAGGAGGAAGTTGCAGGTGAAATATCCTTAATGTTAGAAATCCCCTAGACAAATCCCGTAGACTTAAACACTATTTCCTTAGTCTCAAGCGCAACCTCTATCATGCCTACTGCTACAGCTCTAATAACAGTAGATGGATGCTTTCTCACATTCTCTAAGAAATCATATCATAGGCCTTGATTGAACTTGCAAATCTTAGACTTTAGAATAAGATTGAGTCTTTTATTGCCACAAACAAAATTTTTGAGAGTGTTTATGAGGTACTCACACTCCCGAAAAAGAGAGGCACACAAATCACAAGACGAAGCAGAGGGTGAGGAACCAAAAGGAGAGGATGAAGAGCTAGAAGAAGAAGATTGAACTGTATGAGCATATCTCTCTTTATACAAAGCTACCTTAACTTTGATGGCCTCACAAGGCACACAAGGGGCAGTCCTGATTCTAGTTGTTTGGGCCTCACAACTCTTTCTAAAGGTATCTTGTATGCTTTCTAATTTTCCTTCTACCTCAGTACAGAAAGAGCAAACAGATTGTGGCTTCTCTAGTAAGACCTTAGTTTACTTCACATTTTTTTCATCCAAAGCAATCAATTCAGATTTTAGTTTTTCACAATTATTATATAGTGAGCTAATAGGTGCCTTAGAAACATATTGGGCCATTTTCTTATTTTGATCACACATGTTGTGAAATTGTTTAGAGACAGATTCAAGTTCAATAGTCAATTTTGGACAGTTGGCACAAGAAACAATAGGCTCCATTAATGCAGCTTGCATCTCAGCAATCACCATGCGCGTCACGTGTAGGTGCGATTATTGCGAAATCAAATAACCACTCCACAAATATTGCAATGGTTGATCACAACATTAAACAAGATCTTCTCACATGGTCCTTCAGTTGGCAAGCTGACACGGGCCGTGTAACGCCCCCGTTTCCAGGAGCGGTACTACTGTTCATCTCACAATTGCCTAGGACTGTTCAGCTGCGAAGCACTATAGTCGAGTGTACATCATTACCAATACATGCT